>CM068383.1:70800232-71405232 GCA_034770075.1 Aralia elata
TAATAACGTGAGTTTTTTTTTTGGGGGGGAGGGGGGGGGGGGGGGGACGGGGGGGGGGGGGGGGGGGGGGGGGGGGGGGGGGGGGTGTGATGGGGAGAGAGTGATGAATATGGGATTAAAACTGTCAAAATGACCTACCCATCAAAGTAGTTTGTACTTCAATATAGTGATATTAACAATCCAAACTTCTACATATACTTGAAGGATGGGTCCTCATGAAATCGATGATAGGTCATATGGATATTTAAATTTTTTCAAACAAACAAAGGAGGAAAAGGGAGGAGATTAGGCGATTCTGTAAGTAGTAAATATCTACATAAACCCACTTTTAGGAAGTAATCTTATAATAAAGGCAAGCAGTAATATTTTTAGTTGTAAAATAATTATATATCGACTAATTTCATATACAATCTAAATTTTTATTTGCGAAACTTGGGACACACCGTGGAAATCAACAAGCGTTAAATAAAAAATAAAATAAATATATTGGGTGGTGTCTCTTTTTTTATACTATATTACTAAACCTCCCCTATCCCATGTCGAAACATATTGTTTGTCTCTAATATAAATATAATAATCCGACAAAATATAATTCCCCCACTATTCTTCCATCAATTAAAACTTTTTTCAATATCCTAAAATTTTAGAGATTACAATTTTTGACCATTGTGAGGGTTCAAACGATTAATATATTAAAACTTCAAATATTGGTATGACTTAATAAAGGTTTTAGAATGAAATGAAATAAAATTTATGATTATTTAAATAAGTGTTTTGTTTATATACTTTAACCAAATTTATACATAAATTGTATTAATTAAAATTAAATTATAATTAAATATAAATTCACCACCACAATCAATTTAATAAAAAAAAGTTTATTAATGTCGTCATTTTGGACCTTAAAAAAAAAAAAAAAAAAAAAAATAAAAAAAATTTAAATTTTTTTTTTTATTTTATTTTTAAAATATTTCAATTATTTTATATTATAATATATCTCTGATTTTTTTTTGGAACAACAAGGACCCTACTGGTTTAGGTAAAAAAATTATTTTAAATGCGTTTTCCCAACCCTCCCCCGACGGAAGACGAGAAGAGAAGGAAGGAGGTCCAGTTTTTTGGAGGAGAAAAAACATGAACTAGGGTGGCGTTTTTGGGAATCTTGCGTGCCCCTTGGTTTAGATGTACACCCTCTTTCTAATTTATGGTAAACATTCTACAAATGTTATTAGTTTTATACGGTACAATACAGAAAGTAAAGAAGCCAAACCAAATACACCAAGATTAAGCCACACAAAATTCTTTTTGGTTATGAAACTTGAGAACTACATGCGTGAATTATGCGTGGCCATAAGATTAATTTAAGAAGTTCCCTGAATTTCATACCAGTCCTCATATTTAATGAAAAATGGACACAAACAGAGTCAAAACAGTAATTGATGTTTTCCCAACAAACACATTAACTTTTCAAGATCAAAAAAAAAAGGTGGGCACCACGCCTTGCTATTTAGTGCCTGCCTGTTTTCGGTGAGTTGTAGTTAAGATTCTGCGACTCGTGTATCACGCACGCTTCAAAGGTTCAAATAACATCAATAGGGAAATTATATGGAAGAAGTTTGGCCAAATTGCAAATCCAATTTTTTTCCCTAAAAGTTCCATTCCCCATTTCGGAAAATCAAAAAACTTCTTTACTTGGACTCTCCTTTTGACTGCGTTCCTGCTCGTCGAATTTCACTTAAACGTTCTAGAGATTCTTTGATTTTCCTAATCACCACATTGTTGGTGAACTTTTATCTTGCCAATTTTTATACAAGAGTTTTACTTACTATTGGTAAAATGAATCCGTTTCAAATCTTTAGAGCAACTTCTTGTAACAATCTAAATATACTTATAACTCAAACAACGGAGAAGAAGTCAAGCCTTTTATGATCACCTGGCCGCCTTTCACTAGAAGTATTTACTAACCTTAAAATTGTGAGGTGCTACTAATCTATACAAACCTAAAATCTTAATAAATCATAAGCAGCTTTTTTGATCTACATGTCCACCAGGATAACTATGTACCGCACCCTACAGAAACATTCCTCCCAAACCCCAATAAAACGGATCCGATTAGGGTGAAGTTAGTACTAACTTTACCTTTAGAAATTCTATAGTTTTTTATTGCATTGATTATGAAAAAAATGTTATATCGATAAGTTTTATAACTTTTTATTATATTGATTAATACAACATTTTTTTATAATAAATACAATATAAAAGGTTAACAATGAATGAACTTATTTACAGGTGAAGAGTTCAATGTCAACTTCACCATAAACCCGGTATCCCTACTTAATAAAGAAAGAATGCAACAAAATCAAAGCCCGTGCCAGCCTCACCTCAAGCAAGAGCCCCATTTCTTCCTAGAAAATTCAAATATTGCTAAAAATATACCCCCCAAAGCCCCAAGCCCACTAATTAAAATATACCAAATGTCCTTATGTCCGGTTATGTTAATCCACAAGCTTTTTTTTTTTTGTTTATTTTTTTTTTTTTTTTTTGCCCTGTTTTTTTGGTATCTTTGGCTTTATAATAAACAACTCAATTTCGAGAAGAGATTGAAGCTCTGTTTTTTTATTTTTCTTTTTCTTTTCCTTCCCCTCTACCGGTCGGCTGGGTCGGTCGGCCTCTCTCCTCTTTTTGGTCTCCATCTCCTCACACACCTAGGTA
This sequence comes from Aralia elata, assembly GCA_034770075.1. Lineage (NCBI taxonomy): Eukaryota > Viridiplantae > Streptophyta > Magnoliopsida > Apiales > Araliaceae > Aralia > Aralia elata. The sequence continues at coordinate 70,802,945 of CM068383.1, forward strand.
GCAAGTACAAACAACACCCAGACATTCCTTGGGTATGTGTCTATATATACATACATATATTATATATACAAATAATTAAAGAATGTGGGGAAATTATAATATTTTAATTAACGTTAGAGAAAACCAAATTGGCCAATTTTTACTGAATAAAAAAGTACATGGGTGATAAATTCGGGTGGGCGGTTACTGAGCGTGCTAAGGGTTATTTCTGGTCATTAACTAATTTAACAGTTTGGAAAGGAGGTCGATATGTTCGGGGACCCCTTTCCGTAACCCTCACGAATATATCTTGCCCGTGCCAAAGCCGCCGAACATTTCATTAATTAATATATTTAAATATAACTAGGTTATTTTTTCAGTCATCTTTTGACTATATAACTAAGTAATGGTTTAGGCTTTCCCAAGTGACGCAGGCAGAAACGCAGGGAAAACAAGCACGCTAACACTGCAAAGAGAAACGGGCACCCGCAGAGGCCATAGCGGCTTTCGTGGCTTTTCCTCCTCCCCATCCAACTTATGCAATTTGTTGCTTTCCCTCGAGTATATAGTTTCTTTAGTTAATAGTTAAAATGGCCAGTTTGGAATTTGCTCTAATCTATCTTTATTTTTTTGTATTTTTGGCAATCCTATATTTTTGACATTAATGAAATGAATAATTATTGTATTCATAATACTTTTCCACTTTCAGGCGCAACTAACTACCAAACAACATAACCAACTCCATACACTCAAAAGACACTCTCCTACCAAAATTTTTTTAATTAGGCTAACGAAATTAAGCTATTTTGACCGTGTTGTCTTCTCACTGGCAAAGATTTCACTGGTGAAACTATTTTGTCCCTAAAAAGACAACACATGGGTCAAAATAACTTAATTCCATCAGCTTAGTTAACTATTTTTTGGTCGGAAGGTGTTATGTGTGTGCGTTGAAAGTGTGGTACACAAAGTATCCATTTATAAAGTGTCAAATACAAAGCTACCAAAATCGAGAGAAGTAAATAGGAGGATATACTAAGTTGCATTTTTCCGTCCTTAATTTTTCCCTTCCTCTCTAATAAAAAAATTAAATAAAAAAAAAACACAAAAAAAAAAAAAAAAAAAAACCGTTAACAAGTTTAGTATGGTGCAAATTGTGTTGTGTGGATGGCTAGGACCACTAGTAGTAGTTGCATGTCATTTCCATACCAATTTTACCTACCCTCCACCACACTCAATTCCTCATCACGTGAATTGCTATCGCAACTAATTTAAATATAAAGAGTTGTCTACTAACTATGTATTCCATAATTTATCATACCCAAAAGTTTTTTTTATTGAATTACGATTACGACGCATATTAATACATGAAATTGGGTAGGATTATAAAATTGGTCCACCATTATAAGAATTACCGAGTCGTTAAAAATAATATTAACCAATCAATAATCAATTCTCACATGCTCACGTAACACATCCCGAAAAACAAACTAAAAAGGGGGATGAGTCGACATATATAAAGGTTCGCGAAGAAGTATTTTTTATCATATATTCCTTAAATTAAATTAACTCATATTAATTTTAAAAATAAATATATAAGAAAATATATTTAAAAAATTATATGAAACTATTTTTATATGTCGGAGGAATATGGTTTATTTAAAAAAAATTAAAAACACCACAAATGTTTTGTTAATTTTATCCATCCACAAAACAATTGTGGGCAATATAATAGCTAAAACTACGTACCGACTCCTCGTCCCTCACATTCGTCCAAATACATAAGAAACGACAGTGATTTGTCAAAGTAAGTAACAAATAATCCAGGATTTTCCAGACCACAAAAACTGCACCGCCATAAACCGTCGTCCGTTGCATTTTAAACAAAATAAAATCAATATTATTTTTTTTTATGTTTTTTTCCCAAATTTAATTCATAATACCAAATACGGAACAACACAACAGTTTTTATAAAATTATTAATTATAAATAAGTTTTATTCTCATAAAACAATTATTGTAACAGTTTATATTTTTTGTATTATATTGTACTATTATGTTAATATATATATATATAGAGAGAGAGAGAGAGATTAGTAATAGATTTAGTGTTGTGCACGATAATTTTCGTAAAAAATAAACAAATTATTTTCTTGAAAAATATATTATTTAACTAATTTATCTAATTATTAATTAAAAATTAAATAAATTTAAAAATTCTTCTACAATTATTTATCTATTTATGTAATAGTTAAAAAAATATTAATAATAATAAGAAATTATTATATAATTAATATTATAGATAGTAAAGAATATGAATTTTAAAGAACACTAACTAATTTTTTTAAAAACATTATGAGAATAAAAGATAATTGTAAGTAAATTATTATGATAGTAAAAATATATATAGATGATTTTTTTTTATAAATTGAATAAAAGATGAACAAATAGTTGAGTGAATTTTTTCCTAGAAAAACATAATTTTTTTCTAACTTTAAATTTATAATTTATTTATTTTTTCCCAAGTTTTAATATTTTATATATATATATATATATATATATCAATTTCATGTACTGATTTTAGTCCCAAAGAAATAATTTCATGTGACCTATTGAATTTAAAATTGTTGGGTCTAGTATTAGTTTTGATGATAATAAATTAGGTTTTTAGCATTGAAAAATATTAAGTTAGAATCCTCACTTTTATAATACTCATTTTTTGAGCCACTCAAGCCATTTCTTTTCTTTGGCTCACATGGGGTAGGAAAATGAAATGGTAAGGGAAGGAATTCTTCCTACCCGGCAAAAGAAGAGAAAATTGAGCAATATTTGACATGTGCAAATTTCAAAAGCCTACAACATTTTCTCTCTCTTGAAATTCGGTCAACTACTGAATAATGTGTTGATACTTATAATCGCAATAAAAAGTGACGTGATGCATATTTTTAAACGAAGTACGTGGACTTGACTACTACAAGTCTACAACCGTTATTACGTACCTTTGGTAGCTTTCTCTGTTTGTCCTCCATCAGCTCCAACATTTTCATCAACTTTAATTGAATTGTCTCTCGTCGTGTCATCGAATCATTGGTGATTTTATCCTCCATTTTTCCAAACGAAGTTATGTTCATCAACATATGCTAGCTGGGGTTGATGATTTAAAGAACTTACCTGATTTAATTATATTAATATTAGTGTTAACTTTCATTATTAAATTAATATTTGATTACATTAAATTCATTAAAATTTGAAATTTGATTTAATTAAACTCATTAAAAATTGAATTTTTTAATCAAATCAAATGATTATTAGTGTTACTAATATATATGATTTTTTCTGAAACATAATAACTGTAAATTAGTTAAAAATTTATTGGACTCATTACTAACTAATTGTCATAATAAAATCAAAATTTATTAAATTTTGAGTTTCATAATTATATTAGGATTAGAATTTCAAGCAAATATTGGCAATATAACAACACTAATATATAATTTCATTACAAACTTAAATAAAATTAAAATAATTATTTTCTCATAAACATAATTAAATAAATTTTCATATCATTCAAATGTTTAGTTTAAGAATTGATCGAATGGTTTAACAATTTATTATTTAATAAGTATTTAGTAATTTAATAATTACAACTATCTTTTCAAAATTTTAATGAATTTTTACTTTACATTTAATTAATTATCGGTGAACTTGTTTAAATAAATGAGTTGAGCTTAAGTTGTGCTTTGCTCGAACTTGACTTAATTAAACAACATTTTAAGCATAAAATACAGGGACTATCACAAAATACTCTTTGGCGTTTTTCCAACTGAAAAAAGACTATCCGAAGTGCACATCTTCATCTTTGCAGTATACGTGTTTAGCCAATCAACATCATCTTTGCATTCCATAGGTTGGATAGGGAAATTCTCAAGGCGCGCGCGGGGTATGTAATTTAATGTCAAAAAATTCTCTAGGCGGTTCATTATGGTTAACTAACGTTGAAATAAGGTGACTTGTGGCATTTAATGCATTTAGTGTGTTTTTTTTTTGGCATTTCAAATGAATGTTTGTTTACAAGATTGGTTATAATTTTTTATTTTAGTATTTCTAAATTTCCATGATGCATTCACAACCCACTTGCTATTTTCTTGAACCCAATTGTAGAAAACTTTTATTCACTTCTCCCTAAGGTTTGCAAAATAATATATATATATATATATATATATATAATCTAAAAAAAATGTGGTAGTTTTGATTAATAAATTAATTAAAAAGACACAACTACTCAACTTGGACCACAACTCGATAGTTGTAATGACAACAATCATCCTAAGCCATATATATAGAACCAAACTATTAACTTGTTAACCATAAGCAACTTGATAGCCATATATGTCTTATAATCATAAACAACTTGTTTATTTTACAATATTTAGAAGTAGCAACAAATTTCGAGTAAATGGTATAGTTTATGAAAACCTGCCTCAGAAGTTGAATGGTAGTAGTACTAACGTATTGTAACACACAATTAATAGTAATTCCACACTGTATAACAAGGAGTTAAGGGCTCATAGCTCAATATTACACACATATATGTTTAACATAATGGCACACAACAAATTTAGTAAAAGTTTTTTTCTTTAGCTCACAAACTAAAGAGCGAAATACTTAATACCAAGTTCTTCAAAAAGATATTTCGTCTCCTCATAATTTTGAAAATTCATGGTACGAGTAATATGGAGCATATATTTCAGTTTCACATCCTCTATCTCCTTTTGCAAACTATGCTTTCTCGGCTTGCTTTTAAGGTACCTGAAAAATATTAAAAAATAACAGTTAAAAGTTATAACTATATTCCATTTTCTGATTATAGTATCCAGAGAAGGGTCAAAAGAAATTAAGAAACTAATGTCACTCTACTAACACAATAATATCTAGCTCTACTTGCTCAAACCAATTATGGTACCTATAAATGGCCCATGAGATAAGATCAAAGAGCTTTTGTTTAGCTTGGGGATGTGAATAAATAGAACAATTTTGTCTGTTTCTGAGTTTTAATTTGGAAGGAAGGGAAAGTTCTTTTGAAAAACAGAACTTTTCCTTCCTCCCAAATTAAAACTCACAAACAGACCAAACTTATAATCTTCAGCATACCCCATAATCAACACATACAATTATTGATGAATATTGTTATTGTTTGGGAAAAACAAAAAACATAACAATTAACCGAATAATTTCAATTTGTAAAATTGTCTCTGCTCATACCTTTCAGTTTTGAAACTTAAGACATACATAAAGTTTAAAAGTTTTGATAATAATAATAAAATAAAAAAAGTTTCCAAGCTTCTTTGTTGCACATCACATGCAAGCTTCAAAGTTCAGATTCGCCACACTTCAAGAGTTTCAGACTTCGTTGACTTGACACTGTCCCCAAAATTCTCATCTCTTCAACAATCAACTGTGAATATTGAAAAAATATTAGAACTGATGAAATATATTAAGGGAATTGATATTTTCACAAGTGAAAATAATAGTTTCACAAGTTTCTCCTCCATGAATAGTAAGTGTGACCTAGCCTTATGTGAGAGAAAAGCTCGTGGGATTATCATTTTAACTTGTGTAAATATCAATTCTCTAAATTAGATAATCTATACCTTTAATTTTTTTCAAAAAAATTCAATTACCTGTTCATTATCAACAACACAATGATCACCTATGTCAAATGGACGATGCAGCAGTACAAATATAATTCCTTCGGATATAATTACGAATGTTTTGCCAAAGAAAAGCACCACCAGAGAAACAATGCAACCTAACACCGTGGTTGTTGCAAAACCCATAAAACATAACCATATCATGGATATTAAGAAAAGTACAATCCCTGACATAATGGAGTTTAGGTCGGTGTTGGTGTCACTTAAGAGATGGACCAGAGTTTTGCGCTCATCGTAGACTTTCACCTGTAAACAAGGATTTTGCCATCAAACTATGACAGAGATAACTTACAAGTCTAAAAGAGGATCCATAAAATGAGTCTAAATGGCATAAAAATGGATAGTTTCTATAAAAAGATATCCTCTACGCAAGACAGACTATGTCTGAGGACAATATTTAAATGACTAAATTGCAAATTGGTCCCTATAGTTTAGACTCAAAATCGATTTTGTACCCTAAATTTTATTTATAATTAAAAGTACTCTCAAGAAAACAACTAGCACCCTCTGATTATTTTTCTATCTCCCTGGTTAACATAAATGCAATTATGTGAAATTTTAGGGATATTTATGTCAAATAATATACCTCCACTACTGTAAAATAATTTAAAAGGTAAAAGTATAGATAAAGACAAAACAAAAAAATAAATAAAAATTACATAACTCCAGACCTTCGGCTTTACCAAATGTCAAACCCAAACTACCCATTTCATTCCACTGCATACAGTAGAAGAAGGAGAAATCCCCACCTTCAATTTCAAGAAGCTTATATGATTAACAAGGCCGATTCGGTTTCGGCCCTTAACGATGTTGGTTTCGCAAGAGATCTACCCATGTTTCATGAAGTAATGCGTTACTCTCTCCTCACCCGCCGACGGTAAGCGAGTTCGACCCATGCACTGCATCGATATCGGCGGCCACCGATCCCCGGCATGCCGCTGCCTACACGGTCGGGGAATTGACCAAATCTATTGGGACAGAAGGCCTATTGGGATTGGTCTAATTTAGGGCATGTTCGGGAATGACTTATTTTTTTGACTTACAGTTAAAATTTTAGTAGATTTATAAGTAATAGTGTTCGACATCATTTTTATTTATAAGTCGAAAATTATAAGTAATAGTTGTGGATGTGTTCGGCTAATAATGACTTATAAGTTAAAATAAAATAAAAAGATTACTAAAATGTTCTTCAATAAGAAGAACATTAAAAATAAAAGAGGGTATTTTTGTCATTTCATAGTCGTTGACCAACTTAAAAAAAAATGACTTATAAGTCATTTTTTTAAGCAATTAAAGGTTACTTATTTTTTTTTGACTTTTTTTTCAACTTATAATTAGAAAAAAAAGTTGTTCCTGAACAGTTTTTTTGGCTAAATTGACCAACTTATAAGTAGCCCCCGAACATGCTCTTAGAAGTTTTTCATGTATGTGAAAATTTAGGAATCTGAGTAATTGTAGACTAACAAGTAAATATATATTGAATGATGGTGATAATATGGTTTGATAAATAAGTAGTAGTGGATAAAAGGCAGATGACTGAATATTTTGGGGTGGGTGGAGAAAAAGATGGCAATCAAGGGGGGATCAAAGAGTGGAAGAAGATGGAGGGGGAAAATTGTATTCACTTGGATTTTTTTTTGTCAATTTCAAAACATATGGTTTATATGTATATTTAAATAAGCTATATTGGTAATATTTCACTCATCATTTTAACGGTTCAATTAACTAAACAGTAAGTCTAGGGCGACCCTTTTAATTTTTAATTTTTATTTTTTTTGTTTTGACTCCCAAATAATTTATATGATTTATTAGAATTAAATTTTTTACAAAAAAAATGTGATTTAAGTGTGATTTGGATACATATACAAAACAATGTTGTACAATCTATTTGAACAACTATCACAAATAACAATTTCATTTGTAGATATGATGTCAAAATTCAGTTTCCATTTGTGATAAACATTCTTGTAAGCTTGATTTAGATATCCAATACTACCTCTATTTTCTACAAAACAAAAAAAAAAACAATCTTATATTTTGAAATCGAGAGAGTATAACAGTATTGAAGCACTTATGGATGTAAAACACAAAAGTGTCACAAAACTTATAGAAGGCATGGATTCATGTGGATAGTGGATATAAGAGAGCAAATTATCAGAACTGATATTTGGGGGAACAGAGGAATTACCATCCAATTTTTCAGACATGTTTCATCAATGACTTTTCGTTCAACGTCTCCTTCAAATAATTTGAGCACCTTTGCTACGTCCTCTTCTTTCATGACTTGTAGAAGATCAGCTTCATTTATCTCCCTATCCAGATAGTATTATATAATAATGAGAATGTTTCAAATTCATGCAAGAGAAAATGAGTAAAAAACAGAGAGGCAATCAGAAGACATAGTGATGAATATTACCTTAGTCCATTCTTTTTCAAATTCTTAAAAATCTGATCAACAAACGTTTCTACTTCATGGTTTATCAAAGTTACGTCATCGAGTGTCTTGTCGAGTGCATTACACATGATAAATAACCTTCTACCACGAAATATATTAACACATGCTTCTGTGATCCATTTTAATTGAGCTTTGTCATCACCTTTTGCAGGTACCATGGAAGGTCCTAAAAGGGTTTGAAGAACGTATTGTTGAGAAATCAAGTCCTGAATCTCATTGAAGAATTTATTGCCATAGAAACCACAAGCTAATACCTTCAAAATCACAATCTTTAAGATCCAAATTCCGGTGCCAATCACACAAGTAGCCAGAGTTCTTGTAACAAAATTGGATCCTTTGAACTCCAATCCAATTAACAGGCCCCAGGCCAAAAGAATTGAACCCAACCAAAAGAAATACATCACACTTCTTCTCAAACCATAAACAAAATATAGAACCTTACCAGATTTCCAGACAAAATCTCTCTCAATTAAGAAAAGTAGAACGCTAACAGTCCGTTTAGTTACAAGCCAACTGCAACTTATTACGAGTACAAATGCAAACCATTTCCAAAGTTGCAGACATAAAAGCGCGATGATGCATACAAACAAAGTAGATTTGGACCACCGTTTGTAATGACACCTCCCATCTATCACCTCATCGTTTGTAATGGCACCTCCCATCTGTTCCTGTTAACGCCAGATTTTAGCCACCTGATAAAATCACCAAAAGATAGAGCCAAAATCGCGCCAACGGATGATGGTGTAGTCTTGTGGATTTTAACCCACAAAATATGTATAAATAACAACATACACCAAAAATATAAATACAGAATAAATAATAAGAACACCAAAATTTAACGTGAAAACCCAAAATGGGAGAAAACCACGGAGAGAGAGAATTCACTATAATATCAAAGAGTACAAAATATCTATCTCCAACCTCTCCCCATTGTTCCCTGCTCAACCTCTATTTATAGAATAAATACACTCGAGTGACCCATGTGCAACATGACCCACCAACTACTCGGGTCCAATCAAATCACAACCCAACATTGCCCCCCAGTCTCTTATTTACAAGAAACTTTAAACAAGAGACTACACAAAAAGTAGTCTCCAACAGCCAAAACCAGCAAAATTAATAAACTCATCACAACCGCACACGAGTGCCCTTCAGGAGAACAAAGTTTTTCTAAATGATGTCTATTCGAAGGGATTTTTATCCGTTCAGGAGAGGAACGCTCCTCTTCGACCAAGGGCCTGAAGAGGAGAGGTCCCCGACCTTTGCCTGGGCGACCCAAAATGCTCCGCTCGACCAATGGCCTGAGCTGAAGAGATCCCCGTTCCCCACCGAAGGATGTATATCCGCCTGAATATTTACCATTCAGAAAATCTAAGCCTTCCCGAAGAATGCCTCGAATCCGACCTTATAACGCCATCCAACTTTATAACTCCGAAATGCCACCCCAACTACCTCAACGAAAAATTCATCTTCTTCACCAGTACCCAAATGTAACCATAATGCAGATCCATTTTTCTTATCAAATTACCGGGTCAAACCCATTTTCACCTTTTCTTCCTCTGAAACAATGGAGATCAAATTAGAGAAGATCAAGGCCTCTGACGTTAAAAACCACCCATTACTTTCAATTGAACCAAATACATGCCCAAACAACGACCCCAAAACCAAAGAGCAACATCGCACCCCATGGACACAAAGCCGAAGTGGAATCATGCCAGCCGAAGTCCGACGGTGGCCCGTCGGGGATGACGTCGGAATGTGCCGAAGTCCGAGACTAACTGACTGCCGAAGCCGACTCAACCGTGCCGGAACTGCTCGAAGCCGAGGCCGAGGCCGAAGCCCATCAGAATCCGAAGCGGTGACGCCACGAGGCCGAAGCCGAAGGCAGGCTGCCGAAGCCAGCCCGAAGTCTCCAAAGTGTTGTCGAAATGAAAGGGGTTTGATGCCGAAACCAGAAGGTGACCCGTCGAAGGCTATCCGAAGGCATACATGAGCTGCCGAAGCTACTTAGGGGGATAAAGAAGACAGTTGTTTACTTTGTCGAAGTGTCTCCGAAGTCATAGCCGAATAAACACAATCAAATTACTATGGGCCACGGTGATGGACTTGCTTATCCCAAACTATTGTCGGCGACTACGACGGTGATCGCTGGCCCATCTCAACAATCATAACAGAGAGTACTCTGCAATTCGGCTGCTATGAACCATTAATTGGACAACTGTGTTCATCTTGGAACTTGAGGTAAGCAGGCTGTGATATGACCGATGAATAAACTCTTATCCTGAACCATATGCACGCATGTATGATAAATAAAGTACATCTTCCCAGAATATATGCTTTAGTACTATACTTATCTATTAGGAATGGGTAAGATTATCAAAATATATATTATTAAAGTAATTGTCTGCATGGGTGATGTTATTTAAACTAAGCCAAGCTCGCATATCCATGGTGATTCAAGTGTGGGGTGATGACAGAAACTATACTGCCAATTTGAAAGTGATCACATGGTGGGCATAATTATTAAAAGGAAATTAATGGTGCAAGTGGTGTAACATCAGACTTTTATAAGTATGGACCACATGACTTTTGCGACTAGAAGAGCCAACCAACCATAAAAAGATGAGAATTTTATAATCTATTAAAAGAGACCCACTTAGCTTTTATGTGTGAGGCTTCCTCTTCGCCATAGTTGATCGGTGATTTTTCGAACTTAATTTTCGCTTCCCACAGACGGCGCCAATGTTAACGCCAGATTTTAGCCACCTGATAAAATCACCAAAAGGCAAAGCCAAAATCGCGCCAACGGATGATGGTGTAGTCTTGTGGATTTTAACCCACAAAATATGTATAAATAACAACATACACCAAAAATATAAATACAGAATAAATAATAAGAACACCAAGATTTAACGTGGAAACCCAAAATGGGAGAAAACCACGGAGAGAGAGAATTCACTATAATATCAAAGAGTACAAAATATCTATCTCCGACCTCTCCCCATTGTTCCCTGCTCAACCTCTATTTATAGAATAAATACACTCAAGTGACCCATGTGCAACATGGCCCACCAACTACTCGGGTCCAATCAAATCACAACCCAACAGTTCCAGTAAGACGAAAATGAAGGAATGATGAAAGGAGACAACAAATCAACTTGAGAAACAGAATGGAATGGTATGATTCTAAAAATAAACATTCAAGGTATGTATTAGAAAATTATATATGTTAAAGCCTAGGAATCCAGTAATGTCGGCCTCAGTTCAGTTTACTAATCAACAGTTTCAGAATAATTTAGCCAGTAACTTTGCAAGAACAGAATTAATAGAAATTGAACAGAAGATTATTAAGTATTTTAAACATAAAATAGATAATCCAGAAAATATAAAAATAGAAAGATATAATATAGTTAAAAGTTATCTAGAAGCCATCACATACAATAAATTCACAGAAGAAATAATTATTATCAACAGATCTTTATTATATCACCCACGTACATTAAAACAAGATTGTTTACAGTTAATACAAGAAAACTTATTAGCACCTTACCAGTATCTAGAAGTAATATCAGGTAAAAATAACCAGCAAAAAATATTAGTCCTAAAAACAGATAAAAAATTACTTGTTCAATCTATCCAAAAAGAATGAGTACTTCTGGGGCGACCGGCCTGGGCGACCGGGCTCAGCGACCGGTCGAAAAATTTTTTTTTTTTTTTTTTTTTTTTTTGGATTTTCACTCTCAAATAATTTATGTGATTTATTGGAACTGAAATTTTTAAAAAAAAAAGTGATTTAGGTGTGTTTTGAATACATATACAAAACAGTGTTGTACAGACACTAAAAAGAAAATAAAATTAAAAAAAAAAAAAAAATTCCGACCGGTCGCTAAAAGGTCACCGGCGCCGGTCGGCCTAGAATTATTCAAAAAGAATAGACAGAAAAATTGTCCGAACAAAATAAAATTACAGATACAGATCCCAAGAGTATGTTGTTCCCGAGATATGAGCTCAAACCTCAAGTTTAAGATTTTAACCATAAGACAACTCAAGCACCTTAAATATTGTTATTAATTACCCAAAGAATAAATTATATACTAAATTAATTCATTTTCCCAATAAAATATTAAAAGACAAACGTACTATTATTATTAATGAATTATTTGGTTCTCAATCAACTAATATTGGGACAACTATAATATTGGTTTTCAATGAACTATATATTATTATTATTATTGTCGTTGTTGTTGTTGTTATTATAGTATTTGCAAATTTATCTTATTTTATTAAAATTTATATTAGAATAATAATGCTATAAATTAATTTAGATGCGACAAAGTACCTCCTTTCATTAAATGTTGGCATCTTTTTCTTCTTTTTTTGGACAAGTAATGCATAGAACTAGTTGATTTGTATATATCAGCATCAGTGGCATGTGTTAATGTGTATTCTTTACCTCTATAGCTTTGCTCGGTGCAACTCAAATAACATTAATCAGATTGTTATCAGGGTATGGTAACTTCAAGCCACAGCAAAAAAAAAAAAAAAAACTTCAAGCCACCATTTGCCATTGTTACCCTGGGATTGGGAAAAGTGGAAGCAAAATCCATACCACCCACTTGACCAACGCTAGCAAATAAGCCTCCATGGTGAAATTTATCATATTCAAGACTCCATTAAAATCCCAATTGAGAACAACCAGAGAACCCCCCATCTCCCTTACCCTCTAAAACTTGCATATCTCTTCTACCCATTAACCAAAACCTTGCAAATAACCCTTCTTGGGTCTAAAAACAAATACCAATATAAGAATTTATGTTTCCGAGCAATTTGGGGGAGCTAAAGAAGGAAAAGATTCAATTTTTGCCAAATGGGTATTCAAAGAATCCATTTTTGGCAATTGGGTATTACATAAAATTGATGAAAAGATTCGATATTTTCAAGAGAATAAAGCAAGAAGAGCTGATGATGGGTATGTGAGAGATATTCGAGATTGTCAAGAGAGAGGGTTTGGTGAGGAGAGAGAAAACAAGAAACAGATGCGCCACTGGTCTCCCATTCAGCCCCAGCAGGCCAGCAGTAACAGAGCGGCATGTGAAATATTAGAGAACCACCATATAATTAAATAGATCCAAGTCCCACATTGTTTAGAAGAGAACAACCTTAAGGAAATGACTCTTCTCTATTTTTAACAACAAATAAGCAAACCAAGCAAAGGGCTGGACTTAGTAGGTCAGGCTTGTTGCACCAGGCCGTGTCAGGTTGGTACAGGCCTAAATTTTTGCAAAAAATGAGGCTTTTTAAAGCCTTTAGACCGAGCCAATTGAGTTTTGACAATATGGGGTCCAGGCCAGTCTAAGGTTAAAATTTTAAACTTGTGGTCTTGGTTCAATTTTGGAAAGCAAATTAGTTTTGTAAAAGTGCACGTCAGTTTAGTACAAGAAAATGTAAAACCAAAATCAGCACACAGTCAAACGAAAATTCAGATTTAGGTTTATGCCCAGTTTTATCCAGACAACCACGTCGTCTAGAGATATACATACTAAACCAATTTTAATAACATATTATAATTTACAGCTAAATCCAATAGTTTTCCAGAAAAACTTATTAAGATCAGAACAGTCCAAAACAGTTTATATTAAGTATATATATAAACATTATATTAATATTTTAGGAAATATCTTTAGTAAAAATACAAAGAGCAATCTTTTAAGAAAATTATTAGAAAACTTAGAAAGACAGAACATAAATATGGACAGACATCAGAACCAGAAAAAAATTAAGAGTTTCAAATTAGACAAGAAATATTAAGTAACATAACAAGATTTGTTAAAGACTATAATACAGGTTCCACAACAGTTTAAAATAGCAAACTGTAACAAAAAGCTTTTTATCGGCTATTCCACAATGAAACATAAGTCTAGAAAAAAGTATATTAATTACGATTCAGATCCTATAGATCCTTTTAAACATAACATTCTAGAAGAGAAAGAAGCTGTTATTCTAAAATCGTAGTTCAATAATCCAGTTTTTACAGATAACTTCTATATTTATCCAGATAAAACAGTCTCATACGATGTTCCTGCACCAGAACAACCCCCAAAACCTAATATATTTCAAGATAATAGTATTAGATATATTTTTCAGTCTTAAATCATAACAGTTCCAAAGGAAGGAATGATGAGAGGGGACAACAAATCAACTTGAGAAACAGAATGGAATGGTATGATTCCAAAAATAAACAAACATTTAAAAATAAACATTCATGGTATGATCATTACCTTGGGCTGCTTGCTCTGTTCTGTTGCAACAGAATCATTTGTTCTCTCAGTTGATCGGTTGGGACTACTACTAGTACTACCACCACCGGGCAGATTATTACGGGACTGATCATTGCATGATGAAGAATATCGAATTTCTATCACCCAATCGTCTTTTCCCATCTGTATGAAAAAGTAGTTTGAAGAGGGATAATGAATTGGTTTGGGTTGGTGTTTTTGAACAGTAGGGTGGCGGGAAGAGAATTGGAGTTGATGGTACTTTGAAGAGGGATAATGAATTGGTTTGGGTTGGTGTTTTTGAAGAGTAGGGTGGCGGGCAGAGAATTGGAGTTGATGGTATGAACATTATTTCTCGGCTGGGATTTGATGGTATGAACATCTGGGATGGATGCTGGGATTCTCGGCTACCTTGGTATGAAGGTCATATTGGGTAGGGACACCAGCATCGGCGGGATTAAGGTCATCCTGGGTAGGGACATCAACATCTGGGATGGCAACAGGTAGCTTGACTTGATGGTATGACGGGTGGCCATTTATATGATGTTATAATTGAAGATATTATTGTTAGTAACTTAATTTTTTTATATACAAATAATATTTTTTATATCTTTCGATGTAAAATGTAGTATTACAAGAGAGGGGTTAGAGAATGAAGTGATTTATTGGTTTAAGTGTTGCTTCTAATTTTTAATTTTTGTAATTAAGACATATATTTTCTAATTATTTTTTACTTTGGTCCAATTAAAACTATCGAATCATAAATAAATGATGAGAATGAACACGTGCGGTGTGCCAATACAAATATTATTTTTTTTTGGTGAAGATGAGACCTGAACAAACCTAGAAAAAACTACCTAAATCATTAGTCATTATACATAAAAACTATGAGATCTATTACGGTTCCAACAAAACATCAACATTAACAGCGCGCCAATACAATTCTTGTGTGTTAAAGAAGACTAATGATTGAATTATTTTAAATAATTTTATTGAATTAAAAGGTTAAAAGAGAAATACAACATTACATACTTATTTAAAAGTTGCATTTAGTTT
This sequence comes from Aralia elata, assembly GCA_034770075.1. Taxonomy (NCBI): domain Eukaryota; kingdom Viridiplantae; phylum Streptophyta; class Magnoliopsida; order Apiales; family Araliaceae; genus Aralia; species Aralia elata. The sequence goes on from CM068383.1 coordinate 70,818,417, forward strand.
TTTTTTTGTGTGCTAGAAATGGACTTTTTTCATTGAAAACTATTAAGAATTAATCTTTAATATTAATGAAATAATTACTTAATTTCTTATGTTAGTTATTTATTATTTGTTGTTTTTAATATTGTTATTACCTTTTTGCCCTTTTAATTCATTAAAAGTATTAAGAGATAATAGAAAAATGATTTTTTTTCCTACACATCAACGTTAAACATCTTCTGTTGAACCACGTCATTACTTTACGATGTAGAGCTTCAATTGGACTATCCTGAAAAGAAATTATTATTATTTTTTAATATATATATATATATATATATATATATATATATATATAAAGATCGGCGTAATAATTTGCTTTTAAGCCTTCTTTGTTTTGACACTTTCATTCTTATCTCTAAGATTTGTATTTAATATGTAATTCATATTCCTTGGAAGTGGAGTGTTCAAAAAAAAAAATCCCTAAATTTCTTGAATATTTAATTTAACAAAAATAACGTGATAATAAAACCTTTTAAAAGCCCATGACGTTGAGGTATGCTAATTCTCATTTCCTCCGAGACGATAAAAGGATGAAATTAGGATAGTAAACTTGAAGGTATTGTATTATATTGGAGGGTGAGGAGGGGTGAGCATGGTAAGATTTGGTGTGGTTCCGAACAAAAATTACACATGAAACCACTTTGATACGGTTGCCTAAATCAGAAACCGCAACATGAAACCGCTTGGATTGGTGCAGTGCGGTTTTTAGAAATGCGGTGTTGTATTAAATGGTGCGGTTTTGACTCGAAAATCAATTGAAAGAAAAAAATAAACATATCGTACTTTCTAAATTTCAAATAAATCTCAGACATAGTTGGCTTACCATTGTAAATAATATTCAACTACAAAAAATTAAATTCTTGAAAACTAATTACAAATTAATTCAAAACTTTCAATTCCTTAAATTAAAAAGTTAAATTTTATTACCATACAAATTTGACATCATAAACACAATAAATATTTAGGGGCTGAATATATGTTTGTTTGTGGTCCCAGATACTGATGTGGTTAGTTAATTAATTAATATAGGTAATGACTAATGAGCATAGTTGTGTAATGAACGTAAATTAAAATTATATATATATATATATAGAGAGAGAGAGAGAGAGAGAGAGAGAGAGAGAGAGTTGGCAGGTGAGATTTGTGGGGCGTTATTTCCGTTGGGCTTGTGGGTGAACTGTCAGTTGAGTTCCACCCCGTCCATATCAATCAACAGTATATAAGAATTAAAGTCCATTTCCGTTTGGTGCGGATTTGAACAAAAATTACACATAAAATCACTTTAATATGGTTGTCATAAAATTGAACATAAAATGAACTAAACAATTCGAGCTCGATTCGTACTCGCTCAACTAAAAGTTCGATTCGAATTCGACTCAAAATATAAATGATTTAAATATAAACAAATTTTAAAATTCGATAAATTACTTGAATCTCTTCAAATTACAATTTTCTATTGATATTCGAATCATATTCGCTCGAAAAGTTCAAATTGCTTGGGCTTGATTCGAGATCGTACTCGACTCGGTAGCTAAACGAGTCTCGATCAAACCTTATTTCATATTTGATAAATTTTGTAAATTAAATCTGAGCATCTCAATACTCGACTCGACTCGGTTCGGTTCGGTTCATTTACAACCCGACATAAGACGATAGAAAAGTATATTTCTTTTTGAAAGCACCACTTTTTGAAAATACAATATAATTCATAATCAAGTATATTATTATTATTATTATATCAAGAATCAATCAAACATCTTTTAATGATAAAATTCCGTTACTTTTGCCAGAAATGAAAAAAAACTTTTGCATTTCCATTTTTCATCAACATATGCTAGTATAATTTTATCCTCCATTTTTCATCAACATATGCTAGCTAGGGTTGATGATTTAAAGAAACTTCCGTTAATTTGCGACTCCGTTGGTGATGTTGATGACGCTATCAATTGGTGCTGTTGATGACGCTATCAATTGGCACTTTGCCTTTATGTGAAAAAGAAACCATCTTTTCAAGACATTTTTACAAGGCTAAAACATGTGGAAACCGGAACAACCAACCAGTATCTCAGTTGAGTACTTCAATTGTACACAAACAATGAACATAGAAAAATAAGAGAGCATATATCGTATAATTTTGTGATGTGTGTCCATTAATTAATTTGAGCCCTTAAAAGAGATACTTTAATTTCATGGTTATATTAATAGTACTTTACAAACTCAAAGTCATATAAATTTTATATATTTTCAAATATTTATATGTTCTTTGTATGTTTATGGTTGTAGTTTTCTAAAATAATGCTAAAGAAATCATTTAATCGTCTAGGGTAACTATCTTCAGTTTTATTGGAAATATAGTTGTAACGTGTGATAGTAAATTTTGTAAACTTATGTTATGTTATGACTTAATTTCTTTTTTCACACTTACAAAGACGAGAATGAAAACAATTAATTATTTCCCACCTAAACTCCTAGAAGACAAAGGAAACTAATATGTTATTCTTTTCATTAAATATATAATTAAAAGCACAAATATTGTTTTACAATTTTTTGGTCCAGTCTTTTTATTTTCTATTCAAATTATTATAAAATTAGTATAAGTAATATTCAAAATTACGGGACTACTAGTACTAATATCGCTACTGGGATGTATGGCACCTCCTCCCATCTGTTCTATTTGTTCCAATCAGTGACTAAGCTAGGTGCAAGGTTGTGGGGTCAATTGACCCCACTGAAAAAAAAATTTATTTTATAATGTAAAGTAAATTTTAAAAAATTTAAGTATTATGTATAAATTGACCCCACTAAAAATTTATAAATTTTCTATTATACGGGGTCAAATTGAAAATTTATAACTTTGTCAATCAAATTTTAACCAAATAGGACTCATATCCTCTCAATATATGTATATCTCTCTATAATATTTTAAACTAAATAATAATCTAATTTATATTATTTTTAAAAATAATTAATTAATTAATTACTTATGAATAATTGTGATTAAAAAACCTATTATGAGTCAATATAGTGTATATATACCCTATATTATTACTTATTATATTGTCATTGTAATATAGTATATATATATATGTGTGTGTGTGTGTATGTGACCCGAAAATACAAAAATATTAAGAAAAAAATGGCTCGGGGGCACTACCCCCGAACCCCCGCCAAATTATTTATAGTTAGTAAAAATTTTGACCCCACTCCGAACCTTCTCTGGCTTCGTCACTGGTTCCAATAGAGGGATACTTTGAAGAGGGATGGCATATTTGACATGTTTTATATTAGTACCTACATGTATATCTTCAAAGTTTGAACCTACATGTATAATCTGAAAGTGACATGTACATTAGCACCTACATGTAATTAACAAAGTTTTTTTTTTTTTTTTGCTAAATGTAATCAACAAAGTTTGAACCTACGTGTAATACGTTTTTGTTTTATACTTGAAGGGGGATGCATATTTGACATTGATGCAGGAGGGATTATGTTATGATTGAATGTACTATTGTTAGTAACTTAATTCTTTATATACAGACATATTTTTTCTATATCTTTTAATGTGAGACTGATATGTTACAAGGGAGATTGGGGAATAGAGTGATTTATTGGTTTAAGTATTACTTCTAATTTTTAATTTTGTGCAATTAAGACATATACTTTCTAATTTTTTTCACTTTGGTCCAATTAAAATTATTATATCATAAATTAATGATGTAGAATGAACACCTACGGCGTGCCAATACAATAAACAGTGAAGATAGAAAAATAAGAGAACATATATTGTATAATTTTGTGATGTGTGTCAACAATTTTATGATAATAAATTAATTAATTTGAGCCCTTAAAATAGATACTTTAATTTCATGGTTGTATTAATGGTACTTTACAAACTCAAAGTCATATAAATTTTATGTATCTTTTCTTTCCAGGACCTAATATCCGCATCCACGGGATAATCAAATAATTCATAGTGCTGTCAAATATGAATATGATAATTTTCAAAAAGGTACTATTAATTATAAGAATAATATTTGTAAAGTCTCAAATGAATCATATCTATTTTAAATTAAAAAGTGTCTCCATCAGATTTTTAAAAAGTCAATATACATACTCCAACTATTCCATAATATAAGATATATAATAACTGACGCCGGACGGGATAGCGATTATCCTGCGGGCTAGGTAAGCAAATAAATTCACAGATAAAGAAACGAGAGATTCACCAATACACAGAGAGAACTTCTCTAATGCTCAAATTTATATTTATCAAATCAAAAATTGTTTTCAATTAACCCACAAGATGGGTTGAATAGCTAACGTACTTGGGCAACAAAAAAGAAAATACCCTAAAAATACTACGTAACAGATTCTGGCAAATTCCTAAAAATATGCCACATAGCTGGCCTATAACCAACGCACGTGAATACTGACAACTTCCTATAATCACGCCACGTATTAACAGAAAAAGATTTAGAGATACTGTTACCATGAAATAAAGAAAAACAAAATAGTTAAAAGAAATTATGGTAAAAGAACGCCCAAAGCTAAAACGTCGAAGTCTATCTTCGGAAGTCATATGACTTCCTAGGCCGAACTTCCGAAGTAAGCCGAACTCATCAACACTTGGGTTTCTTGCACCTTCTTTAAATAAAGGGTAATTCTAGGGAGCCCAGGATTTGGAGCCCGGGATGGGGACCGTGTGATGTGGCTATGCCACATAAGCATCAGCTGAGAAATGAAACAAAAAAAAATACTTTGGCAACACTTGATCACTTTACATATTTTCAGGAAAAAAGTCACTTTACCAAAAACACTCTCTCTCTCACACCAAACTCTGCTTCGCTGCTGTTGCTCTCACCCTTTACAAACTTCCTCTGGCGACCAAAATCCAGACCAAAATCAACAACTTTCAAAGTATGCTTACATATATATAAGATGTAATATATGTATATTGATAAATATAAACTTCTTCACGTTGCTAAATATAAACTCCTTCCTGTAATGTATTAATGTGTTCTTAATCTCATTATACTGTTTTGCCAAGTTGTATTACATTTACCTAGTTATTGGCATACTGTACATGTCTTTCTTAAGTTTCCACTTGAACGATCATTGTTTGTATATATAGTTGTTACTAATAATACATTTAGGTGGTCTGAAGAAAAATTCTCTCCGCCATTCTAGTTCTATTTGAACGACTTAAAGGCCTATGTAGTATGGATTATATAGATATCTGATGTGTTTTTCGTTTCTTTTCTTCTCTTATACTTTTGTGTAAAATGCATTTAGGTGTGTAAATTATATATACAAATTTTTCTTTTAGCTAAATAAATCCATTATAATCTCCAAAAAGGTGGGATAACAAGTACATGTGGTTAATATATTTTTATAAATTTGTATAAATGGCATGTCCTGATGAGTTTGATTCAAGTGTGAGAATGAATGATATTGAGGAATGTGCTATAGCGGAGGATTTAGTAGAAAGTGAAGAAGTTGATGAAGTGATTAGAGATCCGAAAGTAGGAATAAAGTTTGGCTCTGTTGATGAGTCCATGCAATATTACACTAATTATGGTAACTAAAAGGGATTTCCGGTGAAAATAAGATTAACGGAAAAAGGAGAAAATGGAGAGACTAAATTTGTGGTTCGTGCATGTTCCCAGTCAGGATGTTCAATAAGCAAGTCAAAGAATGCCTTCAACTTACGCCCTGTTAGCAGAACATGTTGCAATGCTAAGATTAGGGTTGCATTAGTCGAAGACGGAAAAATGCAAGTAAAGACTCTAACACTTGATCATAATCATCAATTGAGCCCATAAAAAGCTAGATTTTATAAGAAAAATCGGATTATGAGCAAGTATGTGAAAAGGAGACTTGAACTTAACGATAGAGCTGGTATTAGACCAAATAAAATTTTTAGTTCTTTCGTGGTTGATGCTGGTGGGCATGAGAATGTGTCCTTTTTACAGAAAGATTGTTACAATTATCTTGACAAAGTTAGGCGATTAAGGCTTGGTGATGGGGATGCTATGACACTTCAAAACGACTTCAAAAAAATGCAAGCTAATAATATAAATTTTTATTATTTGATGGATTTGGATGATGATGGGAGACTACGAAATGTCTTTTGGGCAGATGCAAGGAGCAGAGCAGCTTATGAGGAGTTTGGGGATGCCATTACCTTTGACACAACATACTTAACTAATAAGTATGACATGCCATTTGCTCCATTTGTTGGAGTTAATCATCATGGTCAGTCAATACTCTTAGGTTGTGGATTAATCTCTCATGAGGATATTGAGTCATTTAGTTGGCTTTTTAAAACTTGGCTTGCATGTATGAATGGTCGTGCTCCTACCGCAATAATCACTGACCAAGACAAAGCAATAAAGAAGGCTATTGAAATTGTGTTCCCAAATGCGCAGCATAAGTGGTGCTTGTGGCATATTATGAAGAAGTTGCCCGAGAAATTAAGTGGTTGCAATCAATATGAATTTATCAAGTATTCAATGCAAAAGGCAGCTTATGATTCATTGACTTGTAAAGAATTTGAAGAGCGATGGGGTAGTTTCATTAAGAAATTTAACTTGAAAGAGAATAACTGGTTGACTGGGTTATACGATGAGAGAAGTCGTTGGGTGCCGACATTTTTAAAAAATACTTTTTGGGCTGGAATGTCCTCAACTCAAAGAAGTGAAAGTATGAATGCTTTTTTTTATGGTTATGTGAATTCAAGGACAACCTTAAAACAGTTTGTTGAGCAGTATGAGAATGCATTAAGAAGTAAGGTGCAAAAAAAAAATGAGGCGGATTTCAATTCCTTCGACCATTGGATTCTATGCCTTACTGATTATCCATTTGAGAAACAATTTCAAGATGTTTATACCACGACAAAATTCAAGGAATTTCAAGAAGAGGTAAAAGGGAAGCTTTATTGTGCCATTGATTCAGTTAAAGTAGAATGTGGTTTTGAGGTGTACGATGTTACACAAGACATGTTTGGAGGGACTCGCGAAGCCACTTTTAGAGTTTATTTTAAAGAAGATGAATGTACCATTAAGTACAACTATCAATTATTTGAGTTCAGGGGAATATTATGTAGACATATATGCCCTTACGGTGTTACTGAAAAAACGAATTCGAACCTTACCAAATAAATTCATTCTTCGAAGGTGGAGGAAAGACGTGAAGAGGTGTCATAAGAAGGTTAAGATCATATACTGCGACTGGACGTTGAATCCGGAAAATGAACGTTTGATAGGATGTGCAACTCTTTTTATGAAGCGGCAGACTTGGCGACAAATAATGAAGATAAGACAAAAGTTGTTATGCATTGGATTAAAAGGCTTGTTAATGTACTAAAAAAAGATGATGGAACGTGTGGAAGTAATCAGTCGACTCCTTCCAGAGAAGGCACCCAAGTGGAAAGTGGTTGTAAAGAAAGCAACAATATTCGTAGTCCTTTGTCGGTTCATCGTAAAGGTCGGCCCCGCTTTAAAAGGCTTGAGTCTAAGATTGAGAAAGTTGTTAGAAGTATAAGAGTGAGGAAAGGAAAAAAGAAAGAGAAAGAGAAAAGGGAAAGATAAAGGAAAAGACAAGGCCATTGAACATAACATGAATTTCACTACTTTGGTAAACCTTTTTCGTTAATTTTTTCAAATGTAAAAATTTATTTATTTAGATTAAATGTCTTATTTTACTCCTTTTTCTTTTGTGTAGAGTTCTCAAGGTGACTATTTTGTAAGCGTACTCAATAACAATTCTCAAGTTGAACATGGTTTAGAAGACTACATGAGACATGGTGCAATAGATCTTAATTTACAGGTTTGTCCCAAATTTATATGAATAAGTCACATTCTTAGATGCTTTAATGATTATTATTTTAAACATTTTAGGTTGGAGACTTCTCCACCAACGCAAATCTGCAATCATCACATGTTGATGACTTTTCATTTGCCACAAATCATGATGTCTATTATGAAAGGAGTTTTCCCTTTCATTTCCAGGTATAATGTCTTATTTTACTACTGGAATAGAAATTTTTTGGTGTCTTCTTCGGTGTTATTTGTTGCTGAAAATTACCATTTTATTTTTCTTGTTCCAGGAATACTATAACCCATATTGGAGGAGTAGTGAAGGATGTGATCTAAACAATAGGAGCCGATAATATGACTGTAATTTATGCGTGGATTGCAGCTGAATACAAATATCTATGTACTGATTTGCAAAATTGTGTTGCTGATTATCTTTAACATTAATGTTGGTAGTTCAGGATATTTTTGTTCAGTAAATATAGATATTTATTAGTTTTAATCATGACATTTTTGTTGACATGTCAATCTGTTTGAGTAGAATTTTTCTTTAAGCATCGCTTCCTTGAATTCGGTTTCCTGAATATGGATATCATTTATTTATTTGAAGCATATATGAGATTTGTTGACATATCTTTCTGTTTGAGTAGCATTTTTTTTAACCATTGTTTCCCTGAATTTGGATTTGGATATAAATTAGAACAAGAGATTCTTTATCTTTTCAATTTACATACATAAGAAATATATAGTTGATACAATACAATAAGAGTAAAAGGGGTGAACCGTAATGAAAATAAGAAAAAGTTTTTTGTAAAGTGATTTTTTCATGAAAATATGTAAAGTTATCAAGTGCTGCTAAAGTGTTTCCTTTTTTTTGTTTTACTTCTCGACTGATGCTTATGTGGCACAGTCACATTACACGGTCCCCATCCCGGGCTCCAAATCCCGAGCTCCTTAGAATTACCCTTAAATAAATGAATTGAGTTTAAGTTGTGCTTTACTCGTACTTGACTTAATTAAACTCAACATTTTAAGCATAAAATACCGGGCCATCATAAATACTATCCGAAGTATACGGTTTTTAGCCTAATCAACATCACCTCTGCATTCCACAGGCTGGAAAGGGAAATTCTCAAGGCGGTATGTAATTTATATTTATAGGTTTTTTAGTGTGAAAATCCTAGATCCTGAAACCCACCTTCTCAAGTAATGTTTTATCTCTCCATTTCTACAGTTAAACATGAAACTAATTTAAAAGGTTAATTTAATTATTACTCCACAACACATGCTCAAATTATTAGTAGTTGGGTCTTAAATTTACATAAATCTCTCTTAATATGATATTCATATGATACGGTGTTTAGCCCAATCAACATCATCTTTGCGTTCTCAAGGTGGTGTGTAATTTAATGTCGAAAATTTCTCAAGGTGGTGCGTAATTTAATACATAAAAAAGTTTTGTTATGTATTGTGTATATATTGTGATAAATTTATGTTCAATTATAATTATGAAACATATTTATGTATTGCATAGAATTATAAGAGGTCTCACTTATTATATATATCTTCATAAAAATTAACACTAATACTTATTTACGTAATTGACAATAAAAAAATTAACATGAACATTCGCAATATATATATATATATATATATATATATATATATATATATATTATCTTTCCTTTTTAAATATTCTTTCATTCGAAATATAAGATTAAAATTTAAATTTGATATAAAATATTTTTAAATTTAAAGTTGATTTGATATTTAGCTTTTGAAATGATAGAATTTGTAATTAATAGCATTTTTTGATAATTTATGATTTTTATAATTTTTATTGTCTAATATTAAATGAATTTATATTAACTTTGAATTTAAAAATATTTCAAATAAACTTCAAAGAATCAAAATTGATCCTATACTTTAGAATGCAGGGAATATAATTTATTTTAAACGTATTTTTAAGTAAACATCCGTCAATATATTAAATATTGTCAAAAGTTTGACTTAAAAAAGAAAGAAAAAAAAATATTAATTTTATTGTTTTCTTCTGTAAAACATTTGAACTCTTATTTTTGTCACCTATAATCTTGTCATCTCTGAAATGGTCACAAAAAAAAACTCTTATTTTTATTAAAAATTGAACCATGGTTAACTAAAGTTGAAGTAACGTGACATGTGATATTTAACGCATTTAATGTGTTAAAAGTAAATTCTTTCACAATCTTCTTCTTCTTTTTTGTGCTAAACTGTACTACTAGGTTGCCAATTTAGTGAGGAGATGGAAAACAAAACGAAATTTAATATGGAAAAATCTAATTTAAGAGGAGAAAATTAACGCAATGAGTTAAACAGTCAACTAAAATAAACTAGAAGCAATAATCGTCATTGCCTTTATTTTAGTTACTATATAACTAGAAATACTAATTATCATTTTAAACATAATTAACTACAAATTATGCAAATGTATTACAAGAGTTTTATGTCGAATTACAATTACAACGTATAATAATACATGATATTGGATATGATTATAAGTTGATCCACCACTTTACATATTTTACATATCTAATTAAAGAGTCGCAACTAAGGATGTACATGAATCGAGTCGAGCCGAGTATTAAGTTGCTCAGATTTGGTTCACAAAATTTATCGAGTATAAAATAAGGTTTGATTGAAACTCATTTAGCTACCGAGTCGAGCGCGATCTCGAATCAGCCCGAGCAATTGAACTTTTCGAACGAATATGATCCAACTATCAATAAAAAATTATAATTTTTGGAGGTTCGAGTAATTTATCAAATTTTAAAATTTGCTAATATTTGAATCATTTATATTTCGAGTCGAACTCGAATTGAACCTTTAGTCGAGTGAGTACGAATCGATCTCGAACTGTTTGCTCATTTTACAGTCTTAGTCGCAACTAATAATTATATAGATGATATATATTGCGACTTTACATGTTAATTTTTTTATTGCGAATTACGTAAATACATCTAATTGATAATATTTTTACGATGTATTTGATACAGTGAGCCAATTTTATAATCATATTTAATCTCATGTATTAATATATGTCAAAATCATAATTCGACAAAAATCTTTTGCAATATATTGCTGTACTCTAATTATATATGTGTAACGGGTAACGAAAAGTCAACCCATAAAATCTCAAAATATATCATTTCCGATTCACTATTTTATTAAAATTAATACCAAATTAAAATTAAGCTAAAGAAATTAACATTAACCCAAATACGCCCACTATCATTTAGTCAAAGAAATAAATCTGCTCCTCCATTCTCCATCATCTTCTCTTCAGCAAGCCTTTAGTCTTTAAGCTTTAAAATCATCAAAAAATGTCAATCCACAACATAAAGGGTCAGGTCGGGGCCGACTATTGCATCACCCACACTCGTGCCCGCTTCCCCTAGGTTCAGGTTCAGGTTCAGGTTCAGATTTTATATTAATTATCAATATAATATAATTGTATAATTAAAATTTTTAATTTATAAATATTTATATACATAAATACTTTTAAGTAGACAAAATATATACTATCTTCTTGGTTATAAAATTTATTATTTTCAAAACTTAAATTAATCATGTTAATTTTAAATTTAAGAATGTCTCAAATCGAATTTTAAAAAGTCAATAGTGATCTTATAATTAGTATGGAAAGAATATAATTATATAAATATAAGCAATTAAATTATTTATAAATATATGTAGTAACTATTAAAATGTTAGCGTGTCTGTATAAAAATATACTCACCAACAATAATAATGTTAAATCTCATTTCGAAAGTTGTTTTTAGTTAAACACGTGATAAACTATCTTATCATCATGTCACATTATCAATTTATGACTTGTCAAGTTCAATTAAATTGAAGTAAAAAAAATAAATTAAAAGTTCAATTATGTCCCATTAAATTAAATAAAGAAATTATGTCCCATTAAATTAAGAAATTGGCTCAGTGAATGGATATTGTCTATCAGATGAAGGATATTGTTCCAGCTTTGTAAAATGAATAAACTTCCTTGTGATTTTGTTATGCAACATAATCGAAGACAGAAAGAGCGTAAACAGTTTTAGACGGAGTACTGGTGTTTAAATAAAAACTATTTGCAAAGTTGCTCTGAGATTGAAAGATAGCGATAGAATTATGCGTAAACCATAATTTGAAGTTTGATATAACTTTTCTTTGACTAAGATATTGAAAGAAAAAAGGATGGATAGATAAATAATGAAGAGAAGAGACATGAATTAATAATTTAGAATAAGTCACCTTGTCTGCACCCCGGGAGATATGCTATGGAATTCACCATTTTATTTAAATCGCGAACTGATGGGATTATAAAAATAATTAAGAACCCTTCGCTAGACTGTCTAGTGAAGGATTCTTCCTTTTTTTTCTTAAGGTTCGGGGCGAAATTTCTCGAATGTGCCCAATGACGGGAGTTCGGGGGCAGCGCCCCCGAGCCAATTTTTTTTAATAGTTTTGTATTTTTTTAAAATTTGACGGGGGTTCGTAGTGTGTTGAGATGAATAACTTTTTTTTAATACAAAGATTTGACAAAAGTTTTTTCACAACATAATTAAAATTTAAAACAGTGTTTCATATCAACAATTGTAAAAGTGTTTTTGAAAAAACATAAATTAAAAAAATAGTAAAGTTGCCTTTGTATTCAATATTGTGCCATATTTAAGATCATTGTATGAAATTAACCATATGTTTAGTCATTTATCATATTAGGCTGTTTCTTTTTCTTTCTCTTTAAAATTTAAGCATTAAAAAATTATGTCACAGAGGTCTATACTATGACAGGATACCATTCTACCACTAGACCATTTATGCTTTATACAATACACATATATACACATAAGCTTATAATTAATTTTGGGCCCCCTACAACTTTGGGTCCTGGACGGTCGCCCTGTTCGCACTGGGCCAGGGCCGGCTCTGTCTCTCTCATGTTCCTATTCTTTCTCTCTTATTTCAGATTTCAGAATTTCATAATCCTATTTTACGAATAAAAGCGTTACGATAATATATCTGGAAAGGATCTTCAAATTAATAATAGGCATTTTTGAGATATTTAGTATAATAAAAATGGCGATAAATGCAGTCAAAGTTCAGATTCCGAAAATGCAGATAAATGAAGTCAAAGTTTTGCTACATAGCTAAGCTACGATGCGGTACATTAAGATATTTTTAGATAAGTGCTTATACTTAAAAATTATCTTAGAATTTAAACATAATAATTTAAGTTTAAAATAAAAATTTTAATTGAATCAACAAGTTGATTGTTTTATAATTAATTTAATACAAATGTAACGTTTTAGCATCTAATATTAAGTTAAAATATTGATATTAAATTGTGAATTATAGGTAAAACAATAAAGAAATTTTTCATTACACTAATTCCAGAATATTGGTACGTAAGGAAACCATATTATGTTTGTTATGCAAGTACCAATACGCGATTCGCTAGGTTAATAAGAATATCTAGCATTGTGGGTTTAATTATTTCTTCCTTTATGAGAAGTGTGTTTCTTTTTTTATATGAAGCTTGTTTGTAAATTTGTTTCTTCCTCATATCTAATAATTGTTTCTTAATTTAATGGGACACCATTAATTAAAAGTTCAGTTTATGGTGGTGCACCCTGGGAGATATGCTATGGATAGATTGTGACACCCCCAAATCCGAGTACTCTGTTTTCTCAGGAATTGGTGTTCACTATCCATATACATCACATCACATCTAACTACTCATTCATTCATAATGGAAATACTCTTAATGAAAAAAATAGAAATCTCCCATTAAGGGTTACAACAGCATTCATAATTAAATCTCAGGTCATCTAACCTTAACATAACATCAGTGCGGAAACATAAATTAAGTCTATTACATAACATCATTAAAATAAGTACAACAAGTCTTCATCACTTGTTTGCTTTTCCTTTACCCTTACTAGTAGATGGCTCGTCAGTTCTTTCAACCTTAGCTGCAATGTTATTATGCAAAGGTGAGCAATGATTGCCCAGCAAGTATAACAACAACAGTAATAATAACATGCGAAATAATTAATGGATATTGAATAATCGAAGATTTAGCTTTTGAGTCAAGAATGTAAGACAAGATTCAAAAGAACGTATGAGGGTCTTAAGACCACGAACTATGTCCCAGGTTATCAAGTGTTTCTACTTTAAACCTTTAACAGTCGTAAGACTATATGGACCTTGCTTCTCGTACTCAGGGGGATCAGCCCTTTGTACCATGTATGTGCACAACATCTTAACGCTAACGCGTAAATAAAATCCCCTGTATAAGGGTTGTTCATCTCAGTTTGACATCGGAGTCCGCACCAAAGGAAGTTTGGTTTGGATTTACTTCAATAACGTTTCTAGAATTTAGAACGCTCATCAACTATGAACTAGTCGAATCAATAAGGGTTCGCTAGTCAATCAAGGTTCAAAAGGTATAATTCGATAATCAAAACTAAATCTCACAAAAGGTACGATTGAATACGTTCTATATAACTGAAGCATTACAAAGAGGAAATTTAAAACGTCTCATTGAATCCATGAAATTGAATGGAATAGAAACAATAACTTGCTCAAGAAGTAATAGCACTATGAAGCTTGTATTCTATGATAATGAAATTTAGAAACTTACGTAAACGTAAAAGTAAGGATAAGATATTTGCCTCGTGCGTAGACTATAATTTAAGACTCACGTTTCTCTAATCAACCTATACATTCCGTTTATAAAACAGTAACAATAATTAGTTACAGTATTATAAACACTTCAGAACTCATTCTCATCCAAAATTTCTATTTTAATAGCTCAGTTGAAATCGAACAATCCATGGGTTTATGCTTACCACCCATTACAGTATTTTAGCATTCATTTTATACCTTAGCCTAAGCTTTAGGTATATCTACGATATCATAACATGATCTCAAAGAAAGAAGAAAATTTTTACTCTCGTCTTTTTACTCTTTTTTTTTAAGGTCCTGCCGGGGCGAGAAAATCCTTCATAAAAATCTCGCCGGGGCGAGGAATTGCTTCACAAAATTCTCGCCGGGGCGAGGGATCCCTTCACAAAATTCTCGCCGGGGCGAGAATTACGAATTCCAGTTTCTGCAGTTCGCGAAGAACGCAGAAACAGGCCAAAAATTCTCAATCTTGTTATTCTAATCGTCAAATTAAACATGCCCAATTATAATATATGATATGAAATCAAAACCCATTCCATAAACAGTGATTTTAACATCACAGATAATCTATACAACCCAATTAAAGACCAAAAATCTAACTGTTCATACTTATTATGAAGTTTTGATATAGTTAACAAAATTAATCGCAGTAAACTCGTTTATTGGCCAAATTAATCCGTTTGAACTCTGTATTGTTCATTTAAACATGCATAATTACACCCCAACTGTCAATTTCAAGTTAAAATAAACCATTTAAAGCATATAATTTGTACATGAGGACCAGACATACAATTTTCATACTCTGTAACTTTTGAAAAACTCAATTGAGCATAATTACATGGATTTAATCACTTTAAATCATGCCTACATGGTATCAATCATGTTATAATCACATAGTAACATACATATAATCGTATCATGCGTTAATCGTCAATTTAGTCTTTTACAGAAAACTCAAAACACATATAATCATGGAAGAACTTTTCAGAGTATGAATTAAAACTTAAATTAGAAGAATTACCTCCGATTAAATGCTCTAACTTGCAACAATTGAATATATTTCTTCTCAATTTTCTAATTCCTCACAAATCTCTCTCTCTTTTCTCTCTGTATGAATTTTGGAAACTGATGAATAATAATACGTATAATGTAAACTAATATAAACATTGGTGTTAGTTAATTCATAATGGTTAACTGACCCCAACTTCCTTAGGGTTAAATACAGTTTTACCCATTCTACTAGGGGTCGGTTTACAAATGCATCACTGAACTGATTTTTTTTCCAGTCAACTCATTAAACTATAATTTCTTTACAAAAATTGAAAAAATCGTTAGCTCTGTTAAAATCTTAACGGCAAATCTATGTGGCATCTACATGGAGGAGAGAGAAGTTCGACAACCCGAAATAAATTAAATCAAATTGACATGTGTGTAAGACCCTCTTTATAAAAATAATAAACTTTCTTTTTTCAACAAAAAAAAGAATATTCGATATATAACAAATAATTAAATTAATTAAATAAATTAATAATAAAATATATTAATTAAATAAATTAGTAATAAAAATATATTAATGTATAATATATAGGTTGTGCTTCTTTTTGTTTCATCTGTGAGTATGGGAGTATTCTTTTGGCAGTGGATGGATTGTAGGGACTCAGTTGTTTGGATCTGGTTTGGAGTTCTCCAGCGATGGCATCCGGCCCACTTGATATCCCCTCCCTTTCCTCCTTAACGGCCCACTATACTTCCTTTAACCACCTCTATAATCTTGCTTTGGTGATTGTTTTGCTTTCCGGCAGCTGAATGAGAACCCTCCTGAACATTCCTTTCCGATCTAGGATTTGCAAAGACCGGGGCTGCTAGATTGTGGGGCTTCATGTGCGATTAGTAGGGGGCTTTGATTTTAGTGTGTGAAAAATTGAAGTTATGATCTGGACTTTGGTTCTTATTGCTTATTTCTTAGGGGTTCAGATTTGGATGCTTGTTGATGGTTCTGTTATGAAACATCGATGGATTTTGTGGGTTGTAATTCCTGTTGTTGCAACTCCTTTGGATTTGGGTCCTTTGATCTTGACATCTGTTTCATGTTTTGATTTGGGATCTGGTTGGTCTTCTCTTGTCGGTTGTTGCCGGAATCTGGGGTCGGCACTTCGTGGTCAAATGATAGGTCTTGATTGGCTATGTTCTGGTACCGATTCGGCTTTACCGGAGTTTTGGCCGGAGTCTATGGTAACTGGGTTGCCGGAGCTTTGACGGTGACTGGTCTGCGATCCGGCTGCTCACCTGCTGATCTGATGTGTGTGGGTCTACTGTTCCTCGATTGTTGATGCACTCGGGCCCACATATTTCATTATTCAAATTTCAAATTTCTTTGATGCTGAATGATTTGGTGCTTTTCATATTTGATAATTTGGTCTTGATGGTTGATTGGCTGGGCTTGTTTTGATAACAAAATATAAATCAAATTAATATACATAAAAAATAAATAAATTAATTAATTAATTAATAATAAAATATATTAATTAAATTATTTAATAATAAAATATATTAATTAAATGTTATATGTTATATTACTAATTTTAGTTTTATCTGAAGAGAGGTTAATTAAATTAATGAATTTAATGAGTTATTTAAATTTAAAAAATTACATATTTATGTGTAATTTATATAATTTATTTAAAATTGTACCATATTGAAAAAAAAGAATTTTTTGTATGCTATAATACCAAAGTTTTACCATACCAAACAAATATTAATGATTAAAATAAATTTTAAAAAATTATTTTTATTGTACTTTTATTTCGAATGGATTATTTTATTTTATTTATTTGATTTTGATTAATTTAACATTAAATTTATACAAGTTTCCATCTAGGCATGCCATAAAGAAAAATGTCTGACATGTATGCTTTCTCTCTCTCATGTGGCAGCTCATGTAATTTTTTCGTCTAAAGTCAAACAATTTAACAGAATTTGTAACGGTTTGTAAAAAAATTGCAGTTCAGTGAGTCGAATGTAAAAAAAATCAGTTCAGTGATGCATTTGTAAACCGACCCCTAGTAGAATGGGTAAAACTGTATTTAACCCAACTTCCTTAAGGCCTCATTTGACTTGCTTAAAAAAACTCTTATTCCTCCTTTCTAATTTATTTTAATAAATAGCTTATTACATAGTTTCATGTCACACTTTAATCAACTAAATAATCTTAATAAAATCAAATATATAAAATAGAATAATTCTACATTAAATCACATAGTCATATAAATAAAATTCTCATTTATTAATAATGACCATTTACTAAATTTCTAATTAATAATTAAATTAAATTAGAAATTACATTATACTTATTTAAATAATGTATTTAATCAAATAAATTCAATTAAACACATACTTTAAATATAAAAATTCTTCACGTCAATTTAACTAATGTAACACATGTAATTAAATTAATCTACCGCAAATTCATCAATTAATCAATTAATTCAACAATCAAATCGTCGAAAAATATTTATTTAATTCAATAAATATTTAAAATAAGTTACAAAAATTCTCGTTTGTCACATAGATAAATAGTGTCCTTTTCCTGATGGAATATAGCAATTGGAATGAAAGCAATATAATAGAAGACAAAGGATGGTGGTGCTTTCTACAACACACTCATAACTTAAGATTAACAAATAACCTATTTATAGGCTAATACATGATTGATAATAGGTTACCCAAGAGACTCCGTAGGCAGACTCCTAATGACAACATAGACACTACCCATCAGACTCCTAATTTATAGATAGAGAGCTACCAAAAGACTCATAGGAAGGCCAACAGACTCAACAATTCCTCCCTTAAACTGATGTTCCATACATAACATTCAGTTTAATAAGAGTCAAACATTGAAACGCCATTCTTCATGCAAACTGAATCATTTGAAGTACAAATACCAAGTAGCTTCCTAAGCTTCTAAAATGCAGGAACTTTGAGAGGCTTTGTTAAAATGTCAGCAATCTGGTCTTCACTTCTGCAGTAAATAAGATTAATGACTCCATCATTCGTGAGATCCCTCAAGAAATGATACTTCACATCTATATGTTTGCTTCGACCATGTAAAACAGGATTTTTTGAAAGCTTTATTGCTGAACTGTTGTTACAATAAATCTGAGTAGGTCCATACTCTTTCCAATGCAACTCTTTAAGAATTTTCTTTAGCCAAATATCTTAACAAGCACAAGCTGTTGCAGCAACAAATTCAGTTTCAGTGGTTAATAATGTAACAATAGGTTGCTTCTTCGATGACCATGAAACAGCTCCTGTCCCCATCATGAAAACATACCCAGATGTGCTTTTTAAATCATCTGAATCTCCTACATAATCATTATCCGTAAAGCCAAACAAATATGACTTTTCTCCCTTCTTGTAAAACAATCCAAACTCCTTAGTACCTTGCAAGTACCGAAAAATTCTTTTTGTGGCTAAGAGATGAATCTCTGTAGGACACGCCATGTATCTGCTAATCACACTTACAACATGCATTATATCAGGTCTTGTTGCCGTGAAATATATTAAACTCCCCACTATCTGTTTGTAAAGAGTGTCATCAACCTTCTTTCCTCCATTATCTTTGTTTGGCTTCAAACCAAACTCAGATGATGTATTTACAGGATTACAATCCTTCATCTGAAACCTGTCCAAAATTTCTTGCACATACTTCTTTTGAGAAATAAAAATTCCAGCAGAGGACTGCACCACTTCAATCCCAAGAAAGTAATGCATCAACCCAAGATCAGATATCTCA
The DNA here is from genome assembly GCA_034770075.1 of Aralia elata. Lineage (NCBI taxonomy): Eukaryota > Viridiplantae > Streptophyta > Magnoliopsida > Apiales > Araliaceae > Aralia > Aralia elata. The sequence continues at coordinate 70,837,788 of CM068383.1, forward strand.
AATTCAGCCATCATGGATTTCTTAAAACTTTCAAACATGGTTGAATTTTCAGTATATATTAAATCATCTACATATAAACTAACAATGAGCATTTGTCCCCCATCTTCAATCTTTATAAAAAAACGTAGGTTCATAAAGACATTTTTGAAATCCTTCCTTCAAAAAATAAGTTTCTATATGATTATACCAAGCCTATGGAGCTTGTTTTAATCCACAGAGAGCCTTCTTTAACTTATATACTTTATGCTCATTACCAAGTTTCACATAACTAGGAGGTTGATCGATAAATACCTCTTCTTTCAAAACTCCATGGACAAAAGCTGATTTTACGTCCAACTGGAAGATAGGCCATGAGTTTTGTGCTGCTAATGCAATCACCAATCTGATTGTGTCATGCCTTGCAACTGGAGTAAAAACTTCTTTATAATCAACACCAAACTCCTGTTTATAGCCTTTAGCCACCAAGCGTGCCTTGTGCTTGTCAACTTCTCCATTCTCCTTCAGCTTTGTCTTGTAAACCCACTTGACACCAATTGTTTTCTGCCCTTTGGGAAGATCACAAAGCTCTCATGTATCATTTCTTTTTATGGCTGTAATTTCTGCATCCATAGCCTTTCTCCATTTTGATTCTTTGACAGCCACTTTGAAAATGGTAGGATCACAATATGAAAATAGAGCAAAATGTGTAGGTGGATCATCACCTTGGTCAATTCCAGTTACCTCATAATCATTCATCCATGTTGCTCTTCTTCGAACACATTGAGGCCTTTGCGATTCAGCTGCAAGTGAGCTTTGATCGGCTACTGGAACATTTTGAGTGGGTCCTTGTTCTTGCTCATTTTCTACAGGCTCCTGCCCTTTCTCATCATCATCAAAATCTGCTGGAAGATTTTGTTGAACACCATTTTCATTTCATGACCAGGTGCTTTTTATCAAAAAACACATCACGACTGATAACTATTTTTATGATGCTAGGATTGTATAGCTTATAAGCTTTGGACTTATCACTAACACCGAGAAAAATGCATTTTTCTCCCTTGTCATCTAGCTTTCTCCTCTTCACATCTGGAATATGAGCATAGGCAATACACTCAAAAATCCGGAAATGATCTACAACAGGTTTCCTTCTGCTCTATGCTTCCTCCAGTGTCATATTTTGAACAGCATAAGTGGGACTTCTGTTCAATATATAAATGCTCCAATTAACAGCTTCAGGCCAGAATGTTTTGGAATGCCACTCAATTCAAAAGGCTTCGCACCATATTCATAATAGTACGATTTTTTCTTTCGCACACTCCATTCTGTTGGGGTGTGTAGGCTGCTATAAGTTGCCTCTTGATTCCATGAACCTCACAGAAATCTGCAAATTCATTTAAGTTATACTCTCCACCACGATTAGTACGAAGAACTTTGATGGGACTGCCAACTTCTTTCTCAACGAGCACTTTATAGCTTTTAAAGGCTCTAAAAGCTTCAGATTTTTCTTATAAAAAATAAACCCATGTTTTACGACTATAATCATCAATGAAGGTAATTATGTATCTTTTACCTCCATTAGATTGTGGTGTAATTGGCCCGCAAATGTCAGAATGAACAAGTTCCAATGTCTTCTTCGCTCTACAAGATTTTTCTTGTGGAAACGGATTACAGTGTTGTTTGCTAACAACACACAGTTCACAAACTTGAGAAGGAACTGTAATTTGAGGAAGACCCGTCACCATGTTCTTCTGTTGTAGTGTTTTTAATCCACCAAAATTTAGATGCCCATAGCGGAAGTGCCATAGTCATGCCTCATCCTTCACTTTCGTTGAGAAACATGAATGAGTGGTGTTGCAGAGATAAAACGGGAACATACGATTTGCTGTCATGTTAACTTGAGCAATTAAGCCCAACTTTGCATCTTGAATCTGACATACTCCATCTTTGATAGAAATCTCGTATCCCTTTTCTTGCAACTGACCCACACTAAGCAAGTTGGTCTTTAATTCTGGCACAAAAAGAACATTAGCAATAGTGTGGGTGGAATTTCCTTTAGTTTGAATGGTTACATTTCCTTTTCCCATAACTGAAACCGTGGAATTATCACCGAACTTAACAGAGCTGCGGAAAGATTCATTCAAGTCAGAAAATGCATCTTTATTTCCACACATGTGATTGCTGCAGCCAGTGTCTAAATACCACATGTTTTGTTGAGTTTCTTCCTTCAAGTGACATGCCATCAAAAGAGACACTTCTTCTTTTTCTGCAAAAGTAGTTTTTTCTCCACTTTGTCTATTCAAAACAGTTTCACATTCTGACTTATAATTGTCATACCTATGACATCTGTAACATTCAACATTAGACTTATCTGCTGACTTTGGTCTATAAGTTGTTGAGTGGTAGTTGTGTCCCCTGCCTCTTCCTTGAAATTGACTTTCTTGATGCTGATGATTTTGTTGTTGATTCCAACGATTATTGTTGAATCTGCCTCCTCTACTTCGATCATTGCCCCTACCTCGTCCTCTATGAGCTCCACTGGGTGTAAAGTTATTAACTGATAAGGCCTTCAATGCATGTTCTTCTTTCTCCTGCTGGTAAATTTTTTTTCTCATTAACCAATAAGGAACTTTATAAGTCATTAATGGAAAGTTTATCAACATCATTAGCTTCTTCTATAGAACAGACAATAAAATTAAATTTTGGTGTCAAGGATCGAAGAATCTTCTCAATAATGATTACATCCTCTGTCTTGTCACCATGGATTCGCATTTGATTAACGATTGCCATCGTTCTTAAAAAATAGTCTGTAACTGACTCTCCTGATTTCATTCGAAGCATTTCGAATTTCGAACGAAGTGCTTGAAGCTGCTGCCTCTTAGCATTGTAAAAATTTAGGTAAATCAAAGAATACTCTTGTATTCATAGGAGTATTTGGATATTCTGATCACCATTTATATTATTTGGCATAAATTTATATGAAAAGGTATTTTTGTTTGATGATATTATTCTTGGTGGTAGGTGCCTTGATTGTTTTAACTACTTGGCTTGGACCACAACTCAATTATTGTCACAACTCGATGGTTGTAATGACAACAATCATCCTAAGCCATATATATAGAAGCAAATTGTTAACTTGTTAACCATAAGCAACTTGATAGCCATATATGTCTTATAATCATACACAACTTGTTTATTTCACAATATTTAAAAGCAGCCAACAAATTTTGAGTAAATGGTACAGTTTATGAAAACTTGCCTCAAGTTTATGAAAAATTATGAAAATAAAATATAATTGCAAGTAGATTATTATGATAGTAAAAATATATATAGATGATTTTTTTAAAAAATCGAATAAAGGATGAACAAATAGTTGAGTGAATTTTTTTCCTAGAAAAACATAATTTTTTTCTAACTTTAAATTTATAATTTATTTATTTATTCCCAAGTATTAATATTATATATATATATATATACACATATATATATATATATATATATATATATCAATTTCATGTACTAATTCTAGTCCCAAAGAAATAATTTCTTGTGACGTACTTGAATTTAAAATTGTTGGTTCTCTATTTTTAGTATTAGTTTTGATGATAACAAATTAGGGTTTTAGCATTGAAAAATATTAAATTAGAATCCTCTCCGTAAATTTTAGTTTTATAAGTTATATTTTTATTCTATGTGGGTTAGAAAAATTAAAACTTTAATCATTTGAATCACTTTTATAATACTCATTTTTTGAGTCACTCAAGCCATTTCTTTTCTTTGGCTCACATGGGGTAGGAAAATGAAATGTTAAAGGAAGGAATTCTTCCTGGTCTTTACCCGGCAAAAGAAAGAGAAAAATAAATAAAATTCGATCAAAGAAAGAGAAAATTGAGCAATATTTGACATGTGCAAATTTCAAAAGCCTACAACATTTTCTCTCTTGAAATTCGGTCAACTACTGAATATTAGTGTTGATACTTATTATAGTCGCAATAAAAAGTGACGTGATGCATATATATATATATATATATATATATATATATATAAACGAAGTACGTCAGTACGTGGATTTAAGTACTACAACCGTTATTACCTTATGTTCATTCTAAGAGATTTTAATATACTGTTCATAAAACAACCGTAATATTATTGGAAAAATAAATAATAACAAAGTTGTGTAAAATATATTTCTAAACTACGTTTAAATAGTATAAAATGGGCTGTTCATGAAAATCTTGTGCATAGCCCGTCTTGGGCCTCAGGCTCAAGTAGACCATTACCCAACCTAGCTCGACCTCCAGTGACACACATGCTGGGCTGGAACCCAGGTATACTATCTTGATTGCCAAGGTTTCTACACCGCATCAAACACGGAAGGGAATAGGGATAGACTTTGGTCATTTAAAGCCTCTCATCCTAGTAGACTTGGACATATTTCCAGTGGGTCAACCGTAAGGCGGTTATTCACCTAATGTATGCCTACAAATACATAGGAACATCTAATACATATATACACAAACACACACCCTTGTATTTCTATAACCTCCATAATTGAATATTAATTTTACCATTAGAGGCGGATTCTAATGCAACCTCTCCGCACATTTGTTATTTTCGGGTCTTTTGGACCATCAAATATCCAGTGACGAAGACGGCGAAAATCAATATTAACAAATCATAAATATATCAACCGAGAATAGATTTATAACAAACATTATGATAATATAAGAGTACAGTAATAGTTAACTCACACGGTTTTTTTTAACCCTAAGTTGGTTGAAAGATATATGTCAGCTTTCACCCTGTTATAGGGCCGAAGGGACAATTTTATTACCCTCCGCCCAATTTTAACCTTTCTTTTGCTTCATGGTCAGTCCCAAAATCATAGGCTGTATTGGACTGGACTCTCCAAGGGTTTTCTAGGTAGTATGGCCCATCATTATATTTTTATCTTAGCGTAATGTTAGGAGTTTCAAATGGGTCTCAAATGATATAATATTAAATATTTTAATAATTATTTATGACATAGTTAATTACATAAGATCTATCCAACTAATATTATAGTGAAACATCATTTGAAATAATTTTTAATACAAAAAATTTGAGATTCCTAACATCATCACATTTTAATCTATCCTCTAGTCATCCTATGCCGTCCTCTTGTAGATGGGCCTTTGAGATAGTTGGGCCCATATGAGAATGGACCTTGGTTACATTTTTCTTTGGCCTTTCTAGTCAAACGTAGTTATGATTGATATGTTATAAATGATTATCGGTATACAAAATAATTAAAATAGTAAAATATAAGTTTTACACAATAAAGTATTTCTATTTTCTATTGACGATTTTCTCTATCAATTAGAATGGAACCTGGCTCCGTTCCAAATTATAAGATAATTCTTGACTTTTAAAAATTAATTTAAGATATTTTTAAACTCAAAATTAAGATTATTTAATAATAAAAAATTATGAAATAATAAAATTTACAATAAATAATACATTTTAGATAATTTATATTATTCATCATTATATTGATTAAAAAATAAAAAAAATTCATGTTAATTTTATATTTGAAAATATCATAAGTTGACTTAAAAATCAGTAATAATCTTATATTTTGGAACGGAAATAGTACATTACAGTCTCTTAGAATGAGCGGTATACTAAAATGTAATGCGAGAGATATCTAACTCAACAGATTTTACAACCGTTATTACCTTGTGTTCAAACGAATCATTGGTAATTTTATCCTCCATTTTTTCAGATGTATGTAAACGAACTTATGTTTATCAACATTTAAATTTGATTTTAAATAAATAAATTTATTTATATTTAAATTTGTTTTTATGATTGAGACAATGAGACTTCCAACTTTTAACTGAAAAATATATTTAGAATTTATTTATATTTAAATTCGTTTTTATGATTGAGACAATAAGACTTCCAACTTTTAACTTAAAAATATATTTAAACTCTCATCTTAGAGTTCTGGAAAATATCAAGTTACGGTAGCCCTCAGACCATATGCTAAGATTATATGGTATGCTTTAAAACAAGAATTAATTTTCAAATTAAACCAATCATAGTAATTGTTTAGCATCAAAAAAGAAAAATAAATTTCATTATAAATAAATAAAAAATCACATTTGTCCCAAGAACCAAATGAATGCTCATAAGTCATGATATCTGTACTGTATGAATCCAAATCTATAAGCTGGAAATTTGGGTCCGAACTTTTCATTTCTTCAATGAGCTAAAACACCGGTGGTACCATTACACCTTCTTCACCCTTGAGCCGGCCCAATGTTGTTTGCAGGCCCTTAAGCTCATTCTTTACTGAATTCTTTACTGCACATAAATTCGTTTATATGATTTTAAATAATCATATAAACGAATTTATGTTCTTAAAGTTGGAAGTCTCATTTTTCCAAGTGCATATAAACCGACTAGGCCTAACAAAATATGATTATGAGTTGATTTTAGTTTACAAAATTTGGTTATGGTTCTATTTAAAAACTAAAATCGTATTTCCTATTTTTAATATGAGTTGTGTGGGTTAAAACCATATAGTTATGGGTCAAATATAGGTCAACTTATATTTTAAATTTCAAACTTATCATTATTATGGTTCAATTAAATAAATTATTTATGATATTTAATTTCTATATTTCTTCACATTTTATCTCTAATGTTTTATACATTCTTCCTCTCTGGCGCCTTACGTAAATATAATAGTTTTTAGCGCCTTACGTAAATATAATAGTCTTTAGCGCCTTACGTAAATATAATAGTCTTTAGCGCCTTACGTAAATATAATAGTCTTTAGCGCCTTACTTCAATATTATAATAGCGTCTCTTAAAATTTTCTTTAATTGTAGAGCATAATTTATACAAACAAATATTGCTTTGTATGCCAATTTCGCCCTTTTTCTACATGTAATGCCATAAGTTGTTATAAAACTACTTGTCAAAGAAAAAAGAAAACATACCAATTGGCGAAAAAGAAAATGCAGTGACTAGAAGAAATGAAAACATAATGAGGAGGGAAAAAAGAAAAAAAAAAAGAGATAATTAATTTTAAGAAAAAAATTGCCTTTTTTAATGATAATATATGAATAAAAAATTTAAAACTTGTCATCACAATTTTACTATTATGTTATCATTATGTAACTATAACTCGATTAATTTAGGAGTATATATGAACAAAAAATATATTCTTAAAATTTAAAAATTTTATAACTAAAACTCCTTTTATAAATTGGAACTTGGAAAAACATAAGAGGATAATTTTGGAAAAAACACGAGGATAAAATAATCATGATCACGTTTAAGGAAGAGGAGAAAAAAAATTGGAAGAAAAAAAAAAGAAAAAAAAAGAAGGGAAACAAAAGCAGCTGAAAGTTATTGAAATCGGGAAGCAGAAGTACGAAGTTTTATTCAGCGAAAGTTGTTGGACAACTAGCAAGTGGGCACTTGTAGTATAACAAGTAATAATCTGAATTGAAATATGGTTAAATGGTTTGGTCCTATATTTTTTCCCTAAAATATAGGTCCAAACTTTATCCAACCTAACTAATAAAAAATAGTTAATCAACTCAAACACTTTTAATTAATTTGAGTTGATCCAACATGTTATGATCTATATTGTCAAATGTACTTGTAACCCGGATGACTGGATATTTTGTGTTCATGTTTCATTATATGTGAACATATTTAAGTATATGCTCTTAAATATACTTAAATCACTATAAGAGAAATGACTTATAATGAAGGATAAATCATTCACAATATCTGGTATATCATTCACAAGTGATTAGTTGTGAAGAAATTTTTCCTTCGCATTAGAGCTCCTCGCAATAGATATAATTCACTAAGTTTGTGACTACATATATTTTGGGAAGGATATATTGTGAAAAATATTTTTCTCGCAAATTATATTTTGTAAAGGATTTATTTTATTTAGTGAAAGACAACTTCTTTCACAATAAATATTTTGCAATGAATAAATTTATTTTAATGAGGGGAGAGTTTCCTTCAATAATTACATGTTGTGAATGTTTTTTCAATTTATTGAGAGAAAAATTCGTTCACGAATTATAATTTTATCACAAATTATAATTTATTTTCAATTTATTTAGTTTTATATTCACTAATTTCTTGTATTAATCTATAAGCACAATTAAATCTAAAATCTCATTTAAATAGCAAAAAAACATACATATTTCAGTCAACCCATTGCAAAAATTAATAATATCATTTTTGAAAGAATATTATACACTAAAATTAGTGTGGAAAATACAAAGAAACCTCAAAAGATATATAATCCATATCTGCAAAGTATTTGGAGAACAACATATGAAAGTGATGGGTACAAAACTAAGTATTATTGGTCAAAGTCAATAGTTGACTTTTAAGATAAAAAGTCAAATTTAGAGTTTGAGGATGAATTTGAAAAAACGAAGGTCACCATAACGTTGGGAACATCGACTTTAGTAGGAATTGGCCGTAAATATGAAAAGTTAATTTTTCAGGTTAAAAAATCAAAAAGTCAAAAGAGAGAGAAAAAAATCAGATCAGATTTGCACTGTTCCAATGTCGGCTGGAGATAAAGGAAGAAGCTTCAAGTTTTTTTTATTTATTTATTTTATTTTATTTTATTTTTTTTCCTAAAGGCTTATTCAAAAGAGAAAAAAAAATGGCATCAAAGGTTACCTGAAAACGACCATATGATAGACTATGCCAGCACTGCAGACTTGTTAACCTCAAAAACTTTTTACTCACTATCTCATCTTTCAAGCTCTACGGCCCAAAAAATAAAAATTGTAAGAAAGAGAGAATATCTCATTACCCTCGTTTCAAATAAAGTATAATGAAAAGGAACTAGTTAGTCCACTACAATTCGAATGTAGTGCAAGAAATTATATCTTCATTCTAACTCTTTTTTAAGAAAAAATTGGTATAAAATAAAAAATAAATTTCTTGTAAATAGTCCTCTAATCAGTCAGTTCATTCACAGCTCCATCATTGGTTTTTTGCACCTCTTAAATCAAATATTACGTGCGAAAGGCAAAAGAAAAGAAGAAAAATAACAAAATTAACTTCTGTTAGGAATCATGGTTTAAATTTGATGTTGTGCTCTTAATGAATATGTGCATCAGTAGCTGAATTGTAAAGTCCTTAATGAAGGATTTGTAGAAAGACTTAGAATAGAGAAGATCAAATGTGTTAAGATGATCTAAGCTGTATTGAATATCTATCAGATCTAAGCATATTTGTAAAGCATTGTAAAGTCCTTTATTGAAGGTGATGTACAAAGGACTTAGAATAAAAACGATCAAACTTGTTAGGTTGATCTTGTGTGTTGATCGTAGAGTACTGCCATAATCCCAGTAAATGATCGTAGAACAAATAGCCAACTTTGGAGAGTCAAAGTATGCCATTATGAGTTTTGTCATACGATCGTAGAGCTTCATCGGCAGGTCGTAAAGCTTCCTCGGCAGGACGTAGAGCTTCCTCGGCAGGTCGTATAGCTTCCTTGGCAGGTCGTAGAGCTTTCTCGACAGGACGTAAAGCTTCCTCGGTAGGACGTAGAGCCACCTCGGAAGGTTGTAGAGCTTCCTCGACAGGACGAAAAGTTTCCTCGGTAGGTCGTAGAGCTGCCTCGGCAGGACGTAGAGCGCTCTCGGTAGAACGTAGGGATGTCTCTTCATGTCAAGACAAACTCTCAGAATCATAGAGTAGTCTCAGCCAGTACTCACAGATTGAATCAACACCTCTGATGAAGAACATAAAGGCAAAATATTGATGCTATTCAGAAAGATCAAGATAAAGTATGAAGATCTCAGTGAACGACATCAGACATCAAACGATTGTAGAGCTGTAACTTTACAAACACACTGGCGACACTACGACTAGCAAGATCATCGAGTCAACACGTCAGACGAGCAACTCAGATTTAGAATGAATATTCTAAGTTCCCCATAACGATTAAACAGTAGAATAACCTGCCCAAGACAGTTGTTGAATATTAAACAAATCAGTGGGGAGCAAACAACTATAGTCTGCAGAGAATCAGAGCACTATCCCTACCACTATCTTGGTACAGGCTAATGGAAGTTGACTCACACCACTACTGCAGTCAACAAGGAATAAACTATTCCTAAGCTTAGCAACACATCTCAACGGAAGGATTAGATGCAACGACGACTTTTCAACAGAAAGATTTTTCAGAAGCATCTACATAAGGCAGACAGATTGAAGTTTCAGATTAAGCAAGTACAACGAAAAGAAGATAATATCTGAAATATCATCATTCTACAATCCGAAGGGAAACATCTTGTTTCGCTGCTGAGTTCATTAAACTATATGCTTCAAGCAACTCAGTAGCTCAAAACAATTACTCTCTATCAAGTGAAAGGGTTAACATGTGACTAACCTAAGTCAAGTCTGCTGGACTTGCTGAGTACCAAAGGGTACAAGAGACTCTACGGCTGTTGGTCTTAGTTTACAGAGTTCCAAGGCTGCTTGGCTTTGAAGTGTACGTTGTATACTGGAGTTCCAAGACTGCGGGTCTTGAAGGAATATTTGTGATTCAGTTGTAACAATATCCTTAGTGGATTTGCTACTCGAGGAGTAGAACAGCGGAGTAGGAGTCTTGTGTGCTCTGAATCACTTAAAGCCTTGTCTCTATCTCTTTACACTTCTTAATTGCCATAACTGCTATAACTGTTTCATCATTGCTTTAGTATATCCTTCATTATCGTTCTATTTCTACAAGGGGTTTTTATAAATCATCTTCTGCTGTGCTTAGTTATTAACTAAACTTTAAAGTCATTCTTTTGAAAGCAATAATAAGGAAAACTTTTAAAAGAATCTATTCAACCCCCCTTCTAGATATCTTTTGTGCCTTTGGAAACTAATAATTGGTATCAGAGCAGATTCTCTTATCTAAATTTTAACCCGCTTGAGTAGATCAATGGCACAAACCAGAAATGGATCTGAGATAGGTGGAGGAAAAAAACCACCCATGTGCAATAAGGATAAATTTGCCAACTGAAAAGTTCGCATACAGGCATACATGGATGCCATTGACGAGGATCTATTTGATACTGTCATCAGTAGGCTTTATGTACCAACCAAGCTGACGCCAACTGCTGAAGATTCAAATAACGTCTCAATCAAACTAAAAAAAGATTGGACTGATGTAGAGAAGAAAACAGTTCAGTTAGACAAAAGAGCCAAAAATATTTTGTTCATGGTTCTATAAGATAAGTTATTTGAAAATGTGGTCAACTGTACAACAGCTAAGGAAGTATGGGATGCACTGCTGATCATGAATGAAGGAACGAAAGAAGTCAGAGAAAACAAGCAGTCCTTGCTCACTCAGCAGTATGAAATGTTCACTCACATCTCAGGGGAGAACATCACTTCCACATATGAAAGATTCAACGTACCTCAACTCTCTTCGAGCATATGGAAAGACCTATCCAAATAAAAATCTCATTATCAAATTCATGAGAGCATTGTTAAGCAAATGGGATGCCAAAACTACTGCCATTAGAGAGTCAAAGAATCTTCACGAAATGACTGTTCAGATGCTATATGGCAATCTTCTCACTTATGAACTCGAGCTGACCCAACGAACAGAAACTCTGTCAGAAGGAAAGAAGAAAGAAAGAGGAATTGCTCTAAAGACATCTACTTCAAAGACAACTGACTCAGATGATGAACTCAATGATGAAGGAGTTGTTATGCTGGTCAGACACTTCAAAAGATTTATAAGCAGAAACAACAGACAAAGGAAGTTCAGCAGCAGCTCTAAAGAACAAATCAATGACTTGTGCTACAATTACAAATAACCAGGTCATTTCATTGCAAACAGTCCCAAGCCTCCAAGAAATGATCCAAAGAATGACAAGAAAAGGTCAGAATTCAAAAGCCACTACAAGACCGAGAAGAAAGAAAGAGGTTTCGTTGCTGAAAGTTTATGGAATGATTTGGACAACGACTCAAGTCCCGAATCAGGTGAAGATGAAGAACCTCAAAAAGCCAACCTATGCTTAATGGCTAAAGAAGGAAAAAACAAGAAATAATTCAACGTGGATGAGGTATTAGACTTTTATTCTCATGATTTAACTATTGATGATCTTAGAGAAGGAATGCATGACTCTGTGATAGAACTGCATAAATATATGAAACTATTTAGAATTCTATCAAAGGATAATTCTCTTCTTTAAGAGGAAAAAGAGAAAGCAGTCGTAGAGTTGAAAACTGCTCCACGAATTGCTAACTCTTGTACCAGTCTTGAGGCTGAGAATACTAACTCAAGACAGATTAATGAGCTTAGCACTCATAAAGAGTTATTTCTAGTTTCCAAAATTCAGGAACTAGAAAAGACTATTTTCTCATGGAATAAATCCTCTCTGTTTATGGATACCATGATCTCTAGCCAAATATCAGTGACTAACAGATCAGGACTAGGTTTCTGCAATTCTCCTTCAGAAACCTCAGTGGTCAAACCTATGGAAACAAATGATAACAGTTCTCCTAAATTTAATAAGGGAATTGTGTTTGTTAAATCCTCACAGACAGTTAATCCAAACTCTGCAAATCAAGTTTTTGGATCCCACACAAATCTAGGATTCAAGAAATCAAAGAGTAAGTCAACAACAGCATTCAAGCCTCGAAGGATCGTAGAGTATGGCAAAACTCACTCTACGAACCAACCTGGCAGGAAACGTAGAGTTAACTTCCACTTGACAAAAACTTTTAATCATGGAGTTGTGGGAAGGCAGAAGGAGTTTAAGCCAAAAGGAGAAGCTGTGAGCCACTACTACTCACGTATGCTTAAGACTAGAAGGAATCCATACTCACACACAAGCATGCATTATATTCGATTTTTCACTTGTCATAAACATGATCATAAAGTTGCAGAATATTATTTCAATTATTTCTATCCTGTACTGCACATACCCAAAATCAAATAGATTTGGGTTCCCAAGGTTACTAATGAATATGGACCCAAGCTTTATTGGGTGCCAAAATGAAAGCTAATCCTTTCTGCAAGTACAAAGCTCCACTGAGTCAACATGGTACCTTGACAGTGGATGCTCAAGACATATGACAGGCAACAAGGCTCTCCTCAAACTTTGAAGAAAAAGATGGTACTGTGTCGTTCAGCAAGGTGGCATACGTTGAAGGACTAAGGCACAATCTTCTCAGCATCAGCCAACTGTGTGATATAAATCATCAAGTCACCTTTCTCAACAATCAGTGTCAAGTGAGGGACATGAAGACCAACTTATTAAAGCTAATGGGAACTAGAGAAGGAAATGTCTATACTGTCAACCTTGCTGAGTTAAGACCTGATGAAGCAGTATGTTTTCTTGCTAAAGCTTCTGAAGATCAGTGTTGGCTATGGCATAGGAGGTTGTCTCATTTAAACTTCAAAAGCATGTCAAGACTTGCCTCAAATCAACTAGTAGCAGGACTGCCAAAGCTCAACTTCATCAAAGAGAAACCTTGCAAAGCATGTCAGTTTGGAAAGCAAACAAAGAGCTCATTCAAAAGCAAAGCAATCAACTCAAATGATAAGCGCCATATGTTACTCCATATGGATCTCTTTGGGCCTATCCCAACTACAAGCCTTGGTGGAAAGAAATACTCTCTGGTTATAATGGATGACTATACCAGATTCACATGGGTATTCTTTTTAAGCTCTAAAGATGAAACCAGCTCTTACCTTATCAAGCTATTCAAACTTGTCATGAATGAGAAAGAGAAGAAGATCAAAGCTATCAGAAGTGATCATGGAAGAGAATTTGATTTCACTGAGGTAGAACTTTATTATGAAGAGAATGATATCAATCACAACTTCTCAGCCCCAAGAACTCCATAACAAAATGGAGTAGCTAAAAGAAAGAATATGACATTGATTGAAGCAGGGAGAACACTACTGGCAGCTCCTCAACTTCCTGAGTACTTTTGGGCAGAAGCAGTCAGCAATGCATGCTACACTCAGAACATGTCTCTCATACGAATTATGGAAAGGAAGGAAGTCAAACATCAGTTACTTTCGTGCTTTTGGTTGTTTATGCTACATCCTCAACAATGGCAAGAAGTATCTGACCAAGTTCCAACCTAAGTCAGATGAAGGAATTTTCCTCGGTTATGCTATGGACAACAAAGCATACAAAGTATTCAACAAAGAATCATTAAGTGTTGAAGTCTCCATTCATGTCACATTTGATGAGTCAGAATCAAAGAAGAAAACTTCTTCACTCAACGATCTAGAAGAGAAGGACTCTACGATCACTGAGCCCAAAATCGTAGAGTTAGGCTCTACGATTGTCGAGCCAGAAATAGAAAGCACAGAGCAAGAAGAAGTAAACGTAGAGCTCACTATGCTAGACAATAAGACTCTACGACCTGAACCAGAAATCAAACTAGAAGAACTCAGATAAGAATGCACCAGAACTGATGTTCCAAGAAGGAGAAAATGGATAAAGGATCACACTGATGATCTGATAATTGGAGATCCTAATGCAAGAGTTTGGACAAGATCAGCAACTCAAAATGAATGCATTTGCTTAAGCTTTCTCTCTCAAATATAGCCCAAAAAGGTAGAAGAAGCATTAGGAGATTCAAGCTGGATAGAAGCCATGTAAGAGGAGCTCAACCAGTTTGAAAGAAATAAAGTCTGGAGACTAGTTAAAAGGCCAAAACAACATCCAGTCATTAGCACCAAATGGGTTTTCAAAAATAAGATGGATGAAGATGGGTTATCACTAGGAACAAAGCAAGACTGGTAGCTAAAGGTTACTCACAAGGAGAATGGATTGACTATGATGAAACCTTTGCTCTAGTAGCAAGATTGGAAGCAATCAGAATCTTTCTTGCCCATGCAGCCCACATGAAATTTAAAGTCTTCCAAATGGATGTCAAGAGTGCTTTTCTCAATGGAGAACTTTGAGAAGAAGTCTATGTGGAACAACCTCTAAGTTTTATCAATCCAACTCTTACTGATTATGTTTATAGATTAGACAAAGCATTGTATGGATTAAAACAAGCAACTAGAGCATGGTATAAAACACTCACTAACTTTCTCACTGAAAAAGGATTCACTAGAGGTAAAGTAGATACCACTTTATTCCTAAAGAAACATAAGGATAAATCACTTCTAGTTCAAATCTATGTGGATAATATTATATTTGGTTCTACTGATGAAAAATTGTGTGAGAGGTTTGCCAAGCTAATGTAGAGCAAGTGCGAAATGAGCATGATGGGAGAACTGAACTTTTTCCTTGGACTTCAAGTGAAGCAAACTGATAAAGGTATATTCATCAACCAAGCCAAATACATTAAAAACCTATTAAATAAGTATGAGATGGAGTCAACCTCCGTCATGAAAACCCCCATGGCACCTGCAACCAAGCTTGACAAAGATGAGAAAGGTAAAAGTATTGATATTACTCAATACAAAGGTATGATTGGATCTCTCCTATACCTAACTCCTAGTAGACCAGATCTCATGTTTGCCACCTATATTTTTGCTAGATTTCAAGCTAATCTTAAGGAATCTCATTTATTGGTTGTAAAGAGCATTTTCAGGTATCTTAAAGGTACTCCAAACTTGGGACTTTGGTATCCCAAAGAGTCACCCTTTGAGTTAATGGCATATTCAGATGCTGACTATACAGGATGTAAGATTGACAGGAAAAGCACAAGTGGTACATGTCAATTTCTTGGAAATAGACTTGTCTCCTGGTTTAGCAAAAAGCAAAACTAAGTTTCAACCTCTACTACAGAAGCTGAATATATTGCTATAGGCAGTTGCTGTGCACAAATCCTATGGATAAAAAATCAGTTAACTGACTGTAATTTTGAGTTTAAATCTATCCTTGTCCATTATGATAATACTAGTGTAATTGCTATAACTCACAATCCTGTCATGCATTCAAGAACCAAGCACATAGATATAAGATATCATTTCATTAGAGATCATGTGTAAAGTGGTAATATATCATTACACTATATTCCTACTAAAAATCAGCTTGCTGATGTATTTACAAAACCCCTAGATGAATCTAGATTCAACATGCTGATAAGTGAACTTGGAATGCTACATCTACATCCATAATACTATGCTTTGAAATCTACTAACTCTGCAGAAAGAAAGTTCGTAGAGTGACGTCAGAAATCGTCAAGTGAAAATTGGAAAAACGTATAGCTCAAAGGAAGTCAAGCTGCCGAGACTTACTCTACGATCGTCGAACAAGATGGAAATCGTAGAGCAGACTCAAAAAAATGAAACGTAGAGCTCAGAAGGAGCTAAGGGCAAAACGATCTTTTTCGTCGGCTTAATACATGCACCAGACACGTAGCCCACTCAACAAAATAAGAGGGAAGTTTTTCGCTAACTCATTTCAAATTGTTCATTTTATCTGAAAACTTTCCCTCTTTCTCCTCGTTGAAACCCTAGTTCTTTGCCTCAATCAAACTTTGAGCAAATCTCGTCCTTGTGCAGCAAATCAAAGAATGGCATTCTCTCCAGTCATATCAGGAAACTCTCTTGATTTTGAAGATTTTGCCACAGCTGAGACGAAGTACAAGAGAATCATCTCTCTGCTACAGCGATCAGGACTCTACGAAGCTCTCGACACCGACACTCGAGTATATCTAGAATTGGTGAGGGAATTCTACTCAAATGGGATTTTTGGGAATGGAATCTTATCCACAAAGGTCAAAGTGGTTTCGCTACAGCTAGGTGCTTCAAAAATTAACATAGCCCTAGGATTCAACAATGACAGGCTTACAACTCTCCAGTTCATCAACACCGAAGAAGGGTTGAAGCGAATGCACCATGAGAACAACCCAAGGCTAAGGGGATTAAAGAAAAAGGACTTTCCGCAAAAATATGAATTTTTGGCTGATGTTGTTGGGAAATGCATCCTGTGCAAAGACTCAACTTATGATTCTGTTAACGACATTCAGCTCAGAATCATGACTGCAATCGTGAAGAAGATCCAATAAACTATGGTGCCCTATATGATGCCCCCAAAATAGGTCCATACAACCCATTTTGAGTCGCCAATAACATTCCACAAAATACAAATACAAATACGAATTTTCCTATTTACAACTAATAAGTGTTGTGTAAAATACAACAACACAATATAAATACATCTTAAATTCTCAATACACTTATTGCCACACTAATAATAATGTATTGAAATATTTCTATTGTCTTGGACCATCACTCCATTCTCCGACTAGTCCCCGCTACACTCTCTTTTCCTGAGGAGAACAATGGAACAAAAAAGAAAAGGGTGAGCACAAATAGCCCAGTAAGAAATATCATGACTAAGATAATGAAGAATAAAAATTATCTTTAGTCTTTAACAATAATAAATCAGAGATTTAAAGATATTATAATTGTTCAACAACAACAACTGCAGTGGAACGAACAATCCATTAGAAGAGTCAAGTAGATTATAATATCTACCATCTTCTATAAGTTAAAGGATCACCACTAATATTTTATCCCTGTAACACCAATCAATAGTTCATGTTTATGAACATCCAAATCAACAGTTTATATTCAACAGCCTCTCTTTGCACTATGTGCCAAAGATATTTATTTGTAACATCACCGGTCATGATCATGCCAAATATGTCAGTTCATCTTTGCACTACGGGCCAAAGAGAACTTTCACCATACGCCTTTGTTTGTAACACCAAAAGTCATGATTATACCAATACACAATTTGGTCAAAATCATGTCACGCCAGTTCATCCATGAATTACGGGCCAAAGAGAACTATCGCCACAATTTAATTGTGAGGATGAGGATGATGACAATGATACAATGAGATTAAGGATAAGAAAAGATTTATAATTTAATCAGTATCGAAGATTGACCAAATTACCAACACGATGACCAAATTGTGGAGTCAAATTCAAGAATGATATTCAAGAAATTATTTCATGATTCAACTATAACGTATTAAATGAAATAGAAAGATTCAAGTGAAAAGATATTAGATGAAGCACAAACTATTAAGGATATTATACTAATTTTCAGGGATTTTCAAACAAACAAAGATTTTTTTATCATAAATGGAGAAATACGAAAGAAAAAGATATCCCTTAAAGAGTACAAAAGAAATGATATTTTATACGAGTATAAAAGAATATACGAACTGCAAATGGATTTTCACCCGTCATGCGATAATCCGCGTAGACAGAATATTTTCAAAAAAGATTAATAAGTAATTAATACAAAGGGTTATTCACCAGGCATGCGTCAATCCGCACGGACATGTTATACCCACAGATTAATAAGGAATAAATGCAAATGGATATTCACCAGGTACGACATTTCGTACATACAGATTATTCCCACAGAGTAATAACGAATGAATAAAAAAGGATATTCACTAGACATGCGTCATTCTGCACGGATATGTTATCCCCACAAATTAATGCAGAATGAATAACAACCTTTATGAGTATAATATCACTTACGAACATGAAAGCAAATGATATTATATATGAGTATGAAAGAAATGATATTCCCTACCTTAGTTAACAAGTGACTGGATGTTACTTTTTATGAAGTTTACTAACTTCAGATAATACTAGTATTCTCACAAATACTCGCAATAGCCTAGCACACTTAGAGATTTCAAGAAATTTAGAGAGAAAGAGGAAGTATAGGCAATGAAGGTGTGAAAATTTCTTAAGCGAACCCTCCCTATTTATAGAAAAATTAAGGTGAGGGCATTTTAGTCTTTTTCCTAATTTTTCTTGGTTTATTACACTTATACCCTTGACATACTCTTTTAATATACTTTATACCATAGTATATTCTTAGAATATGCTTTCACTTAGGTTTTTAACCCTAAGGTAAAATAAAAATTGAATTAACTATTTACTGACGGTAATTTACTATTGAATGACATGTGGGTCCCACAACAAAAAACAAAATCTGAAGAAATTAGTACAAGAAAAATAAATTGTGGGTCCCACCGATCAAATAGTTGTGGGTCCCACAGAAATATAAGATAACTTACAATAATTATTCACCATTAATATTATAGACTTATAATATTGACAACCAGATCATTCCTAGGAAAATGGGGCCTTCCATATAAACGACGCGCAATTAAATAACCTTTTTCCTTGACAGAATTTCTAGACATTGTCAATAATGCTAAAATATCATATCAAATAATATGAGTTACAGTGTCATGACAAATAATAAAAAATATATTATGCAGATGCTACTGTAACAATTATTGAATCAAAATACTGTGCAATAGCTACTTTATCAATTATTGAATCAATAATATAAAATACTGTGCAACATCGTGTGCTTATAAAATACCGCGTACTACTGTGGAATAACGTGTTTTACTGTTCTTTTTATTACGGAGTATTTCAACAGTTGCAGGTGATAATACTGTTGACAAAATACTGTCGTTATCCGTATCCGACAATGAGGCCCACTATCGTTGACAATATTGTCATTTCGGCGCCATCGTACGGTACCGAATATAATATTTCCCGACAGAAAGAATATTTCCCGACAAAAGGAATATTTTCCGACATACTGTTTATCAGATAATTTGCATATAACACCATTAACTAACATTTATAATAATTAAGCACTTCACTATTTAGAAAAATAATCATAAAAATAATAAATTTTTATTTCATAAAGTCGGGATCTTACAATCTCCCCTCCTTATGAAATTTCGTCCTCGAAATTGACGTACGTACCTGGCATTTCGAAAAGGTGAGGATACCTTGCTCTCATTTCAGATTCTAACTCCCAGGTCATTTCCTCGATATCATGATTTCTCTATAAAACTTTGACTTGAGGTATAACCTTTGATCGTAGAATCTGTTCCTTCTTATCCAAGACCTTGACAGGTATCTCTTCGTACGTCAAATCCTCTGCTATCTCGTCTGGTTCTAATTCAATAACGTGGTTTGGATCTTTCACATATTTACGTAGCATGGATATGTGAAAAACATTATGAACATGAGACATGCTTGGCGGTAAGGCGAGTTTGTAGGCCACAGTTCCTACTCGGTCGAGGATTTCAAATGGACCGATAAATCGAGGGTTAAGCTTTCCTCTCTTTCTGAATCTTGTAACTCCTTTCCACGGAGCAACACGTAAAAATACATGATCCCCGACATTGAATTCCTCGTCTCTTCGATGAAGATCAGCATAACTCTTTTGTCGATCTTGAACTGTTTGTATATGTTGCCAGATCATTTGGATCTTTTTCGTAGTCATACGTATCAACTCGGGTCCCAACAATTTTGCCTCACCTACTTCATCCCAACATGTTGGAGATCGACACCTTCGTCCATACAACGCTTCGAAGGGAGCCATGCCTATACTTGCTTGATAATTGTTATTGTAAGAGAATTCCACCAATGGCAAGTATTTGTCCCAACTTCCTTTGAAGTCTAGTACGTAGAGTCTTAATAGATCTTCAAGGGTTTGAATAGTCCTTTTCAATTGCCCGTCTATTTGGGGATGGTATGTAGAACTGAATCGTAATTCATTGCCCATAGCTTTTTGAAAGCTGACCCAAAATCGTGAAGTGAACCTAGGATCTCGATCAGAAACGATGGATACTGGCATGCCATGCAATCTGATAATCTCGCTTATATACATACTAGCAAGACGCTCAAGTGAATAGTTTTCTTGTATAGGCAAGAAATGAGCAGACTTGGTCAATCTATCCATAATGACGCAAATTGCGTCTAAACCTTAAGAAACTTTGGGAAGACCTGTCACGAAATCCATGTTGATGTGTTCCCACTTCCATTCTGAAATCTCAAGTGGTTGCAATGGACCTCTTGGTACTTGATGCTCTACCTTGACACGTTGACAAGTTAAATATCTTGCGATAAACTCTGCAATCTCTCTCTTCATATTATTCCACCAAAAGGTATGTCGAAGATCACGATACGTTTTGGTACTTCTAGGATGGATTGCAAATGGTGTGTTGTGTGCCTCCATCATGATTTTGTATTTCAAGTCAGGGTCGTTAGGAACATACAGTCTAGAGTTGACTCGAAGTATTCCGTCTTCGTCGACTCTTGCTTCAAGAATAGCACATTTTTGCCCCTTTTTCTTCATATTCACCAACTCTGGGTCTGTAACTTGAGCAGCTTTAATTTTGTCGATTAAAGCCGGTTCTACCTGTATATATGTGATCTTCACATGGGTTCCTGGAGTCTTTAACTCTATTTCCATCCTTTGTAAATTATCCAAAATGAGCCTTTGCGATGTCAGTAACGCACTCGTACTTGCATATGATCTTCTACTCAATGCATCAGCTACTACGTTCGCCTTTCCAGGATGGTATTGGATGGTATGGTCGTAATCTTTCAACAGCTCGAGCCAACGCCGCTGTTGCATGTTGAGTTTCTTCTGGGCGAAGAAATATTTGAGACTTCTATAGTCTGTATAGATCTCCACTTTATCTCCATACAAGTAATGTCTCCAAATCTTCAACGCGAAAATGACTGCTGCCAACTCTAGATCATGAGTAGGATAATTCCTCTCATATTCCTTGAGTTGCCGAGACGCATAGGCTATAACCTTCCAGTGTTGCATGAACACAACCTAATCCTTTACTTGAAGCATCGCTGTAGATGGCAAATCCTTTCGATCCAGATGGTATTGCCAATACAGGTGCTGAATTAATGAGCATTCTTTTGAGTTCTTGAAAACTCTTCTCGCATTCTTCGCTCCATTTGAATGTTGTGCTTTTCCGAGTCAATTGAGTTAATGGAATGGCTATTTGAGAAAATCCTTCTACGAATCTCCGATAATAACTAGCTAGACCCAGAAAGCTTCGTACTTCGGTTACTGACTTAGATTGTTCCCAATTTGATACTGCTTCAATCTTCGCCGGGTCAACTGAGATTCCTAGTTTAGAAATCAAGTTACCAAGGAATGCAACTTCCTCAAGCCAGAATTCACATTTCTTCAACTTAGCATATAGCTTGTTTTCACGAAGCTTTTGGAGTATCAGCTTCAAGTGTTGCTCATGATCTTCACGACTTTTAGAATATATGAGAATGTCATCAATGAAGACAACCACGAAATGATCCAAATATTCCTTGAATATCCGGTTCATCATATCTATGAAAGCAGCAGGAGCATTAGTCAATCCAAAAGACATAACTAGGAATTCATAATGCCCGTACCGAGTTTTGAAGGCAGTCTTTGGAATGTCATCAGCTTTAACTTTCAACTGATGATACCCAGAACGAAGATTGATCTTAGAAAAGAATTGAGTACCTTATAACTAGTCGAACAGGTCATCAATGCGAGGTAACGGGTACCTATTTTTGATGGTGACATGGTTTAACTCCCGATAGTCAATGCAAAGTCTCATACTCCCGTCTTTCTTCTTTATGAATAAAACAGGAGCACCCCAAGGCGATGTACTCGGACGTATGAAACCGCTGTCTAACAACTCCTGTAGTTGGACTTTTAACTCTTGAAATTTAATAGGAGCCATTCCATATGGGGTTTTGAAAATGGGTTTTGTACCGGGTTCAAGGTCGATATAAAATTCGATTTCACAGTCTGGGGTAGGCCAGGAAGCTCTTCAGGAAATACGTCAGGGAACTCATTAACAACAGAAATATTATTCAAATCTGATGTACTTTTGTTTAAACCCGTTACATGGGCTAAGAAGGCTTGACATTCGTTTTTCAATAAACGAATGGCTTTGTGACTAGAAATGACGGTTATTGATTTCAATGGTTTGGTTGCTTGAATTCGCATAATAGGTTGATTAGGAATATGAAAACTAATGACCTTACGAAAGTAATCAATTTTAGCATGATGAGTAGTTAACCAATCAATTCCTAAAATCACATCAAATTCATGCATGTTCAAGGAGATAAGATCAATAGGTAATGTGAGTGTGCCAATTTGAACAAAGCAAGATTTATAGACTGTAGATGTAACGAATGTTTGTGCTAATGGTGTTTCAACAGATAAGTCAAAATCTAATTTATCAGGAGATAAGTTCAGACGTTGAGCACATGTTGGTGAAATAAAAGAGTGAGTAGAACCAGTATCTAATAAGGCATAGACTTCACAAGAGTTAATAAGTAGTTTACCCGTAATAACTTCATTCGGGTTCTGCGCTTTTTGAGATGTCACGACAAAAGCTCTCCCCTGAACCATATACTTTGACTTGTCTGTGACCGCCTTTGGTATCATCATTGCAGCTGGACTTGAATTCGCTGCATGACAAAAGCGAGCTATATGGCCTTCTTTTCCACAATTGTAACACACTTGGGATGGCGATTGTGTACAATTTGGACTGATGTGTCTTTCTTTCCCACACCTGAAACATCTAACTGGTGGTCATTCTCCTCCTTTCGAAACTGGTACTTGTGCTGGTGCTGATGTTGGTGCCTTTCTATGATTGTTGTTGAATCTCCTCTTCTTGAAATTGTTGCCACTTGACTCACTCCTCATGTTATCTGGGCCAGGATTACGACCTAAGTGGTTACCATTTCCGGTGTTGTGATTCCCTCCTTGCTGGTTATCATTATTTCGATAATTGTTGCCACTATTACGATTATTATCGTAATTTTTCTCTCGTTGTTGGGTGTTGCTTCCTAGTTATAGTATTCCTCTCTCTTGCTCCACTACTTGAGCCCTATCCACAACATCTGAATATAAACAAATTTTATGAGAAACGAGATATTTACGAATTCTGGTTTCAAGCCTCGTAAAAACATTCGCGTCATCCGTTCCTCAGTGTCCACCAAATGGGATGCAAAACGCGACAACTCGGCAAACTTGGCTTCGTACTACGACACCGTCATATTATTCTGTTCCAGTTTGATAAATTCTACCTCCTTCATATGGCGAATACTTTCTGGGAAATACTTTCCGTTAAATAATTCCTGGAACTCGACCCAAGACATCTCGAGTGCCGAGTGACGGGTACGTTTCACGGATTCTCACCAATAATCCGCTTCTCCTCACAGCATAAAAGTGGCGAAAGGAGCCTTTTGGTCGTCCGTGCAACGCAGTACATCAAATATCTTTGTTAATTATTTGAGCCATGCCTCTGCCTTGAGTGTATCTGGCTTGCCGAAAAATTCAGGTGGTCCCAATTCTTTGAACTGCTTGGCAGTGACCATTCGTACATTATCAGCGTTTCTGCCAGTATTGTAGACAGGAGCTCTTCTCGCCTAGTTCTGCATGTATTGCATGAAGTTCCTAAAAAATTCATCATTCATCCTGTTGTTAGCATCATGATTAGCATCATGATGTTCTGAGTTTGCACCCGTATTATTTGTGGCTTCCTAATTTTCAGCCACAATGGTCTCATAGTGAATCTCTTGGTTTTCAGATCCCATTCTGAAATGTGATCACAAAACAAAGATTAGTTAAAGAAATAGAAATGCAACATCTTGTCCCTATAACCAAACCAATTAACAATAATAGCTTAAATAAGACACACTAGCAAAGAATTTTACTCGTCTCTCCCCTCCTAGTTCTAATCTTAGATCTCTACTAGAGAGCATATCCCTAAGCTCTGATACCAACTGTGACGCCCCCAAAATAGGTCCATACAACCCATTTTGAGCCGCCAATAACATTCCACAAAATACAAATACAAATACGAATTTTCCCATTTACAACTAATAAGTGTTGTGCAAAATACGATAACACAATACAAATACATCTTAAATTCTCAATACACTTATTTGCCACACTAATAATAATGTATTGAAATATTTCTATTGTCTCGGACCATCACTCCATTCCCCGGCTAGTCCGCGCTACATTCTCTTTTCCTGAGGAGAACAATGGAACAAAAAGGAAAAGGGTGAGCACAAATAGCCCAGTAAGAAATATCATGACTAAGATAATGAAGAATAAAAATTATCTTTAGTCTTCAACAATAATAAATCAGAGATTTAAATATATTATAATTGTTCAACAACAAGAACTGCAGCGGAACGAACAATCCATTAGAAGAGTCAAGTAGATTATAATATCTACTATCTTCTATAAGTTAAAGGATCACCACCAATATTTTATCCCTGTAACACTAATCAATAGTTCATGTTTATGAACATCCAAATCAACCGTTTATATTCAACAGCCTTTCTTTGCACTATGTGCCAAAGATATTTATTTGTAACATCACCGGTCATGATCATGTCAAATGCCAGTTCATCTTTGCACTACGGGCCAAAGAGAACTTTCACCATACGCCTTTGTTTGTAACACCAAAAGTCATGATTATACCAATACACAGTTTGGTCAAAATCATGTCACGTCAGTTCATCTTTGCACTACGGGCCAAAGAGAACTATCACCACAATTTAAGTATGATGATGAGGATGATGACAATGATATAGTGAGATTAAAGATAAGAAAAGATTTATAATTTAATCAGTATCGAAGATTGATCAAATTGCCAACACGATGACCAAATTGTGGAGTCAAATTCAAGAATGATATTCAAGAAATTATTTCATGATTCAACTATAACGTATAAAACGAAATAGAAAGATTCAAGTGAAAAGATATTAGATGAAGCACAAACTATTAAGGATATTCTACTAATTTTCAGGAATTTTCACCATTTAAAAATAATGTTTTGGAAACAAACAAAGATTTCTTATCATAAATGGAGAAATACGAAAGAAAAAGATATCTCTTAAAGAGTACAAAAGAAATGATATTTTATACGAGTATAAAAGAATATACGAACTGCAAATGGATTTTCATCCGTCATGCGATAATCCGCGTAGACAGAATATTTTTAGAAAAGATTAATAAGTAATGAATACAAAGACCTACATCTTCTGTTGCTCAATCAAGACCTTCTCTATCTTCTGAAGCAGAGAAGAAGAAGAAAAAACAAATGGAAGAAGCTTCTAGAGAAACACCACCAAGTTTAAAGGTGTATCATAAGTAGGGAAAACGCAGCTCTAAGCTGAGCCTCCCTACGATCGCTGAGAATCCTCACTCTACGATCGTAGAGTCAAGAACAGAAGAAGCTGCTGAAGATGCTGGTCAGCCTGTCTCTATGGCCATTATTGTTGAACAATTGGCTGGGAAGGTTGCTGAACCCAAGCCAAAGAAAATGAAGAAGAAGCTGATGACCTTAGCTCAAAAAGAGCTCAATGAAGCAATGCTAAGGATCAAAGAAGAAGAAATGAGACTGGAAAATCAAACTGTTGCTCCAACTGAGGGGGAGCAACAAGGAGCTGATGAACAGAGAGGTGCTCATATTGAGGGGGAGACACCTGATGTTCATAAACCTGTCACTGCTAAGATTGAGGGGGAGCAATCTGACGATCACTATGAAGTTCCATCAATTCCTGAAGAGACTGGTGCTCATGCTGAGAAAGATAAAGAGAATGCGGAGATCAGTGATGAAAGGGAAGAAGAAAAAGAAGAGACAATGGCTGAACAGGATGAAGCTGTGGAGATCAGTGATGGATCAAATGATGAAAACGATGATGAAAGCCTAGAAATCATTGCTGATGGCAGAAATGGAGAAAGACATTTCATCTATAACTGCATATTTGCATACCTACCAAGAATGGCATTCCATCAAACACTACTACTCAATTCTTGGGATCACATGTTCTGGGCCTTCAAGACCTATCCAGCCATTTCAGTGTTTACCCAAGAATTCCCCAGCATTGGCTCATTTGCTCATAAGCTGTTAACCAACCACCCATCTCAAGTTAACGAGCAAAAGGTATACTTCATTCCCTCATCATTTAAGTTAAAACACTCTTCATTGCCATAATACTATCATTTTGATGAGATGCCAAGATGGAATGAGGTCATCTTTGACCCAAAGAGTCCACTCCCAGTTACAGGGTCTCAAAACTCTGTCTCTGATGAACCAGATGCCCAACCATCTCCAGTCGTAGAGTCTCTAAACTCTATAACTGATGCTCAGCTCACCCTACAAACACAAAACGTAGAGTCAACCTACTCTATGATCGACTCTACGATCGTAGAGCGTGCTGACCCTACAAATGTCAATCAAACTGCTTCCTATCCCATACTTCAAATAACTGCCCAAAATATTCCTTCTAATATACCATCTTCCTCTCATAATGAATACTTTGACCTGGCCATTGCATTGGCCAATCTCCAAGATAGCAACAAGGAAGAATCTCCACATGAGATCAAACAAATTCTTGAGCGTGTCAAACGTATCCCCACAACAAAAGAGTTGACTGATCTCATTGTTGGTATGGCCAAAGATATGGAGGAGAATCTTGAAGCAAATTCTCTCGCCCTCCATAGAAGATTCAATGAGCTTGTTGATGCTGCTAATGCTTACACCAACAATCTTGGTACTGAGTTGACCAAAAGGTTGAGGGAAATCATCAAAGAATTAATGAACGACATTGACAGAAGGGACAAATTCTATCAAAAGGAAATTGCTGATCACAAATCCACAGTTATCTCCCTTTAGGAGTCTCAGGCAGCTCAAAACAAGCTGGTAACTGAGAAGCTCTTTAATTTGAGCACCTCCATCAACAACTTCCAGCGCTTATCCCTTCAACAGATGGAAAGGACCGACAATGTTCTCGCCCTTATGCATCAACAAAGAGAAAGGACTGAAGCCCAATTCGTAGAACAGAAAACTGACAACACTCAATTTCGATCTCAAATGCAATAATTGGTGCGAGGTGTTGAGCAGCTCTCCCAAGAGGTTCGAAGGTTAGATGCTGACATAAAGGGGGAGAAAACAAAAGGCAAAGAAAAGGGAGAATCAAGCAACAGTAGGGGAAGAGAGCAACCATGGCAGTATAGGCAGTCTGAATCATCAAATCCAACAGAAAAAGAGCCCATAAATGTCATTCCCATAAGAAGTGAAGTCCCTGGATCCTTCAGAAGAATGCCAGATGTAACTCCAACAGGAGTTCATATGCCATCAGGTAATCCTGCAGTGTTAAATCGACACCTGCATGGGACGCACCCCTATGGTGAAGGAGGAAGTCACATGCCCTCTTCTGGCCTCAATCAAGAACAGATTGAAGAATTCCAACGGATGACTGAGGAAGGCAGGGAAAACTACAGAAGAAGAGTTGCATATGAAAGATCCAATCCTCCAAGGACCAAAAGAGGAGCAAGAGGAAGGATAAACTAAGGTTTAAAATCTTTTGTAATTTTCTCTTTCTCTTTATTGATGAAACTGCCATATAATGTAATATTCATTTTGTCATCAATAAAATTCATGATTTCATCTAGAAATACAGTTGCTCACTGTACTATAAGGCATGTTTACTTTTATAAGCATCTGCATTAGAACTGATGATATGATTCAATTACTAGTTATGTCAACATCAAATAGGGAGAGATTGTTAGGAATCATGGTTTAAATTTGATGTTATACTCTTAATGAATATGTGTATCAGTAGTTGAATTGTAAAGTCCTTAATGAACGATTTGTACAAGGACTTAGAATAGAGAAGATCAAATGTGTTAGGATGATCTAAGCTGTATTGAATATCTATTAGATCTAAGCATATTTGTAAAGCATTGTAAAGTCCTTTATTGAAGGTGATGTACAAAGGACTTAGAATAGAAAAGATCAAACTTGTTAAGTTGATCTTGTGTGTTGATCGTAGAGTACTGTCATAATCCCAGTAAAGGATCGTAGAGCAAATAGCCAACTTCGCAGAGTCAAAGTATGCCATTACAAGTTTTGCCATACGATCGTAGAGCTTCCTCGGCAGGTCGTAGAGCTTCCTCAGCAGGTCGTAGAGCTTCCTCGGCAGGACGTAGAGCTTCCTTGGCAGGACGTAGAGCCTCCTCGGAAGGTCGTAGAGCTTCCTCGACAGGACGAAGAGTTTTCTTGGCAGGTCGTAGAGCTGCCTCAACAGGACGTAGAGCGCTCTCGGCAGAACGTAGGGATGTCTCTTCATCTCAAGACAAACTCTCAGAATCATAGAGTAGTCTCAACCAGTACTCACAGATTGAATCAACACCTCTGATGAAGAACATAAAGGCAAAGTGTTGATACTATTCAGAAAGATCAAGATAAAGTATGAAGATCTCAGTGAATGACAGCAGACATCAAACGACTGTAGAGCTGCAACTCTATAAACACACTGGCAACATTACGACTAGCAATATCGTAGAGTCAACACGTCAGACGAGCAACTCAAATTTAGAATGAATATTCTAAGTTGTCCATAACGATTAAACAGTAGAATAACCTGCCCAAGACAGTTGTTGAATATTAAACAAATCAGTGGGGAGCAAACAACTATAGTCTGCAGAAAATTAGAGCACTATACCTACCACTATCTTGGTACAGGCTAATGGAAGTTGACTCACCCCACTACTGCAGTTAACAAGGAATAAACTATTCCTAACCTCAGCAACACATCTCAACGGAAGGATTAGATGCAACGACCACTTTTTAACGGAAAGATTTTTCAGAAGCATCTACATAAGGCAGACAGATTGAAGTTTCAGATTAAGCAAGTACAGCGAAAAGAAGATAATATCTGAAATATCATCATTCTACAATCCGAAGGGAAACATCTTGCTTCGCTGCTGAGTTCATCAAACTATATGCTTCAAGCAACTTAGTAGCTCAAAACAATCACTCTTTATCAAGTGAAAAGGTCAACAGGTGACCAAGCTAAGTCAAGTCTGCTGGACTTGCTGAGTACCAAAGGGTACAAGAGACTCTAAGGCTGCTGGTCTTAGTTTACAGAATTCCAAGGCTGCTGGGTTTGAAGAGTACGTTGTATACTGGAGTTCCAAGACTGCGGGTCTTGAAGGAATCTTTGTGATTCAGTTGTAACAATATCCTTAGTGGATTTGCTACTCGAGGAGTAGAACAGTAGAGTAGGAGTCTTGTGTGTTTCGAACCACTTAAAGCCTTGTCTCTATCTCTTTGCACTTCTTAACTGTCGTAACTGCTATAACTGTTTCATCACTGCTTTAGTATATCCTCTACTACCGTTCTATTTCTACAAGGGGTTTTTATAAATTATATTCCGTTGTGCTTAGTTGTTAACTAAACTTTAAAGTCATTCTTTTGAAAGCAATAATAATAAGGAAAACTTTTAAAAGAATCTATTCAACCCCCCTTCTAGATATCTTTTGAGCCTCGGAAACTAACAAATTCCATAAATGAGAGGGGGAGGGGGGACTGCCCCAACTTTTGTAGCAACTAATAAAATTTAGCAAGGTTAGAACATAATATGCACATGATAACTTATTCAGAACTGACACTCAGGGACGAAACCAGGATTTGATCTAAGGGGGGGCCAAGAATTTTTTTAACATGATAATATATATTCATCATTAAAAAGTAAAGTTCCACAATTACAAAACATATTTTTAGTAAAACAAAGATAATGTAATAATAGAATTTGCTTTGACAAAGACAACAAAACATAGCGAAAAAGAGTTTTTTAGAACATATCAAAGCTTTATCAGAATTGTACCCGACGTTCTTTCAAATCACGAAATCCATCTATGATTGATTCTGTACTGAACTGTTTCGCAATATCTTTTTCAATGTAGACAATAAGAGAATTTGTAAGATAATCATCCTCCATCTTGTTTCGAAGTTCAGATTTGACATGACTCATAGCTGAAAATGCACGTTCTGTGGTTGCAGTAGAAACTGGAAGAGTTTAGAACAAGCCTGATCAGTCTATCGATTAGTGGATAGATTGTTGATTTTCTAGTTTTCACCAACCATTGACAAAGATCAGAAATAGTGGACAACTTTTGAAATTCTTCATGTTGGAGTACATCAAACTCGTAATGTTGCAATTGTATCCTTAGGTCCTCTTTCTCATGATCTGTGAAGTCTTTGGGGTAAAATTCATCCACAAGCTTACAAATATCATCAATACTGAAAGATTTATGCCCATTTTGAGGATCCAATGTAGAGCTAAGAACAAGTAACTTCACTGCTTGCTCACTAAACCTATTGTTTAGCTCTTGCAACTGAGAGTCTATTATAGCTGCAAATATATCAATCCGATAATGCTCAATCACTGTAAATTTATCTTGTTGATGTCGAGCTCCGGCCTCTTCTCTCAACATATAAAGCATCTAAATCTGGGACATCTATTGTATGTCGTTCACAAAAACACTTCACCTTCACTATGAAAGTATCACATCCATCATCTCTCAACTTCTGAATAAGTTTTTTTGTGGTTTTCACAAGGTGCATAGCATTTAAAATATCTTGAGACTTTCGCTGCAAAGCTTGACAAAGCATATCAGTGATTTCCATAATTGCTTTCATAAGATGCAATATGAACACAAAACTCGAAAGAAGTCAAAGAAGTATAAGCCGAATCAGCATCTCCACGTTGATCCCAAGTTCCATCCTCGATGATGTTCAATAAAAACCTGACAAGTTGCACTAAACATCTTTTTATCAAGCTAGACAGAGACCTTAGGTGAGAACCCCATCGTGTATCTCCAGCCCTCTGTAAAAGTACCAATCTGATTCATTCCTGTCCCAGTCTCAAGCTCTTCAATGGAAATCAAAATGAGCAATATCGGAAGATTGAGCAGCTTTCAATTCATCGTTACGTTTACAAGAAGCGCCCCACAATATTTACAATAAAACTCAATTTTGAAAAAAACTGATGTACAAAAGTAACTTCTCTAGATGTTGCAACTAATGCCAATTGCAAACGATGAGCAAAACAATGGACATAATATGCATACGGACATTCATTAGCAACTAGAGCTTGTAACCCTTTCCATTCACCTCGCATATTACTTGCTCCATCATATCCCTGACCTCGAATATTGTGAAAGTCAAGATCATAACGGGAAAGAGTAGAAAATATCTCGTTCTTTAGAGTTAACGCCTTCGTATCTGATACATGTATAAGACCAAAAAAAAACGCTCCCGAATAAAATCATCTTTGTCAACAAATCTAATAACAATAGCCATTTGCTCCTTTTTTGACTGGTCTCGAGCTTCATCAACAAGAATACAAAATTTTGCATCACCGATCTCCTCACAAATTGCCTTTCTGATTTTCATTGAGTAAACAAAAATAAAATCTCTTTCTGGACTCGGGATGAAGTATATGAGGCATTTTGAGGAGCCTTATCTAACACAACATTTGCAACATTTTCATTATACTCAGCAAAAAGGCTTATCAATTCAAGAAAAGTACCACGATTGATGGAACTTTTGCTTTCGTCACGACCTCTTAAAGCCAAAACCTTGGAGTGTAAGATAGCGAATTGAATTCAATTGAGGCTTTAAGTCGCAAACCGATTGTTTGCACGCTGTTCAGAAGTTTGTTTCTCAAAAACTTTTTGAATATGTTGTGATTGATTCATTAGATCATCGCATGATTTTTGAGCAATTTTATGTAATGAATTTGGATCTTTTCCCACATGATTCAAAAATGCACAATTCTTCCCATCCCTTACTTTCTTCCAACTATTAAATCCATCATTTGAAAAAGTAGTTTGCCCATATTTTGCATCTTCTTTGTTAAAGAGATAACAAGGTAGACAAAATGCGGCATCCTTTGAAGGGGAATACTCTAACCAAGATGGAAATATCTTGAACCATGATGATTGAAAGCGACGAGGATGCTTTTCAGATCCAGAAAAAGGGTACTCAGGAAGAATGCATTGATATGGACCGTAATTGATGTAAGCTCGTCGAACCTCATCAAGTAGATCACCGCGACATTTCCATATTTCGATACGTTTTCCAGGATCACGCTCCAAATAATTAATATCCCATTCTTTACCTTCAATTCTTGGTGATTTTAGAGGACGTTGTTCTTGTTCAGGGGTAGATGTTTGACCATTAGGCTCAGGGGTAAGCATAGATGTATCAACATGATTTGATTGTTTTCTCTTGAAAAATGAATTCAATAGTATGTGATTTTCCCATGATTCTAAAACAAAAAAAAACAAAAAATAAAATCAGGGATTAAAATAAAATCAGGGATTAAAAATTTGTATTATATTATTTATATACAAGTTTGTATTATATAACAACAGATAAAGTGATAAACCCAATTTTCTCTTAATTGCAGCTCTTCAACAGCAAAACACACAACCAATAAATAACAAAGTTTCCAAATAAAATAAATAAATCACTTAGTTATGATACTAATTACTAACAGACGAAATTTCTCCATAATAAAGACTAAAACATAAAAAAGTTAGCACAAATTAATTAACAAATCAAAGCCACTAAGCCAGTTCATGAGTTCATCAAACAACAGAAATTATACCAACAAATGCAACCTAAATTAACAATAAACAATTTATAGCAAAATATTACTTCAAAAAAAAATAAATATTAAAATAAATAAAAAAAGACATACTTGAAAAGGGTCAGATGGGTTGGAACTTGGAAGGGGGCCTGAGCAGTCCACGGCGGTGGCGGGCAAACTGGAGTCTTCGGGTACTTGGAGCAGGAAGAAAATCAAAGATGGGGGCAGGAGATGATATGGGTTATTGACTGGGGAAGGGAATGGAGGCGGATGGATGACTATGAGGTTAATATGGTAGGGCAACTTGCTTTGTTAGTTTAGAGCTTGGACACAGGACACAAATAATTTAATTTGACAATACAAGTGGGCCATAGCTGTTAAAAAAAATTAAAATCTTGGGGGGGGGGGGCCATGGCCCCTTTGGTCTAGTCATGGGTTCGTCCCTGCTGACACTTGCTGCATGCAGTAGAAAATCTTTTACAAGAATTCTCATATTTTAATATCTATGATAAGAATAACAGATAACCAGCAGTGCCAGAACAATTTCACAAAACAAAGAAAATAACAAATGAAATAAGGTTTATATACAAGCAAGGAAATAAATTCCACGTTTCCTGATGACTACTTTTCCTTTACGAATCCTGTTGTAGACATCAAATCTTATTCTAAGCTACAGTCTAGACATCAAATCTTAGTTACTGTTTTTGGAATTTTCTGCAAATGAACACTTTCTAATATACCAACTTCTAAAGTAGCATAATTGGCTTACATACATCGTTCTCTTTCTGGAAAACTAGAAAAAACCACTTACATGCTTTCAGAGGGGGATTTCTTTTCTTTAAAATATCTCCTATATATCTAATATCCAGACGTGTACTATATATGTTTTTATTTATATAAAATAAAACAGAAAACATATTAAAGTAGTCAAACATTAATGCCTTCAGCATGCATATTTTGAGTTTATAGCTCCTTGATGTGATTGACTCTGTTTGGTCTAGTCTATCTTCTACTCTCCCTCAATTTATTCTTCTCAGACTTTCGTTTTCCAACATATTCATTCATCAGCTCTTTCTATATATATAAAATCAGCAAATTTTACATTCCTAATATCACCAACAGCTATATATAACGCTTGATATACAAATCTCGCAAGTCATATCTAAAAGGATAACTAAAAATACTTAATTAATTCCAAATATATTGAATACATTAAACAAATCTTTGCTTAGAAAAAGCAGCAATCAACACATCACCGACCAAAATGCTGACCACATGCAATGCTAAAATGCTGTTTAATACCTGGCAGGAATTAATCATGAAAAGGAGGTAATTAGTCTTCTCAGCAATGCTTAAGCTTCTTCCCTACAACCAAATTCAAAATGTCAGATATTTGAAATATATATGTTATAACTCATGATGGTGGGAATGGAATTGAATGGAATGGGGTGGAATGATCATTCGTTCTGGAATGATTTAAAGCGTTCTGGAATGATTTAAAGCATGTTTGGTTAGTCAATTGGAATGAGCATTGCATTCCTTAAGTTATACCATTTCGGTCTGAACAACTTATTTTAAATGACTTATAAGTTAAATATAAGTTGAGTTATAAGTTGTTTTAAATTGTGACTTATAAGTAAAAGCGTTCGACGTCAATTTGACTTTATAAGTCAAAAATTAAGTTAAAACAAGTTATGAAAGTGTTCGGCTTATAATGACTTATAAGTTAAAATAATATAAAAATTATTAAAAAATACATTAATAAAAAGAGGGGCAAAATAGACATTACATTTGGTCAAACTAACTTATTTTAAAATGACTTATAAGTCATTTTAAAATAAGTTATAAATACTTACTTATTTTTTTGGACTTAAAATCTAACTTATAATAAAAAAATAAATCATTCTCGAACACTTAAATAATAACAAATGACTTCTAAGTTAGTTTGACCAACTTCTAAGTCATTCAACACCCAGTAAGTGGGTTTATTTCATTCACTCCCAGCTTTGTTCATTTTTCACCCGAACACCCACTAAGTGGGTTTTTGATCCCATCACCTAGCTTTGCTTGCCTCATGTCCTCCATCACAGGTACATGTCCTCTTCTCTCCTCTCTCTTTTCTCTCCTCTGTGTTCTCTCATCTATCTCCTACATCTATCCTCTGAAATTGATTTTCGTTTTCTAGGGTAAATTTTTTTCTTCTGCTCTCCTGCTGCTCTCTATCAATTCGGTAATACATCTAATCTCAGCTTATTTATTTGTAATTTCTTCACTTTGTTCATCCATTTGTGCTTAATCAAATCTGATTTTGGATAAATGTGGTGATTTTGGTGCTAAATTAATTTTGATTTTAGATATATGTGCACCACATGTTTGATGTATTGTCCATCTGTTGAGTTATTTTGTTTCGATCTCGAGTCTTTTCTCTATATTGGCATAAGCTAGACTTGGCATGAATTACCCTAATTTGTAACGAGGGAGTGTTGATCAAGTCATTCCCAGATAATATCAGCTTTCCTTGTGGTTGCAGAAAGGTATTTCCACCTCACTGTACAAGTAAAGAATCAGTTTTTTTCATTTGTGTGAAATTCAACATGAAGAGCTATTCCTGCCTCAATAAA
The DNA here is from genome assembly GCA_034770075.1 of Aralia elata. Classification (NCBI taxonomy): domain Eukaryota; kingdom Viridiplantae; phylum Streptophyta; class Magnoliopsida; order Apiales; family Araliaceae; genus Aralia; species Aralia elata. Next base: position 70,873,673 of record CM068383.1, read on the forward strand.
GAAAAAAACTACAGCTGTTGATCTATCAGCACTAATCAATCTCATTATGTCCCCGGAAAGCATCCATGGCTCGTTTGAAGGCATAAACTTGGAAGAAAGGAATAATGGGGCTGCAATGATCACAAGGCGCAACTCTTCTGGTGAGTCAAGCGACTGTTGTGGCGTAAACATTTATATAAACAACAATGTTCAGGGGGTAAACAATTCGATATTGGTTGGTAGTGAGATAAATATGGGAGACCCTGGTGTTTGTTTGTCTTTGAAAGATGTGAAATTTGGTAGAGGCTCTTTGGGAGCAAAAAAGATGTACAATTCAGCTCTGGGATTTTCTTGGGTTCTTGTAACTGTTTTAGCCATGCTCTTCTTGTTTTTGTTAGTCTAGCGTCTGAAACTTTAGGATTTATATCAAATAATTACCCTTTTTAAGTCGGGTGTCTTTCTTCTCTCTCTTTTTGCGGAATCCATACAGAGTTCTAATGGCATTGTTTCCAAACAAAGACAAACAATGTCCCAAATTCTGCGTTTGACAAGCGTGGTGCACTACTCAGAATCATCGTGGGTTTGGTAGGAATCGAAAAATGCTTGGCTTTACGTAGACATGAAGAAAATGGATGTATGAATGTTTCTGTGCTATGTTGACAAAGAAGATGCCATCAGCATGAACCTTTGATCTTGCTTTGTAGTTGTTGCTATGAATGTTTCAAGTACCTCATAAGATGTTGAAGGGATCCCAATTATGTAATGACAATAAATTGTGCTGATAATTCCTTTGTAGTTATTAATGTTAGGAACTAAATGTATGAAGTAGCTTCATATCATCTGATTTCGAATTCATAGTTTTTGGGGGTTAGGGAAAGAGTAATATGACCAATCAATGTGTCAATTGAAGAAGTTATAGAGCGTTGTATGACTATCAGGGCCGGTCCTGGGTATTTTAAGGCCCAGGGCGAAATATCTCCGAGTGTGCCCACTGACGAATTTAAGAAATTTAGCGGGGGTTCGGGGGCAACGCCCCCGAGAATTTTTTTTTTGTTTTTTTGTATTTTTTTTAGTTTGACGCGGGTTCGTAGCGTGTTGAAATGAAACACTTGTTTTAATATAAAGGTTTGACAAAAAAAATTTCACAATATAATTAAAACAATGTTTCATATCAACAATTCTAAAAGTGTTTTTGATAAAAAAAAATAAATTAAAAAAATTATTAAAAATGTCATAGCAAAAATTATATTGACATGTTATTAAAATAAATATAAAATTATCGCTAAATATATATTTATTTTACCAATATAATTATCATTTTAACATTATTAATTATAACATTACATCCTCCTCTTACAAAAGCAATTTCGTTTAAATTTTTTTCTTGATTATATATTTACAAATTCTTTTTGGACTGTTAGTAAAAAAAATGGAAAGAAAAATGCACCAAGAAAGACTCGAACTCAGGTCTCTGCTTTAATATAGTAATATTCTACCATTGGACCACTAGTGTTTGAGTATAAAAAACACTAAATTACATATATATACATAACCTTATAATTAATTTTTGGGCCCCCTTCAATTTTGGGCCCTGGGCGGTCGCCCAGCTCACCCTGGCCCAGGGCCGTCCCTGATGACTATTGAGATGGTCTTTTTTTATTTCTATCAAAGTAATGGTCTTTTGTGCAGAACGGAGTAATTGAGACTATCATGTAGTAGTTCGCATCTGTTTTCTGATACTACATTCAGCATTGGTTTCAATTTTCTTTTTCAAGTTACTGTTGACAGTGCATTAGTAGTTTCCCTTAAACCACACTAAACCTCATGTAGAGGTTCTTTCAACATGGTGGGTGTCCATATGTACCATGAGGTGTCGGGCATATTTGCTTGGGGTCCCAAATTCTTCCCTTTGGCCCTGGGTGTTGGCCCAGGTAATGAAGGATGGTGTTGGGAGTTGAAGATGGAGTCTTTAATTCAGTTGTTTAGATAAATGGAACTATAAAAAATGAAATACTATGAATGGGTTTTTTTTCTTGTTTCCCTTATGTTTTGTGTTACTTTGGTCATAGTGTTGAACGTGAACTTTCTGTAGAAACAGGTGGCAGCTGATTCCTATTGCTTTTGTTGAGCATATTCTTTTGGGTTCACCAGTCGTCAACTTCTCTTCTCTGCTGGGTATAGGTTTGTAAATATGATGTTTATGTATTATGGATTTTTTGCATCTGGTTTTTAGTTCATTGTTTGTCACAAGTTATAATGAACTCAGCTCCGCACAATTTTGTCCTCAATAATCATCACCGTATCATGTATATTTCTAGAAATTGAAATTTGCATCTCTTTATTGAGAAGCAATGTCCTAGGTTTAATCATCATTTTATCATGTATACTTCGTGTTTGAATTGTTTTATAATTGTTCTAACACACGTATAGCCCTTGATGAGTCTACAAACAAGAAATCTTCAAAGAAAAGAAGTAGAAGTATGATCCAGTTGTAGAGGCTGTTTATAGTGTTTCAAGGATGATAGCTACTCAATTTCATGAAATCGTCAAAATGTTTAGTCAAACAATTTGTTAGGACAATCTGATGGAGCAAAAACAGAAACTCAATGAGGAGCTCTCCAATATTTCTGAAATTTTCTAAGTGCAAAGTATCAAGCTGCGAAGAAGATGGCCGATAATGAGAACCTCATGATATTGTTCTTTGTTGTACCAGATGATGAAAAGGATGATTTTGTGCAAATTTTACTTCGTTGAGACATTTGAAAATGCAGAGAATTTAAACTTTTATGCCTATTATATGAATGGTAATAATTGCTTTCCTCTCATATCACATATCATGTCATGGTATTATATGGAATCTATTATTACGTGAATACTTCAAAAACTATTGTCTCAAAAGTGTGGTGTTTGGTTCAAAATTATATATATACCTTAGCTTGAATAATTGTTTGTTAGTGCATACTATATTACTATTTGTTTATTTCTATATATGATTTGTATTGGCTTTAAGGCTTTTTTTTTCTTTTTTTTTTTATGAAAGTGTTTATTTGAATTCTAAATGCATAAAAATGATGATTAAAATGATGTTCTTTTAAAATGATGATTAAAAAATGATGTTCATTCATTCCGCCAGGTGAAGATGTTCTTTTAGTTCTATTTAATTTATTTTTTCATTCATTTTATATATTTGTAGTATATAAAAACGATAAAAAATCATTTCACATTTCATTCATAATGTAATTCATGTAAACCAAATAACTAAAGTAGAATGGTGATTCTATTCCTGGCACAGAGGTTAACTATCTTCACAGGAATTAATCTATAATATCAAGTATAAATCAATAATAACAGCTATTCAAACCCTCAGGCAAAGTTAAAATGACAAAAGACAATAAAATTAAAGGACATCCGGAAGGTGAAGAAAAATCAAAAATTCAAGGTGATAAATGAATAGTATATTTTAAATCAAACAAGTATTAATTTTAATACAATACACTATTTTAAGTAAAATAGTTTCAGGTTCACAAATACAACATTATTATACAGAAATAACAACATAGTACAACAATATGATACGGTAATTTTAATACAACACACTATTTTAACATAATGCTACACAACGAATTTATTGAACAAATAGATATTTAATACCAAGTTCTTCAAAAAGTCTCTTTAGCTCAAACACAAGCCCTACTATTTGATTATTCTTCTTCCCGTAGCTCTGAAAATTTATGGTGTGAGTAGCATGGAGACCGAATTTCAGCTTCCCATCATCTATCTCCTTAATTTGAATTTCGGGCTTGCTTTTAAGGAACCTGAACATAAACAAACACAAGATTTATGTTTAGTGAAGGCTTTGAGATAATATATATAATAAAAAGTATAAAAAATTTGATACAAATTTAACTTAATATAATGATAATTATTTAAATAAATACTGTATATCAAATACAGTTGCATAAAACTACGAAAAGATTATAAATCACTAAATAAAATGGGGACTATGCCTGCATAAAGTGGATAAACTTATCTTCATGTGGGTAAAAGTTTATAAACGAAAACAGTCTACATTTCCAAGGATTATAGATCCTAGAAATATATTCCCTCCGGCCTGAGAAACTAGTTTAATTCAATTTTTTCAATCAAATTGACCAATTTTGTAATCAATACTTATACTATTTTTTCTTAAATATAGGTGGAGAAACTATAATCGTAAATATATATAAAGTGGATAAACTTATCCTGATGTGGGTAAAAATCTATAAACGAAAACAGTTGCATTGGTTGTATTGTCCAACAAGGTACTATTTAACGAGTTATACAATACAATTGATTAATGCTTGTCTACATGTGTCTAGACAAATTTGTCTAGTTACCGACATTACTCATATAAAATTTCAAAGTGACAAGGATCCTCAAGCATGATGTGCAGTTTTCTAGAATTTATTCATTTCGGAAAAGAAAAAAAATAATAATTTAGTAGCTAGAGAAAACCTCAAAAAATTAAGCCAATGAAAAATGGGCAAATATGATTGAAGCGCCATGAAGAGACACATTACGCAAATTAGTCTAAATGATCATGTAATCTAAAACCAAACTTTATTGGACAAAACAGAACTACCAATTAAGCTTGGTTAAGCACAGTAACTATTCTGAAAACAATTTTAATGGATAAGCTACATTTCCAAGGATTATAGATCCTAGAAATATATTCCCTCCGCCCTGAGACATTGGTTTAATTCAACTTTTTCAGTCAAATTGACCAATTTTGTAATCAATACTTAATACTATTTTCTCTTAAATATAGGTGGAGAAACTATAATCATAAATATTGTGTGTGTGTGTATATATTAAATTTACTACTACCTCAAATTTTCATGAGTTTGAAAAAAACTCGAATTAAACCAGCTTTTCAGGGATGCTAAGAAATGAATTGGTAATTTGTCATGCAAATGATAAACTTAGAATCTTCGAGATACACTATAATCGTCTGATAAAAAATGATGTTGTCTGAGTAAAAAGGAGGGGCATAAGAAAAACGAATGATTTGCAGTTGCATGCAAGGGTACAATTCGAATAAGTATTACATTTAATTCATCTATAAACAGGAATACAGAAGAGTTGACATACTCATTTAGTTTAAGCTTTAGAGCCGCAATGTTCTCAACTGAAGTTGCACGATCGACAAAAAGCTCCACAGTATCACTCATCCAAGAGCTCCGGTTAAGATTACTAATAATTTTGGTTGCCAAATTGGAATTAGGATAATCCATCTTGTCATTGTTCTCCCTCGAGAAAACTGTTGTCATTATCCCCATCTCTTCAACGACCATCTGTGTATGTTGAATAAAAATATCAAAATAGATGAAATAGATCAATCGATAAAATAACGTTAGGTAACTTGCCAAAATTATCTAGTTACCTAGACAAATCATTCACGAGTTGTATAGTAAAACTTATCAATTCTTTACTTATGTAAATCACCTGTTCATTATCGATGAGACAAAAATCACCTTTGTCAAACGGGTGTCGTACAAATACAAACATTATTCCTTCGCATATTGTGTTATTGGTGTTGCCAAACATAAACACCGCTACAAAAAGACTAGATAAAATGGAAACTAGCACTTTGTTTGTTATAAAACCCATCAACAGCAGCCATATAATGGATATTGAAACGAGTAAGATCAATGATACAATGTTGTTAAGCTCTTTGATGGCAGTGTTGGTGTCATTTAAGAGATGAACCAGAGTTTTACGTTCATCGTAAACTTTCACCTGTGAAAGATGGCTGATTCATTAGACAATGAATACATATATCTTCCTTTCCTAAAAGGGTAGATAATGATACAAAAACAAATAAACTTTCTGTTTTTCCGATCAATTACAAAATTTTCATTTTAAACTATAAATACGAAAGGTCATTTACGAACTACAAAATTTTCATTTTAAACAATAAACACAAGAGAGATTGTATTTTTTCTAAAATCGGTGATTGACGATTTTAAGGTCAGTTACCATTCCTATAACAGGATCTTGTAATGGTGGTTTCTTTAATAAGAAGCTCCTCAAGGAACAATACGTGGGGGGAAGGATTTAATAAATAACTATCAAAAGACCACACAAAATAAGACTTCTTGTCACAGAATATGAAAAGAATCAACCTGAAAATATTTGAAGGATGGTTCACCGTTCATATGTATTTAAAGTTCAACCGATTATAGATTAATAATCAACATAACCCACTTTTCAAGTAACTTGCAAGAAAATCAACAACACAACAGTATTGATGTTTCAAAAGCACAAACTTCAAGATCAAAAGTGTGTTATATGGCATGGATTCATGTGGAAAGTAGAAAAACAGAGTATGTTATAAACAGAGTAATGGAGAACAGAGGATTTACCATCCAATCTTTTAAAGATGTTTCGGTAATGCATTTTGTTTCGAATGCTCCTTCAAATAATTTGAGAACAATGTCTATATGCTCCTTATTCATGAGTTGCAGAAGATCTGCCTCATGTATCTCCCTAGTTCAAATAACATCATAGGAAATTAAGAAAAACAAGAATCTTAATAACAAATAGTTAAAAATGAACAGTCAATTTGAATAGTCTGTAAAAATAAGTTGTATTTTAGATGATATTTATTATATGAATATTATACGATTGCAACTATTTGCTATATAAAATGCAACTTGTTTTTATAGATGGCCAAATAAATCACCTATTTTGGATTGTTTAGAATCAAGATCGGTAAAAAACAGAAAGACAATCAAAAGACATGGTGACAATACAACGTACCTGAAGCCATTCTTTGCCAAATTCTTAAAGATTCGAGAAACAAGAGATTCTATATCCTCCCTCAGAGTTTCATCCCCCTCGTCATCAAACGTCTTGTCTAGTGCATCACAAATGCTAAATAACCTTGTACCACCAAGCATATTAACAACTGCTTCTTTAATCCATTTTAGTTGAGCTCTAATGTTGTAACTGCTGCCGGTGCATGTCGCAGGCACAAACATTAATGAAGGCCCCCATAACAGGGTTTGAAGAACATATTGATGAAAGATCAAGAATTGGATCTTATCGAAGAATTTCTTGTCATGGAAACAACAACACAAAACCTTCAAAATCACAATCTTGAACATCCAAATTGCCGCGCCAATCACAAAAGTACCAAGAGTACTTGTAATTAAATGGATCAAACTAGTTCCCTTAATATTCCAATCTATTAACAGAATCCAAGCTAATAGAACAGAACACGAACAAAAGAAAGTCACCACACTACTTTTCAAACCATAAACAAAATACATTACCTTCTTCTTCTTCTTCTTGCTCATCACGAAAATCATCTCAATGAGGAAAACTAGAACACTTAAAAACCATGCAGCAAGAAGTGGAGTGCAACATATGACGAGTACAAATGCAAACCATTTCCAAAGATCCATCCCCATTAGTATCAGATTACTGAATAATGTTTTGGTACTTAAAGTCGCTATAATAAGTGGCATGATGCATATAAACGAAGTGGACTTAAATAGAACCATTATTACCTTTGGTAGCTTACTCTGTTTGTCATCTCCTTCAACAATTTGATCCTGAAAAGAACTCACTGGCTTCACTTCTTCACTTGGATTGCGTCTCGTCTCGAATTCACTTGCTTCTAGAGATTCTTTGATTTCTATCTCCACATTGTTGCTAACTTTATCTTCCATTGTTCAAAACAATGCTCAGAGAAATGAAGAACTTCTGATGATAAAAAAGCTAATGACGGCTAAGGGTATTTCTGTCATTCGGTAACGGTCAGTCATTTTCATGTAGTCTGATTATTGTAGTGCATTTTCTGAAAAGTACATGGTGACGCGTCGGCGGTACTGAGCTGAGCTGGCTAAGGGTATTTCTGGTCGCGAATGTTCGGCTGAACATTTCATTAATTAATATATATATAAAACATTTTTACAAAAATAAGAAACCTTCTTTTCGAATTTTATTAGGAGGTCCAGGTCTTCTAACTAGAAAAAGGACCTTCCTATATATTTTTGACCCGTGTACAATAATTATTTTTTTAACCAATAGCCCATAACATGTGGGGGCCAATTTATATTAATTATGGATGACTATTACACATGTCAAAAATGTAATGGAAGGTCTTAGAAAGACCTGGACCTCCTAAAAGTATGTATCAAAAGTATGAATTCCTTCTTTTCAAAACATTTTCATGTAATGTAATGGAAAATCTTAGAAAGACCATGTATCAAAAGTATGAATTCCTTCTTTTCAAAACATTTTTACAAGACTAAAACATGTGGAAACTGGAAATACCAACCAGTATCTTAGTTGACTACTTCAAACAATGAACATAGAAAAAATAAGAGAGTATTTCTACTCATGTCGTAATCGGCCATGGGCTAACTGTGGGCTGACTGGCCTGTAGACGACTTCTACAGGCGTAGTATGGGCTGACTGGCTGACTTCTACATGCGTAAACCATGACGTAATCGGTCCATATCCTCATAATCGGCCATGGGCTGACTTCTACAGGGGTAATCGGTCGAATCATGCCATGGGCCGACTTCTACAGGTTGAATTGCGGTGACATATCACGAGGGATGATACTTAATTCCTTAATTCATTATTGAAGGTACTATTATAGGTTAAAGGGAGGTTGGGGAATTGAGTGAATTATTGGTTTAATTATTACTTCTAATTTTTAATTTTTATAATTAAGACATACTTTTTATTTATTTTTTTACTTTGGTCTAATTAAAGCTATCATATCATAAATTAATAATGTAGAATGAACACGTGCGGCGTGCCAATATAATGTTATTTTTTTAATTTTTTAATTTTTATTTTGTTGTGGTGAAGATGAGGCCTGAACAAGACTAGAAAAAACTACCTAAATCATTAGAGTCATTATACATAAAAGCTATGAGATCTATTCTCGGGGTTCCAACAAAATATCAACATTTGTTATTATCTTTTTGCCCTTTTAATTCATTAAAAGTATTAAGAGATAATTGAAAAATGAATTTTTTTTTCCCCTACACATCAACACTAAACACCTTCTGTTGAACCACGTCATTACTTTATGATGTGGAGCTTCAATTGGACTATTGTGAAAAGAAAAATAAAATGAAATAAAGTATAAAGGTCAGAGCAATAATTTGCTTTTAAGCTTTCTTTGTTTTGACACTTTCATTCTTATCTCTAAGATTTGTATTTAATATGCAATTCATATTCCTTGGGAGTGGAGTATAAAAAGAAACATATCCCTAAATTTCTCAAATATTTAATTTAATAAAAACAACACGATAATAAAACCTTCTAAAAGCCCATGACGTTGAGGTACGCTAATTCTCATTTCCTCGGAGACGATAAAAGGATAAAATTATGATAGTAAACTTGAAGGTATTGTATTATATTGGAGTGTGAATAGGGGTGAGTGTAGTGCGATTTGGTGCGATTTCGAACCAAAATTACACATGAAACCACTTTAATGCAGTTGCCTAAATCAGAAACCGCAACATGAAACCACTTGGATTGGTGCAGTGCGGTTTTTAGAAATGCGGTGCAGTATTAAATGGTTCGATTTCAACTCAGAAATCAATTGGAAGAAAAAATAAACATATCGTACTTTCTAAATTTCAAATAAATCTCAAACATAGTTTGCTTACTTTTGTAAATAATATCCAACTACAAAAAATTAAATTCTTGAAAACTAATCACAAATTCAATTCCTCAAATTAAAAGGTTAAATTTTAGTACCATAGAAATTTTGAAGATCCATCCTGTGACGCCCCCAAATCCAGGTACCTCAACCCACGGATTCGGTGCTCACGATCCAATATATACAACATCTAAACTACCCATTAAATAGGATAATAAATATCATATAAGATAATCCTTATCAAAAGGTTACATTCATAAATGTATCGCAGGTCAACTAACCTTTAATGACATCATAACAACGGGAAATATAAATAAATCCATTACATAATTCATCACAAATAAAAGATAGACGAGGAGTCGTCTATTCATGCATCTTGCCATTGACCTTGCCCTTGCTTGAAGATGGCTTCTCATGTTTCTCGTTCTTAGCTGAAATGTTTTGTACAAGGGTAAACAATCAAATTGCCCACAAGTAGAACAATATATAATAAAACAACATATGATTGAACAAATGTTTATTTATTGGAATCAATCAACTGATAATCAAAGGCTTGTGAATTCAATGGAATAATCGTCTATTAAATCAAATTATCGATATTGAGTTCCGAAGTATATACTGAGGGTCTCAAGACCACGAACTATGTCCTAAGATAATAAATTTATACATTGTAACCTTTATCAGCCTAAAGGTTGTGGATTATCCATCTCATACTCTAGGTGATCAACCCTTTGTACTATATATTGTGCATAAACATATTATCGCTATTGCCTAGCTTGGAATTATAGTTTCCGATAACATATGCTTCTTATATAATTGTTCATCTCAGCTTTATCATAAGAATCCGCACCAAAAACAATTCGGTTTGGAATAATATTAGAAAGAATTCTAAACTTTTGGAACGTTTATCGACTATGTACTAGCCGAATCAAATGAGTTTGATAAACAATCAAAGATTTAATAATCAACATCATCTCGAATAATTGCACATAAATATGCCATGATTCAATAACTTATTGAACGAGTATTATTTATCAAAGTAATGGTTTCAGAAAGAATTAGAAAGCTTGCATGTTCATAGGAAACTCGCACAAGTATGTAAGAATTGTACGGGTTAGGAAACCTTGCTTAATATTAAAATATAAGCAAAAGTTAGGGAACTTGCCTTGCGCGTTTGTTACAAAATTATGGTACACGTTCTCCAAATATCCTACACATTTAAGTGCACATAAACACTACAATTAGTCACATAATTGACACTTTAATAATCACTTACATTAACTCTAATTTAAAATTCGTAATCCTTCCCTTAATAATTCAACACCCAACATTTATTCAGGTAATTAAGGCTTGCTATGATTGATAGGTTCATAATATTCGATTATTTTTATTCCTTTATACTTAGTTTAGTTACATGTTATTTGCTATATGAGCTGAATTAAAGTGTTTATAGATTTTTGGAAGAATTTTATGTGATTCTGCAAATATGAGTTATAATGATGATTTTTATGTTGTTTTGCAAAATACTCTACGATCGTTGGATGAAAGCTTTACGTTCGTAGTGTTAATGACAATCTATCACTTCTACGATCGTTTGGTTTTCAGCTCTACACATGACGAGAGTTACTCTACGATAGTGCTGTTTATTCGACGATTGTCCCAAGTCCACTATACGATTCCGAGAGAACTCTGTGACTGCATGACTACTTTACGAAGTGATGGTGCAGAGTTTCACTCTACGTTTCTTTACACTACAATTGCTGAAGGAGTGTTACTCTACGATTTTGATCAACTTGCAAGATTCCTATTCTGAGTAGGATTTGAGTTGCTGGGATGATAAAGTTCGATTTGTATGAGGATTTGGAGATGGAATTACGCGCTTACATGAAAAGTATTTTTGATGCTGGAAGTAGAACCTGATATGGAATCTGAGTTGTAATTTAATATGGCAACTGATGCCGAACTAGAGAACGAAACTGAGGAAGACTTGGATTTGAAAACTGAATCCTGATTTGATAAGGAAGCTATTTAAAGCTGGACTTCAGAGATTGGCAAGGATTTAGAATCCTACCAGATCAACAAAATGAAGACTTTCGAAGTAGAGTGGGATTAGAATTCTTCTAGGATTTTAAAGCATCTATAAATACCTGTCACTTGTAATCAGTTGAGAGGATCGATCACATTCATTATTCCTGATCTCAGATTATATTTTATTATCAGCATGCTAGCTTAGTTCTTTTATTCAGTTCTGAAGGGATGTGAAACCATATTTACAGTTAATATAATAATTGACTTATATTATTGATTCCTTTGTGTATGAAATTTATTATGATAATCTGGTTGAATTTTTTATATGTTATTCAGTTTACTAATTTGGTTTCTGCAGGATTAAATTGATGAATTATTAACATCTGCTTGATTAAGGTATGATATTAAGCAAACGATGTTGTATTTAATCACAACTAGTACTTAGTAATATTTGATTGTGGACAAGCTTTTGGGTATTATTAAGATTATCAGAAGGTAAGTTAAATAATCCCTGATAATGTGATTGTTACTTGGAACAACCTAATTCTCTAATTCTTAATGCTTCTGTCATATTAAATCTAGACTGATAGTTTTGGGTTATATAACAATTAGAGTTTAGTAGGGGCGATTGTCATATTAGATTTAAAAACTAAGGAGAATTTCGGATAATTGAGCGATTGCTGATCATCTAGGATTGTTAATTTTATTGAAGGAGGAAATAATGTTAACTTGGTTGTTCTATTAATGTAAATTGGTGAAGCTGAACTGAAGAATTGAAGCTTTTACATATTTGATTACTTTTATTAATTTAATTGTGTTTTTCTTTAGTTAATTATAATTGATTCAAAACCCCCCAACTGTTAATTACTGTTTTTAGTTAGAAACATTAGAATAAATTTAAAATAATATCAATTCTCTGTGGAATCGATCCTTACTTGCTATTGTGCTCATTCTTTGAATTCTTAGAGTGAAAGTGAGGTTAATTTTGGATTGTTTGACGACAACTCTCCCAATGATACTATATGATGACTAATGATCATTAGAAATGATCCTATAAACTTCCCTTAGGCTATATTTTAAAAAGCTCATTATTGGGCTTAAACAGGCATCGACGCTGCGGCGCCGGTTTTGAACTAAACAGCGACGCTGACCTGTTTCCTTTTCTAGGTCGGGTTGGGTCCGACGCTGCAGCGCTCGAATTAGTACTAGGAACGGCGCTGCGGCGCCATGCTCCAGACTCAGGTGATGAACTTCGTTTTCTTTCTCTGTTTTCATGCAAACCTCATATCTACTTCATTTAAGATCCAAATCAGTTAGTTTTTGACTCTATGAACTCGTTAAACACTGAACTACACATCTACATAATAATTATAACCTTTCAGAAATTTTAACTAACCATTTAAAGGACTCAAATCTGACGTTCATGTTTTGTTTTCCAAGTTTTGACACGTTTTACTAAATCTTCCACTACGGATTCGTTTTAAGCCCGTTTTAGTTCATTCTAATTGGGTTGTCTTCGTATCTCAAAGGAGTATAACATACAACCTTCAAACTAAATCTTTAAATGTAAAAACACAACCATAATAACCTCTAAAATAGTCCCAAATCAGTCCAAAGGTCCATTTCTTTTTCCTTTACGCATAGGATCAGATTTGTTTGCTCTTGGTTCCACTTATATATTGTTATCAGTTTGTTTAACACTTGAAACAAATTATATGAACTCTTTAACAACTCATGTAACCAAAATAATAATTAATCATGAAAATCTAAGAAATAAAAATTTAAAGCTTTAGAGTTGGTTTATTACCTCTTGGCTCCTCTTTTGCTTAGCTAGGGAGTGTAAAATGCTTGCTTAAACTCCTCCTTGCTTCTCCTTGATTTTTTGAACACTTTGCTTCAAGTTCACCGAAGACCCATTTCACTCTTTCTCTAGAAAATTTGAGTGCTAATGGAAGTTTTGGAGATTAATGGAGGTTAAGGATGAACTGAAGGTAAATAATGGTTTATATTTGCTAAATTAGCTCTTCTTCTTCTTCTCAAGTCACAACTGGACTCCTCCGTTCTCCTCCCGATAGTTTCTTCGGCGGCTTTCTCTCTCCCTCTCTCTCTCTAATGCTAGTGTTTTAACAAGCTTAGCCAAAAAATGAAATGCTGAGAGTAAGAGAGTTACATTAGTTTAACCGAGCATTATTGAAAGATGAAAGGTCAGAGAAGTTGAGCAGTCGACGACGTTTGGTTGCTCCAGGAAGTTTTGCATGCAAGTTCCATTCTCTTTCCTCCTTATTGATTAACAAATGTCATGCATGGTTTTAATTGGTGGACAATTGTTTGTTTTGTCTGCTAAATATCAACCCGATACTAATATTCCCACAATGCTTGATTTAACGGATAAAAGTAATTACCCACTTGTATTTGTTCCAAATACTAAAAATTATAGCTCATTTATTATCCATTAGGCCAATTTTTGACATCAAAAATTGGATTTTAAATTCAGTTTATTAAGGAATTAAATTAGACATTTAATTCCCACATATACTTGGTCAACATATTTACACCAAATAAATATTCCAAAATTAATAGTACCCATTAAAATATTTATTCAATAAATTTTAATAAACTATATTACAAAATTTAACTTGGGTTACAATCGTTACACATACCATTACATACAAGACAACTATTTTTTCAAATTTAAAGTCTTAAACCATGCAAAATTACATATTCCAAAATTAAATTTACATTATATTCCTTAAGCCATTCCATTCCTTAAGTCATTCCATTCCATTAATGCCAAGGAATTGAAACCAAACATAGTATATGTATTAACTGTAGGAAATTTTTTCCGAAAATAGGTTTTTAAAAAAATTATAAAATAAAATAAAACCAGGATCATCTTTATGGTTTTATACGAACCAGCAAATATATATATATATATATACCATGTATCAAAAGTATGAATTCGTTACCTAGTGCGTGGTTGGATTAACACGTTTTAATATCTATACAATCTCTTGTATCCTCAAGATCTTCCTTCTTATGACCTTATGTTGAACCTTGAGTGTGGTCTCCAAAGCTCCATTCTGAAAAACCCTAACTTTATTTTTCTTAGGCTGAAACGAGAGAATACGAATTTTTATGTTTTCTTCTGATCGAAAAAACCCCAATTTGTTTCTAGTCAATAATATATATAATAACATTGATTTTTATCATCTCTTATAAAACTAGTCCATATTTGGCTAGGAAGGGGATCCTAAGGGATTTCTTTTCTGACTCCAATACTTATGTAGATATTATTATCTAATAATAATATTCAAAATAAATATTAATGATAATTAATTCCACTAAATAATTGTAATTGCTCTTCAATCCAGAAATTAATTAAATAAACCCTTTAGTAATAAACTGTAAATATTTCCTCTATAAATGTACATAGCGATTGGATTACCTGATCAAATCTGACATTCCATGATCTCGATGCTTGTTTAAGTCCATAAATAGATTTATGTAGCTTACAAACCATTCCTTCTTGGCCTTTAGCTATAAAACCATCTGATTGAGACATATATATGTTTTTCTCAAGATAGCCACTAAGAAAAACTGTCTTGACATTCATTTGCCATATCTCGTAGTCAAGATGTGCAGCAATAGATAAGAGAATTCTGATGGATTTAAGCTTTGCCACCAGCGAAAAGGTATCCTCGAAGTCGATGCCTTATTTTTGATTATATCATTTTGCAACAAGCCTAGCTTTATAGGTTTGAACCTTTCCATTAACCCCTCTCTTTTTCTTGTAGATCCACTTGCACCCAATAGGTTTTACTCCATTAGGCGCATCCATAAGTTCTCAGACTTTATTGGAATATATGAACTCCATTTCTTGTTTCATCGCTTCTTGCCATAGATTAGCATCTTCATCAACAAGTGCCTCATTATAGCTCCTAGGATCTGAATCTAGATCATCTGACATAATCTTAGTTGACTCTCCCAAAAGAGTAAGTCTTTGTGTGGGTCTTGAAATCCTCCTACTACGACGATGCTCTCCCGAGTTAGAAGATTCAACTATTGTGACTTGTGGTATAATTACTTGTTTATCAGGTTTTGGTGTTGATTGTGGTGAAAGATCTTTAGACATTTTCTCTAAGAAAATTCTACTACTAGACTTGTGTTCCATCATATAATCTTCTTCCAGAAAAATTGCATTTGCACTCACAAATACCTTTTGATTTTCAGGACTATAAAACAGTCCACCCCTTGTCTCTTTTGGATACCCTACAAATAAACATACTTTTGATCTTGTTCCTAACTTATCTAAATCTGTCTTCCCTTTTCGCACATGTGCAGGGCAACCCCATATATGAATGTGTTTCGAGCTAGGTTTGCGCCCTGACCACAATTCTAATGGTATTTTTGGAACTGATTTGGATGGAACAATATTCAATAAGTATATTGCCGATTGTAAAGCATATCCCCAAAACGATATAGATAGTGTAGAATAACTCATCATAGATCTAACCATATCTAAAAGAGTCCTGTTTCTTCTTTCTGTTATACCATTTTACTGGGGAGTCCTTGGTGCAAACAACTGTGATACTATTTCATTCTCAGACATGTAATTCTTGAATTTTGTAAGAAGGTATTCACCACCTCAATCAGATCGAAGGGTCTTTATATATTTACCCGTTTGTTTTTCAACTTCTGCCCGAAACTCTTTGAATTTTTCAAAAGCTTCAGACTTATGATGCATTAGGTATACATAACCAAATCTTGAGTAATCATCAATAAATGTGATGAAATACTCATAACTTCCTTTAGCTTTCGATGTCAATGGACCACATACGCCAGTATGAACCAAATCTAACTTTTCTATGGCTCTATCACCTTTTGCTTTAAAAGGTCCTTTAGTTATTTTACCCTCTATACAAGATTCGTATACTGGATAAGAATTAATTTCAAGAAAACTTAAATGTCCATCCTTTACCAGTCTTTGGATCTTATTTAGATTAATATGACCTAAACGTAAATGCCATAAATAAGTTTTATTTGTTGAAGAAACTTTTCTTTTCTTAGATATGTTATTATTAATTTCAGTATTTTGTAGTGTTCTTGTAATAGGAGTGAGAATATATAAATTGTCCAATAATGTACCATCACAAATAAAAGTAGAATTTTTCTTAATAATAACTTTATTATTAAAAACCACAGAGTACCCTTGCTTAAATAAACAAGAAACCGAAATTAAATTCCTACGAGCGTTTGGTACGTAAAGTAAATTATTCAAATATAAACTCCTATCACTAGAAAATTGTAAATGAACTATTCATACTGCTACTGCTGCAACTGTTGCATCCGATGCTAACTATAGATAAATTTTCCCTTCACTTAGCTTTCTGGTCTTCTGGAACCCCTGCAAAGTAATGCAAACATGATTAGTAGCTCCGGAATCTACGCACCAGGATCTCGTAGAAACCACCAATAAACATGATTCTACTAGTAAAGTTTGAAATTTACCCTTGTTTTTCACTTTCTTTTTCACTTTCTCAAGGAATACTGAGCAATTGCGCTTCCAGTGTCCCTTTTCACCACAGTGAAAACACTTTCCTTTGGGCTTAACCACACATTGTCCCTATTTCTTTCCAACTCCCCCAGTGCCAGAAAAATTTGCATTCTTTTTTTTTTGTTTGGTTTCTTTTTCTTTCCCGCCTTAGCCTTAGCAACATTAGCCTCAGCTACATGGATAACTGGCTTAGGTGCTAGAATACCTTAGGCCGATTGAAGCTGTTTCATTAACTTAGGGAGAGTATAATGAAACTATCACATATTGTAGTTAACCCTAAAATTTTTAAAAGTATCGGGCAACGACTACAACAACATGTCAATCTGTGTTTCCACATCGACATTTGCTCCGAGGACCTCCAGTTCGCTAAAGCGAGATATAAAGTTGAGACAATGTTCACCCACTGGAGTTCCCCCAACTATTTTTTCTTCCATGAGAGACTTCATAATGCTCTGCCTTACGGCACGAGCATGCTCACCAAACATACCATGCAAAGATTCTATCATGGTCTTAACAGTTGGGACAGTCATATGCTGATGCTGCAAAATGTTGGATAAAGAGCCCAAGATGTAATATATAGCCATCTCATCAGCCTTTATCCATTTTGCATGCGCTTCTTAGAAGCACGAGGAACATTAGTTGCAGGTTTCTCAGGGCAAGGATCAGTAAGCACAAATTTGTAATCCTGAGCAGTAAGAACAATGTCCAAATTCATTTTCCAATCAACATAATTAGGGCCAGTCAATTGGTTCTCTTTTAGAATGATTGAGATTGGGTTAAATGCAGACATGATATCTAAAATAAAAAAATACATTCATCATTCATATGATCATTATCAAGTCAAATAAAGCATATAATAAGCAATCCATTACTTTTTAACATAGGTATCTTAATTTTTTATAAATAAAGTCCATTCATAGGGAAAGACATTTATTTTAAATTACCATTATTTTCTTTTTCTAGTTAACTCTTATCAAAGAAAATAACATACCTATATACTTTAGCCTTCAAGAGTATTAATAAACTATCTTTCCGTAGGGAAAAAATTATTAACCTCTCTATCAAGTGTATACCATTATAATAAAGTTCATGAAATATTCATAGCTCGAAATATATCTCCGTAGGGAAAGTATATTTCTACTATTATTTTAATAAACTCATATCTTTGTGGGAATCTATACTTGTTATCTTGATCACTAATATTTTTCGTAGGAAGCATATTAGCTGTCATAACTATAGATATATAATAGAGGCTATGGGATTTATTCCCTCACCCACTTGAATTTTTATTATCTTTTATTAATCCATATATATAATAATTCAGACATAATAAATATTGAAAATTAGATAATTCAAAAGTTCGTTACATCCAGCCCAAACTCCGGTGGTCCAATCTGTAAAATTTCAGAAAATATTTTGAGAAATACCGTACAATATGTACAATTTCAGAAAATATTTTGAGAAATACCGTACAAATATAATTTCGAAAAATTTATTGGGCTCGTGTTCTGAATTTCCGAATTAGTAAAATTCAATTTTGCTGCTTTAATCTAGGTTTTAATAACAAACACATAATCACATCATTAAGCATCACATAGTAAGATCACTACATAACAGTATACTCTCACAGCTAATAACAAAACTGGTTGAACTCGAATGTTATTTAACTCCATGTCCATCTCAGATTCTGGGGAAAAACGACTCCTTGTCCATCTCAGATTCTGAAGAAAAAAAACGGCTCCTTGTCCATCTCAGATTCTGAAAAAAAACTATTTTCTTGTCCATCTTTTTCAACAGCTTACTCATTGATCAGCGCAACGGATTACATATAGGTCCTATACTTCATACGAAGTGTACATCTCATGTATGTATAATTACATCAATGAAACCTATACTCATTTAGAGTTTACATATTATCTAAACTGCAGAAAATTAAATAACTCACATCAGGAGTTTTACAACCCAAAATCAAAACCAACAGTTAAATAAAACATACATTCATACATTCATATTAGCCATGAGAGTATGTTACAATCAATTCTGCAAAACAGAAGTTAGAACAATAATCTATCCTACTTTGTACTGTAACGAATACTTTAATACATCTTATGCATACTTTAATTCTATAACATAAACAGACAGATTACTTTATTAAAACCCTAAAGCAGCAGATTTCGAAAATCACATATACATATATTCATGTTATTCATATAAAAGCATAAAGATTGCTCTGATGCCATTTGTAGGAATTTTTTTTCTTCCGAAAATAGGTTTTTAAAAAAAATTATAAAATAAAATAATACCAGGATCATCTTTATGGTTTTATACGAAACAACAAATATATATATATATATATATACACACACACACACACACACACACACACCGTGTATCAAAAGTACGAATTCGTTACCTAGTGCTTGGTTGGATTAGCACGTTTTAATATCCGTACAATCTCTTATATCCTCAAGATCTTTCTTCCTATGACCTTATGCTGAACCTTAAGTGTAGTCTCCAAAGCCCCTTTCTGAAAAATCCTAACTTTGTTTTTCTTAGGTTAAAAAGAGAGAATACGAATTTTTTTTTCTTCTGATCGAAAAAACCCCAATTCGTTTCTGATCAATGATATATATAATAACATTGATCTTTATCATCTCTTATGAATCTGGTCCATATTAGGCTAGGAAGGGGATCCTAAGGGATTCTTTTTCTGACTCCAATACTTATCTAGATATTATTATCCAATAATAATATTCAAAATAAATATTAGTTACAATTAATTCCACTAAATAATTGTAATTGCTCTTCAGTCCAGGAATTAATTAAATAAATCATTTACTAATAAACTGTAAATATTTCCTCTATAAATGTACATAAATATTTCAGAATCAATTTATATAATTTCGATACATTTAAACTAATTTCATAAGTCCACAATTTATCTCTATTTGATCATAAATTGATTTAACAATTAAATCAATCCTTTTAATAATAAATATTAAAAGACTCGGCCAAGATTCTATAATCAATGATAAATATCTTATGAAAAATCTTATAGATGTTTTGACAATAATAATATTCCTAATATTAATTAAATATATTAATCAATATTCCGAGTAATTAATTAATATGATGTAATCTCATTCATTGGAACATCAAATTAATATATATATATATATATATATATATATATATATATATATATATATAACAATACTAAGTCCACTATTATTTCAAAATTAAGAAATTTTACAAATTAGTATTTATGTGAAAATATTTTATAAATAAAATATTGTCACATGACCCGTTTAATGCACACCGTTAATGCACTAGTACTTTAATTAGAAGTCCAACTTCTATGATCAAGATAAATCATCTCTGTTAAAACACTATAACCTACAGGATAATATCTCCAAATTATCCTAAGTTATAAACCATTATTTCTTTATTTATATATTACATATGATTTATATTTTCTGTGTATAACATTTATTTAAACACATAAACTATAACATATATAATATGGAGATATATATATAAACAAACTAAATGAATATTTAATGAATGATGAATGATGTATTTTTATTAATAAATCAATGTCCAACACAAATAAATAAACATTAAATAAATAGATAAATAGGATTTTTTAAAACAAAAATCCAACATTAACAAGCACTATGAAAAAAGATCTTTTACTGCATTCCACTTTCTGAATAAGTGATTAAGATTAAATTGCTTGCCAGTGTGAGTGTGGTTTAATATGTGAGTGTATCTCACAAAACCTGCCACAAAGGTTAACTATCTTCACAGGAATAATCTATAACATCAAGTATAAATCAATTTTATATTTAATACCTAATTCTTCAAAAAGTCTCTTCAATTTTATATTTAATACCAAATATAAATTTATTTGATTCTTCTTCCTGTAGCTCTGAAAATTTATATTTAATACCAAATTCTTCAAAAAGTCTCTTTAGCTCAAGCACAAGCCCTAGTATTTGATTATTATTCTTCCTGTAGCTCTGAAAATTTATGGTGTGAGTAGCATGGAGACCGACTTTCAGCTTCCCATCATCTATCTCCTTAATTTGAATTTCGGGCTTGCTTTCAAGGAACCTGAACAAGGATAAATATAGAATTTATGCTTAGTGAAGGCTTTGGGATAATATATATAATAAAAAGTATAAAAAAATTGATACAAATTTAACTTAATATAATGATAATTATTTAAATAAATATTGTATATCAAACACACTGACATAAAATTACGAAAAAATTATAAATCACTAAATAAAATGGGGACTGTCTATATAAAGTGGATAATCTTATTCTCATGTGGGTAAAAGTCTATAACCGAAAACAATTGCATTGACGGTTGTATTGTCTAGCAAGGTACTATTTAACGAGTTATACAATACAATTGATTAATGCTTGTGTACTTGTGTCTAGACAAATATTGTCTAGTTACTAGCATTAGTCGTATAAAATTTCAAAGTGATAAGGATCCGCAAGCTTGATGTGCAGTTTTCTAGAATTTATTCATTTCGGAAAAGAAGAAAAAAAAGAAGTAATTTAGTAGCTAGAGAAAACCTCAAAAAATTAAGCCAATGAAAAATTGGCAAATAGGATTTAAGCGCCATGAAGAGACACATTACGCAAATTAGTCTAAATGATCATCTAATCTAAAACCAAACTTTATAGGACAAAACAGATCTACCAATTAAGCTTGGTTAAACACAGTAACTATTCTGAAAACAATTTTAATGCAGAAGCTACATTTCCAAGGATTATAGATCCTAGAAATATACTTCCTCATTCCCTGAAAAGCTGGTTTAATTCAATTTTTTCAGTCAAATTGATCAATTTTATAATCAATACTTATACGATTTTCTCTTAAATATAGGTGTAGAAACTATAATCATAAATATATGTGTGTGTGTGTGTGTGTGTGTGTGTATATATATATCAAATTTACTATTACCTCAAATTTTTATGAGTTTGAAAATATAAATAAATATGTTCAATTTTAATCCAAAATTAGTCAATTTGACCAAAAAAACTCAAATTAAACCAATTTTTCAGGGATGCTAAGAAATAAATTGGTAGTTTGTCGTGCTAATGATAAACTTAGAATCTTCATGATACACAACAATCGTCTGATAAAAAATGATGTTGTCTGAGCAAAAAGGAGGGGGCATAAGAAAAATGAATAATTTGCAGTTGCATGCAAGGGTACAATTCGAATAATTATGACATTTAATTCATCTATAAACAGGAATACAGAAGAGTTGACATACTCATTTAGTTTAAGCTTTAGAGCCGCAATGTTCTCAACTGAAGTTGCACTATCGACAAAAAGCTCCACAATATCACCCATCCAAGAGCTCCGGTTAAGATTACTGATAATTTTAATTGCCAAATTGGAATTAGGATAATCCATCTTGTCATTGTTCTCCCTCGAGAAAACTGTTGTCATTATCCCCATCTTTTCAACGACCATCTGTGTATGTTGAATAAAAATATCAAAATAGATGAAATAGATTAATCGATAAAATAACGTTAGGTAACTAACTAAAATTGTCTAGTTACCTAGACAAATTACGAATTGTATAGTAAAACTTATCAATACTTTACTTATGTAAATTACCTGTTCATTATCGATGAGACAAAAATCACCTTTGTCAAACGGGTGTCGTACGAATACAAACATTATTTCTTCGCATATTCTGTTATTAGTGTTACCAAACATAAATACCGCCACAAAAAGACTAGATAAAATGGAAACTAGCACTTTGTTTGTTATAAAACCCATCAACAGCAACCATATAATGGATATTGAAACGAGTAAGATCAATGATACAATGTTGTTAAGCTCTTTGATGGCAGTGTTGGTGTCATTTAAGAGATGAACCAGAGTTTTACGTTCATTGTAAACTTTCACCTGTGAAAGATAGCTGATTCATTAGACAATGAATACATATATCTTCCTTTTTCTAAAAGGGTAAATGATGATAAAAAACAAATAAACTTTCTATTTTTCTGATCAACTACAAAATTTTCATTTTAAACAATAAACACGAGAGATTGTATTTTTTCTAAAATCGGTGATTGACGATTTTAAAGCCATTTACCATTCCTATAAAAGGATCTTGTAATGGTGGTTTCTTTAATAAGAAGCTCCTCAAGTAACAATACGTGGGAGGACAGATTTAATAAATAACTGTCAAAAGACCAAACAAAATAGGACTCCTTGTCACTTAATATGAAAACAATCAACCTGAAAATATTTGAAGGATGGTTCATATGTATTTATAGTTCAACCGAATATAGATTAATAATCTACATAACCCACTTTTTAAGTAACTTGTAAGAAAATCAACAAAACAAAAGTATTAATGTTTCAAAGGCACAAACTCCAAGATCAAAAGTGAGTTATATGGCATGGATCCATGTGGAAAGTAGAAAAACAGAGCAAGTTATAAACAGAATAATGGAGAACAAAGGATTTACCATCCAAACTTTTAAAGCTGTTTCGGTAATGCATTTTGTTTCGAATGCTCCTTCAAATAATTTGAGCACATATTCTGTAAGCTCCTTATTCATGAGTTGTAGAAGATCTGCCTCGTGTATCTCCCTAGTTCAAATAACATCGTAAGGAAATTAAGAAAAACAAGAATCTTGATTACAAACGGTTAAAAATGGACAGTCCATTTAAATAGTATGTAAAAATAAGTTGCATTTTAGATGATATTTGTTATATGAATATTATATAATTGCAACTATTTACTATATAATAGACGACCCAAATAAATCACTTATTTTGGACTGCTTAGAATCAAGATCGGTAAAAAACAAAAAGACGATTAAAAGACATGGTGACGGTATAACGTACCCGAGGTCATTCTTTGCCAAATTCTTAATAATACGAGAAACAACATATTCTATATCCTTCTCTCACAGAGTTTCATCCCCCTCATCATCAAACGGCTTGCCTAATACATGAGAAATGCTAAATAACCTGGTACCATCTTTAATCCATTTTAGCTGAGCTCTAATGTTGTGATTGCCAGTGCATGTCGCAAGCACACACCTTAATGAAAGCCTCCTTAACATGGTTTGAAGAACATATTGATGAAAGATCAAGAATTGAATATTATCAAAGAATTTCTGGTCATGGAAACGCCAAGACAAACCCTTCAAAATCAGAGTCTTGAACATCAAACTCACCGTGCCAATCACCAAAGTACCAAGAGTACTTGTAATGAAATGAATCGAACTGGTTCCCTTAATATTCCGATCTTTGAACAAAATCCAAGCTAATAGAACAGAACACGAACAAAAGAAAGTCACCACACCACTTTTCATACGATAAACGAAATACAGAACCTTCTTCTTCTTCTTGCTCATCACGAAAATCATCTCAATGAGGAAA
The DNA here is from genome assembly GCA_034770075.1 of Aralia elata. NCBI lineage: Eukaryota > Viridiplantae > Streptophyta > Magnoliopsida > Apiales > Araliaceae > Aralia > Aralia elata. The sequence continues at coordinate 70,898,336 of CM068383.1, forward strand.
ACTAGAACACTTAAAAACCATGCAGCAAGAAGTGGAGTGCAACACATGACGAGTGTTAGATTATGTAAAATAATCTTTGTGTATATATTATCTTTAGTATGTTAGATTATGTAAAATAATCTTTGTGTATATATTATCTTCCTATATTGTTGCCTAGAATATTGCCTAGAATATTGCATTATACATTGTATATATCTTTGACCAATGCTAATGAGAAACACACGGATGACATTCTCATATGGTATCAGAGCCTAGGTTTTATCTTTTCTCTACCTCTTCTGTGTAACCGTCCACCTCCCTCCCTGCAGCCCCTCTCCTCTGCTCATCATGGCCGAGCAACCACCGTCATCCTCCACCATGTCTGAGCCAGCGAAGTTTCATCCGGCTTTAGCTGTCAACAACGTGAAGAACTTCATACCTATCACGTTAGATATGGAAAACTCTCAATACAATTTGTGGGCTGCCCTATTCAAAATACATGCGCGTGCTTATCAAGTATTAGATCACATTCTCCCTCCTTCCACCACCAACACGGCTAAGCCATCTTCTTCTTCTTCGATCAAGGAGACCGATACCGACCTTTGGTCTCGGCTTGATGCTATTGTTTTGCAATGGATTTATGGGACAATTTCTAATGATCTCCTCCATACTATTCTTGAACCTGATGACACGACCATGGATGCTTGGAACCGTTTGGCGAATTTGTTCCATGACAACAAAAATTCGAGAGCCATTCATCTTGAAAATCAATTCACTCATACTCACCTGGACGATTTTCCCAACGTGAGTACATATTGTCAAAGGCTGAAGATGCTTACCGATCAACTTAAGAATGTCGGGGCGCCGGTCTCGAACCAAAGATTGGTTCTTAAGATGGTCGCTGGCCTGAACAATGCCAATGGTGGAGTCGCTACTTTGATTCAACCAAGCGATCCGCTTCTCCCTTTCTCTAAGGCTCATTCAATGCTCGTTTTAGAGGAAACAAGCATGGCGAAATGAGCAGCACGGGAGTCCAGCACTGCCCTAATTGTGGCTTCTCAACCACCGGCGGATGATACCACTATCTGCCACGGATCCACCGCTCAGCAAGGTGGTTCTTCGGACAGTCGAAACAGCGACAACCGCGGCAAGAAGGGCAATAACCGCGGTAGAGGTGGCAACAATCGTGGACGTGGAGGTCGCGGTAGGGGGCGTGGCATCCCGCAACAACAATCACAACGGCAACAGTAGTCTGCCCAGCAGTGGCAGTACCCTCTTTGGGCTGCTTGGACGCCACAGCCATGGGCAACACCGCCCTGCCCATATCCAATGTCACCGTGGCAACAATGTCCACCAAGACAAGCAGGGGTGCTTGGACTGAGGCCACAACAAGCATATCAAATGTCAGCCGCCCCTCCAAGTGTTGGACATCCTCCCATCGACATCAACGCCGCAATGCACACACACACACTCTCTCAATCGGATGAACAATGGTACATGGACACTAGTGCTACCTCTCACATAACGGCAAATCAAGGTACTCTCACGTCTTATTTTAATTTGAGAACAAATCATAGTATTATTGTTGGTAATGGTAGCACTATTCCAATTCATGGTTATGGTAATACCTCCCTCAAGCCTCCTAATCCCCTTTTAAACCTAAACAACGTACTCTATGCTCCAAACATCATCAAAAATCTTATTTATGTTCGAAAATTCACTACTAATAATATGGTTTCTGTTGAGTTTGATCCGTTTGGGTTTTCTATGAAGGATTTACAGACGGGGAGGCGTCTAATGCGATGTGAAAGCTCGAGAGAACTCTATCCTATCACCACCAAAAATTGGGCCACACCACCATCTACTTTTGCTGTTGTTTCTCCTAGTTTATGGCATTCTCGCCTAGGTCATCCGGGAGATATTGTTCTTCGCTCTCTTTATAGTAGCAATTTCATTAAATGTAATAAGACCCGTATTTTTTTTGTCATTCTTGTCCTCTTGGGAAGCACATTAAGTTGCCTTTTCCTGACTCTTTACTACTATACCTTTTGTTATTGTTCACAGTGATTTATGGATATCTCCCGTTTTAAGTTCATGTAGGCACCGTTATTATGTCTTCTTTCTTGATAATTACAGTAATTTTCTATGGACTTTTCCAATATCTCATAAGTCACAGGTTTACTCTATCTTTCACTCTTTTAAGGCATTCATACAAACACAATTTTAAAGGGAAATAAAAAAACTTTCAATGAATGGGCAGGAGTTTGATAATGGTCTATTTAGACAATTTTGTGAATCAAATGGCATTCAATTTCGCTTTTCTTTCCCTCATACTTCACCTCAAAATGGTAAAACAGAATGTAAAATAAAGTCCATTAATAATATTATTCATACATTGCTTGCCCATTCTTTCATGCCTCCATCTTTTTGGCATCATGGCTTACAAATGGCAACTTACCTCCTCAACATTCTTCTAACTAAGGTATTAGGGTACAAATCTCCCACTCAAATTCTATATTAGAAAAATCCATCTTACTCTCACTTTCGGGTATTTATGTGTCTATGTTACCATCTCTTTCCTTCTACTACCATTAACAAATTGCAAGCCCACTCTACACCTTGTGTCTTTTTGGGCTATCCTCCTACTCATCGGGGCTATAAATGCTATGACTTTTCGAGCAGAAAAATAATCATTTCGAGGCATGTAATTTTCGATGAGACTCAATTCCCATTCTCCACATTACATACTCCCTCAAACACCTCGTATGATTTTTTGGATTCTGGCATTTCACCACTCCTACTACACTACATGCAAAATCAGCCTACTCAACATATGCCTCAAGCCCCACAACCAATTCTCTCACCAGCCCAATCTCCTCAACCGGCCCAGTCATCACAATAAGACCAACAACAAACCCCACCCTCTTCCTCTCCTCACCCGCAAGCCCAATTCTCCCTGCCTGTGAACCCTACCAGCCCAGCCCACATTTGTTTTGGGTCTTATTCAACTGACCCACTTCCACCGAGCCTAGCCACACAATCAAGACCACACCCCCAACCGAATCCACCATCCCAACTATGGCCACTCATAGCCAACATGGGATCTTTAAGCCTAAACGCCAATTCAACTTGAGTGCTACCACTACCACATCTGTTTCACCTTTACCACGAACCCCACTAAGTGCTCTCAATGACCCGAATTGGAAATCGGCCATTTTGGATGAATATCATGCTCTAATTAAAAATAAGACGTGCGAGTTAGTACCCCGTCCACCTGATGTGAATATAATTCGTTCTATGTGGATTTTTCGACATAAAATGAAATCTGATGGTTCTTTTGAGCGGCACAAAGCACGTCTTGTTGGTGATGGTAGGTCTCAGCAGATTAGAGTTGATTGTGAGGAGACTTTTAGCCCGGTGGTCAAACTGGCTACCATTCGAACTGTATTGAGCATTTCTTTGTCTAAATCTTGGCCTATTCATTAACTGGATGCCAAGAATGCTTTCTTACACGACCATCTCAATGAAACAGTATATATGTATCAACCTATGGGATTCAAAAATCATACTCATTCAGATTATGTCTGTTTACTAAAGAAGTCTCTTTACGGCCTCAAGCAAGCACCTCGTACTTGGTACCAGCGGTTTGCAGATTATGTTGCCACTATTAGTTTTCTCACAGTAAATGTGATCATTCTCTTTTCATTTATCATCATGGCAACGGCATTGCATATATTCTACTCTATGTTGATGACATTATACTGACTGCCTCTTCAGATGCTCTTTGAATCTATTATGTCTCTCCTTGCCTTTGAGTTTGCTATGAAGGACTTAGGTCCTCTGAGCTATTTTTTGGGAATTACAGTCACTCGTCATGCAGATTGTCTTTTCCTTTCTCAAAGAAAATATGCAGAGGAGATTATTGATCGAGCTGCTATGTCTTCATGCAAGCCCTGTCCCACACCAGTTGACACTAAGCCAAAGTTAGGGGCAATTATGGGTCCTTCATATGAGGATCCCTCTCATTATCGGAGTCTAGCTGGTGCACTTCAATATCTCTCATTCACCAGACTTGACATTTCCTATGCCATGCAACAGGTTTGCCTTCATATATATGCATGACCCGAAGTAGGAGCACATGAATGCTCTTAAGCGCATTATACGCTACATACAAGGTACCCTCGACTTTGGCTTGGATCTCTATAAATCTCCTGTCACCACACTTATCTCATACACAGATACAGATTGGGGTGGATGCCTAGACACAAGACGTTCCACCTCCGGCTGCTGCATTTTTATCGGCGACAACCTAATTTCCTGGTCCTCTAAGAGACAACCCATTTTGTCTCGATCTAGTGCTGAAGCAGAATACAGGGGAGTTGCTAATGTTGTGTCGGAGTCTTGTTGGATCCGAAATCTTTTATTGAAGCTTTATTGTCCGGTCAACAAGGCCACCTTGGTCTATTGTGATAATGTTAGTGCGATATATCTCTTAGGTAATCCTGTTCAACATTAGCGCACTAAAAATATTGAAATGGACATTCACTTTGTTCGTGAGAAAGTTTCTCGTGGAGAAGTTTGTGTCCTGCATGTTCCGTCCCGTAATTAAATTGTAGACATCTTCACTAAAGGGCTTCCGCGCGTACTTTTTGATGAATTTTAGGACAGTCTAAGCGTTTGACAACCTCCCGCTTCAAATGCGGGGGTGTGTTAGATTATGTAAAATAATCTTTGTGTATATATTATCTTCCTGTATTGTAGCCTAGAATATTGCCTAGAATATTGCATTGCACATTGTATATATCTTTGACTAATGCTAATGAGAAACACACAGATAACATTCTCACAACGAGTACAAATGTAAACCATTTCCAAAGATCCATCCCCATTAGTATCAGATTAATGAATAATGTTTTGGTACTTAAAATCGCTATAATAAGTGGCATAATGCATATAAACGAAGTGGACTTAAGTAGAACCATTATTACCTTTGGTAGCTTACTCTGTTTGTCATCTGCTTCAACAATTTGCTCCTGAAAAGAACTCACTGGCTTCACTTCTTCACTTGGATTGCATCTCATCTCGAATTCACTTGCGTCTAGAGATTCTTTGATTTCTACCTAAACATTGTTGCTAACTTTATCTTCCATTGTTCAAAACAATACTTAGAGAAATGAAGAACTTCTAATGACAAAAAAACTATAAATACAAATGAAGGCTGGGCTCGGGGTATTTCTATCATTAATAGTTGTAAGTGAATGACTGAATGTTCGGGGGAAACTTCTTTGGGAAATATGGTATTGTTGTTAGAGTTTATGCCCTAGAGGCCAATTATTTGATGTAATTGCTTAACATTTCTTTTAATATTTGATTGAATAAATGAATTCTTTTATTATGGTTTCTTTTACTGTGTTATATAAATGTTAGCATAATAAAAGTCCTTAGAATAATGATACAAATTATATAGCTTCAAGTATGTGACTTGAACATGAGATTATATAATTACAATTAGTATCATTAATCTTAAATGTCCCTAGTCGAGTATCATTGTTAATGGGACAACAATGATACATTGAGACTAATATGTGGATTGACTGATGGCCAAATCTCATTGGTTATTAATATATGAGATATTAAGTCAATGCATAGGTACATGTTAGAGAACAATGTACTGGACAGAACCATCATGAGAATTCTACGTGGAGCATTATGTAAAATGTCATAAGCAATTCTCATAGTGACAATGATGTAATGATCGTCCGATCTGAAATCACTATATTACTACACGGGAATTTATGTATTTTGATATCATCAAAGGTCACCTTTAATACGGTGGACAATAAAGGTGATTATTGGGCACATCATGAATCGTGTGAGGAATATGAGTGATCTAGATGGAATTTAACCCTCCTATATATTAGGGGTGATATCCATAGGCCTCTTGATTGAGTAGGACTATGAAATGCATGACCATGCTCAAATAGTGATTTGTTTGATATAGTCTACTCATTGATCAAGAAAACTCAGATTAAATTATGAAGAGTATGACACATTTCATGGCTCAAGTTTAATCTAGGATGTCAAGGTTAAAAGGATTAAATTACATTGAAACATTGATCACGAAAAGGTTATATCGAATCACCGATCTTATTATTAATTGGGTAGCAGTGATGCATTACTAGATGTCGCTCACTGTTTATAATTTTATAATATGATTTTAAAATTATTGTCAATATAATAATAACCTATAGGGTCACACACTTAGAACGTAATTAAAAGAGAATTAATTTAAATTGTAATGATTTAATTATGTCAATATGATTGATAGTATTTAAATTACAAATTTAAATTAACAGGATAATTTGTGTATATGTATATTAATTAAGTAAGACTTAATTAAAATATAATATTTATAAGTTTGGATTTTACTTTTCTAATAGGATTAGGGTTTTGTTTAATTACTTTTTGGACGCTATATAAATCTGATATATCAGCAGTCTTGTTTACGTGAGAACAAAAGGAAAACAAAACCCTAGCCGTTTTAGAAAAAAGAGTTGAGAGAAAAACTTCAGTAAAATCCAGATCTTGGCGGCTAGTACCGAAATCTCTTTGCTGCAGATTGTTTGACGGTTCGCGGGGCATTCGTGTGGATACCGTAGAGACACAGTTCTGTTGGCTTGTGTTAGAGATTCGAAGCCGTTCCAGAATTTCATCGTTCCATTCAAGCTCGGATAATCGGTAAAACAAATCTAAACCTATGAATTAATTTGTTTTCACATGGATCCTGTTTTAGGGTTTCGAAATATCGTTTTAAAATTTTAAATTCCGCTGCGTTTATGTGCCAAAATCCTTACAGTTGCTACTGAACATTTCATTAATTAATATATTTAAATATAACGACTTAAATACTGTTGGGCATAATTTACCAGGCCCAAATACCACAATATTTTATTAAGCCCAGTTGGTGTGTTGGGTTGGAGGGCCCTGTTAATATGATAGTCCACGACCCAAATAAGAAATATTCATCCTTGCGTGAGGACCCCTTCTGACAGATGGAGCAGTTGGGATATCAGTAGATCCATGTTCCCAAAGGTAGGCGTCAGGATTTTATTCGGGGCCTACCTTCTTTCAAGAAGATTCAGTCAAATCTCATTAAGGAATCTGACCTAATGAGGAATCCTACCTACACCCGGGGGTAAGCCTGACGTCGACAAGGTGTAATCTCTATAAATACAAGGCTAAAACTTCATTTCATAGGTAACCAGTCTTTTACAGCACTAGAGCAATAAGCCTCCATTGTTATATACCTTGAATAGACTGTACTAATTCTCACACCGGAGCTATCCCTCGGCGGAAAAACCGCCCGAAACTCTAAGTATGGTCTCATTTTTGTGCAAGATTGACGTGCTATTAGTGATTGAGGCGCGTGGACGAATATTGACATTAACATTGGCGCTAAAAGGAGGGCCTTAATGCTTAGCAATCTTTCAATCACTTAGAGTTTCGGATTTGTAACAACGGTGTTGAACAAATCAAAAATGGTTTCAGCACACGGAGAATCCACCACAGCTCTTCCCTGACCCAAGGATTCAGTTAGAGATAGGCTGGGACCATCCAAAAATATATCAGATCGGCTGGGTCCCCACAGCCATTCAGTAGGTCCCATCGAACCACGAACAACAATCGTCAAAAAACCTATTTTCGACCTCCCATGAAAGGCCGCAGTGGCACAACCCCGCCGAAGACCGAAACTCTAGGCCGGGTCAGAGTCTTGATGAAAGAGAGACAATTATTGCCCGAAGAGCGCAGCATCGGAAAGACACGGTAGATGCCATACGCCTTCAGCAGAAAGAGTTGAAAAAATAATTGGCGTCTTTGCTGAACGAGGGAGAAGCCTCCTCCAGTCGCCTTCGGAGTCGGGAAGTATCGCCAGGGCGTCAGTCCAGGACACATCATTTGGACGGCTCTCGGCAGTACAGGAGCAGGCTCAGAAGTCGCTCGCAAAAAAGGATCAGGCGATGAAGCCGGTCTCAAGAGAGGAGCAGGCCCGAAAGCCGCTCACAAGAAATGATCAGGAGACGAAGCCGATCTCAGGAGAGGAGCAGGCCCAGAAGTCGCTCACAAGAAAGGATCAGGCGACAAAGCCGATCTCAGGAGAATAGCAGGCCCAAAAGCCGCTCTAAGGAAGAAAATAGGCATAGAAGCCGTTCTTGGGAGGCCAGCAGCGGAGACACCGGTAGATTCGAACGGAGAAAGCGGGTGGCCTCTCCGGTTCAGGTTCGGGGCAGGCACCAGCCGTCCCACCAAATAAGAGACCCTGAGGCATTGGCCCGGAGAGTCAAAGAGCTCGAAGGGAAGCTCGTGGTGGTCAATCAGGAGGAGGTTCCGATTGACTTGACTTTACCATTTTCACCAGAGATCGACCGGGTTCGGGCCGATCCGAAGAAGAAATCCCCTCATAAGGAAAACTTTGACGGATCGGGGGACCCCTAGGATCACAGCCAGGCATATGATCGGTTGATGAAGTATTATAACTACTCCGATACGGCTAAATGTCAGATGTTTATTTCCACCTTGAGAAAAGAGGGTCGACAATGGATGACGTCTTTATCCACGAACTCAATATCATCATGGAAGGGACTCTGTGACAAGTTTCATAGTCGGTTCGGGAGTAACAAAAGGAGGATGCTTACCGCCTCCCTGATGCAAGTGAGTCAGTACTCTAACGAGTCCTTGGGCCAGTACGTGAAACGGTTCCGAGAGGTAGTTGGTGCTGTGACAGACCTGAACGATCCCCAGGCCCTCGAATATTTCAGTACGGGGTTAGATATAGCGAAGTCCAAAAAACTCGTGAAGGACATGATGTTCAATGCCCCGAAGAGTCTAGCAGAGGCATATGACAGAGCCAAAGGTTTTGTTACAGTAGAAGAGATTGTGGGAAGCCTAAGGCCGAGTACGTCGTCGGCAGAAAAATCAAAAGATTGGGATCGGAACAATTATCCCCGGTTAGACAATAGCAACAAGACAGACGTATGGCCCAAGAAGAACTTTAATTGGGGATCGGGGGGAGGGCGTCCACCCTTCCTGAACCCAAGAGTGGACAAGGTGTACACACCTTTGAACAGCGATCGGGCAACGATATTGGAGCATATGAGGAACCAACCTTATTTCACCCCTGCCAAAACAACGTGCATGTAAATCGGGGGGCTCTGAACAAGTACTGTGATTACCACCATACTGCTGGCCACTCCACTGAAGAGTGCAAGAATTTAAAAGAATTGATTAAGAAGAACGTGCAAAATGGTGAGCTGGTACAGTACGTCGCTGGGCGAGGGGGATCGGGAATGGCGACGACTAATGGCAGCACCGATCCTAACCCCCAACCTTAACAGAGGCAGTCTTCAGCCGTTGGGGAGTAGTAGATGTGATCAAAGGTGGATCAGTCAGAAAGGTGACAGGAAAGAAAAGACGTAGAATGCTGGATTCGGTTATGTCGGTCTCTAAGCAACCCGCTAGGAGGGAACGGCTGTACCCCGGCATGACAATTTCCGTCACCGATGAGGATTAGCCATCGGAGTCCGTTGAACCGAGTGAGGGGGCGTTGGCTATTACATCTCAGGTCAGATCAATGGACATGAGGAGGATCATGATCGACAATGGCTCCTTAGTCGACATATTGTACACCCATGCCTACCAAAAACTTGATCTAGGAGGGAAAAAGATGGAGGTCGGGCAGGATCCCCCGCTGTATGGGTTCGAAAACGATCTTGTTTGGGATCGAGTTGCCAGTCATATTTGGGACGACTCCTCAACAAGTGGAAATTAATGTCAAATTTTATGTCGTACAGGTAGACTCAACTTACAATGCAATATTAGGGCGACCGACCTTAATGCCATTACAGGTGGTGATATTAATCCCTCACTTCAAATTGAAGCTCCCTACGCCGCACGGGGTCGACGAAGTCAAAGGAGACCTAGACGTGGTAAAGAGATGTTATAGAAACTTGCTCATATCTTCGACGGTTGTGAAGAGTAAGCAAAAACAGGTGATGACGATTGAGATTGAACCATTTACTGAAAGATGTACAGAGCCACTCTCATTGCCAGCCGAAGAGACGGAGGACATTGAACTGACCCCCAGGGAAAAAGGAAAAAACTGTAAAGATCGGGTCGAGATTGAAGGAGCCCTTTCGGAACGGATTGGTTGACTTGCTTAGTATATGCATACATCTTCGCATGGGAGCCAAAGGACATACCTGGGATCGATGAAAAGGTTGCGGTTCATAAGCTGAACGTGGACCCTGCCAGGAAGCTGGTTTGGCAGAAGAGGAGGATCTTTGCCTTGGAAAGGCAAAAGATTATTGATGACGAAATGGCTAAGTATTTAGCGGCCGACTTCATATATGAGATTGAGAATCCCGAATGGTTAGCAAATGTGGTGCTAACACGGAAGCATAATGGGAAGTGGATGATATGTATGGACTACACGTACTTGAACAAAGCTTGCCCGAAAGATTTTTACCTACTTCCATATGTCGACTAGCTGATTGATGCCACTTCGGAGTATGTGTTTTTAAGCTTTATGGATGCCTTTTCGGGATATAACCAAATTTCCATGCACAAACAAATATTCCAAAAATAGCTTTCATAATGCATCGGGCGATCTACGCCTATAAGAAGATGACCTTCGGACTGCTGAATGCCGGAGCAACGTACCAGAGAATGATGAACTACGTATTCCAGAAGTAGCTAGGCCAAAGTATGGAAGTGTACGTGGACGATATGATCGTCAAGAGCTTTTCTGGATGAGAGCATCTAGACAACTTAGAGCAATATTTTCAGACGGTCAGACAGAAAAAAATCAGGTTGAACCTGGTAAAGTGCACTTTTGGCCTCGGTTCGGGCAAGTTCCTTGGTTACCTGGTGTGCAAGAGGGGAATTGAAGCGAATCCGGAGAAGATTCAGGCGGTCCTGGATATGAAGTCTCCTCAAAACTTCAAGGGTGTGCAACGGTTGACAAGTCAGATTGCTGCTTTGAGGAGATTCATGTTAAAATTGGCGGAGTAGTGCTTACCATTTTTTGATACTCTGAAAGGGCCGAAGAATGAGAAGACTTTCAATGGACTTCGGAGTGCGAGGATGCCTTCCAGGGGATAAAGAAATATCTGTCATTGGCGCCCTACTGATTAAGCCAATCCCCTCGGAACCTCTATATCTGTATTTGGCGGTAAACTCGTTGTCGGTAGGGGCAGTGTTGATTCGAGAAACAGACGGAAAGCAGTTTCTGGTGTACTATGCTAACCATGCCCTGTGAGATGCGGAGACCAGGTATCCAAACTTGGAAAAGTTTGCCTATGCCTTGATAATTGCCAATCAGAAGCTTTGACATTACTTCTAGGGACGACTAATTATGGTATACACAGATCAGCCTTTGAAGAAGATCTTGAGAAAATCGAAAATTTCGGGTCGGCTGGCAGCATGGGCTATGGAGTTGACACAGTTTGCGTTGGAGTATCATCCTCGGACGACGATCAAGGGGCAGACTTTAGCCGACTTTGTGAATGTTCATTTTCTGAACCCGATTTAATTGTTCAGCCAACGACAATGAGTTCGATTTCGGAGACTACCCCAGTTCAAGCGACTTGGACTCTGTATGTTGATGGGTCCTCAACTTCGAATGTTAGTGGGGCAGGTGTAATTCTAACAAGTCCAGAAGGGTTTAAAGTGCAGCAGACCATTCGCTTCGAATTCAAAGCAACGAACAACGAAGTCGAGTATAAAGCTGTCTTGGCAGAGTTACGGTTAGCAAAGAGTCTAGAGGTTCAAAAGCTGATAGTCTTCAGCGACTCCCAGTTGGTGGTCAAACAGATTTCAGGGGAGTATGAGACCCGGGGGGCAAAGATAGTTGAGTACCTAGCAGAAGTCAAAGATCGTCTGCATTACTTTAGCTCATTTGCCTTCGAGGGAGTGGATCGATCGGATAACCCAGTAGCTAACGCTTTGGCCAGATTAGCAGCAACTGAAGCAAGTTCATTCAGTGGGTCAATGTATCTGGAAATCCTAAATTCACCAAGTGTTCGAAAAACAGAGCTAATGGTGTTGGATCGGTCGGATACATGGTTGGTGCCTTATATAAGCTATCTTGCCGATGGCATCTTACCTTCGGATCGGATATTAGCCAGGAAGATAAAATATAGAAGTTCGAACTTCGTGCTTATTGACGGGGATCTGTATCGACGGGCCTTCATTTCTCCTTTACTAAAGTGTCTGGCCCCATCCGAAGCCGAGAACACGCTTCGAGAAGTACATGAGGGAATTTGCGAAGATCACATGACAACAAAGGCATTAGCCTACAAAGTACTCTACCAGGGATACTATTGGCCGACGATCTTCCAAGAAGCTAAGGAATATGTTCAGAAATGTCGGAAGTGCCAGCTTAACAGTTCTGTCCCTCACCAGCCCCCTGAAGAGTTGTATTCAGTTTTGTCTCCAGTCCCGTTTGCAGTATTGGGAATCGACATTTTGGGACCACTGCCGAAGGCAAAGGGATAGGTCAGCTTTGTAATAGTGGCCATCGATTATATGACCAAGTGGGTAGAGGTCAACCCGCTTCGGATAATCACAGAACAAGAATGCCTTAAGGTCCACAAAGAGTTCATCGTATTTCAGTTTGGCATCGCGATGGCGGTTGTATCTAACAACGGTCGCCAGTTTGTGGGGTCAAAGTTTGAAGAATTTTTGAAGGACCTGAGCATACAACATCGAAAGACTTCGGTTGCCCATCCTCAATCCAACGACTAAGTAGAAGTCACAAACATGACCCTACTTAATGGAATTAAAAGAAGATTGGATGAAGCTAAGGAAGATGGCCCGAGGAGCTAATTAGTGTTTTATGGGCATATCGCACCACCCCTCGAACCACCACGGGAGATTCACTGTATAAACTGGCCTACGGGATCGATGCTCTTATTCCAGTCGAGATCGGATCTCCTTCACTTCGGGTCAGCCAGTTTAAAGAATTATACAATGATGAAGGCATTCGCCTAAATCTTGATCCGTTGGAGGAAGTCCGGGAGTCGGCCATGGTAAGGCTAACAGTCTACCAAAGGAGAACGACTAAACATTATAACAAAGGTGTAAAGTTGAGGAGGTTTGAAGTTGGGGACCTAGTTCTTCAGGAAGTGGAGGCATCATCGCCCCAAAACTTCGGAAAACTAATGCCAAACTAAGAGGGACCCTATGAGGTCATGGAAGTCCCGAAGCCAGGAACTTACCAGCTTCAGGCCCTGGATGGTACAGAAGTCAAAAACAGTTGGCATGCCGGGAGACTTCGAAAGTATTACCAATAGATTGCATGTTAAGTAGTTTTCTTTATGACTCTGTAGTTTTCCTAAATTATTAAATGCTGTAAGAATTCAATTTCGAGCAAAAAAAAGTTTTCATTAATTCTGAATCTGTACATCGGGAAGTGATTACATAAGGAAGCCTAACCAACTATTATATGAGTTTCATTGTTCTTAAGACGCAGGTTCGGTTTCATCTTCATCCGAAGTGTCAAGGAGTTCGCCGTTCAGAGCGACTTGTTTCATATTCTCCTTGTCTTTATCTCAGGCACTTTGGTAGCCGAGGTTGAACTGCTGAATCACTTCGTCAGTTAGCTCAGGTGACATTTGGTATTCTTGGCGGATTTGCTGTTTAGCCTCTTCAGTCAACAGAGGCGATGATGCTTTATAGTCAGCAAAATCCTTCTCCACCATGACGTGTGCCTCTTCGGCTATCTTGAGCTTCACTTTGACGCTTTCAAGCTTTCTACTGACAGCTTGATGGTCAGCCATCAGTTCATTATGCTCTTTCTTAAGATCGTCATAGTTCTCGATAAGTGCCCTTCGGCGTTGCTCGCCCTCGATCGCTTCTTTTTTCAACTTCTCCGCTTCAGCCTGTAACTCTTCACAATGGTGGGCGCTGTTGGCATGTAGTTTCTTATTATTTTCCCAACCCACCATTTCAGTGTTCAGCATCGACTTCAGATGGGCAACTTCGGCCTCCTGCTCCTTTTCTTTCTCATCGGCTTTGTCAAGCTGGCGCAAGAGTCGGCCCGTAGTAGCTGCGACCTGGTAGTAGAGGGAGATAGAGTCAGGTGGAAAATATTGTATATGAGTTCGAAAAATAAAGTAAATTAGGTGCACTCACCTGACTCAAGTACAATGCATTATAGTTTGTCAGCTCTCGGCGGTTCAGCCCTTGGAGCACTTTATCGTCGCCAAGAAGGATGAAGTGTTCAAAGATGTTAATTGGAAAATCCCCATCCTCATCCGACCATAAAGCTGTCGACGTAGAAGTACCCCAGATGCGTGGAGGGGTCGGCGTAGGTCGAGGCGACGAAGGTGGAGGAGACTGCAGAGGAGAGTGCGGCTCAGGTAAAGGTCCAATATTCTGCCTTTTGGCTGGTGGTGCATTTTCGGGCTCTTTCTGAAGATTTGTTTGAGGGGCTTCGGAGATCAGAGTATTGGGCTGAGGGGTCGGTTCTATTGTGGATGGGGGATCTTTCTTGGCAGTCTTTTGACGCCTTTTTTTGCCCGAAGAATGCTACCCCTTTTGGCTTCAGAAATATCTAGGAGGCTCCTGGTGGGGATGTCAGTAGAAGAGGTAGTCTGTGACATCGGCATCGATGTGATCGGTGGAATAAAAGAAGGGGTTTCGGTTGTTTCGGTCGGAAGGACAATCTCTTCGGGAGACTCGGCAGATGATTGCCTGATGTCAATAGTAGAAGTTGGTTTGATCAAGGCCATTACACAAATTAAAAGAGAAAACTATACTATCAGAAAGAGTCGATTTGGCATAAAATGAGTTCACTCATAGGAATGGAGACTTACACTTATAGTTATATAGCCAAGTTTCATTGCCCAAGAGCTTGATGTCCCATTCTTTCATTGACAGCCTTTTAATAATGGCCACCAACTCCTCAAGACGGGTTCGGGATAGTTCCCCCACTATGACGTTGGATTAGGATGTATCAGCCCAATTGGGGATTTCACGGATGCTAAGGCCTCGAATGTAAAACCATTGTGAGTGCCACCCTTTATTGTTGGTGGGAGTCTTCATCAGCGGACACTTTTCAATGGTTTTGCTTTGCTGTTTGTTTATCTGTCGAAAGCCAGACTCTCGGGATCGGTTCACGTGGAACATAGACAAGAAGAGGTCAATGGTAGGGGTGATGTTCAATTTGTGGCAGAAGGCAATGAAAGAAATAATATGAATGTAGGAGTTCGGCGAAGCCGACCCCAATAAACCCTAGAAGAAGTATGATGAAGGCATGGAGGGGAAGGCATACCCCGTACTTGAGTGCGGAAAGGGAGATGATGGTCCACCCATCCGACCAATGATACATTTGCTCGATCTCATAAGTAACCGGAATACAGAATTGCTTTCGTATTCCTCCGAGGTCTTGTGGAGAGATGGTATAAACAGTGTTGATTTGGGCGTAGGTGACTTCATTGGAATACTCTTTCAACATCCTCAGGTTGTCGACCTGAGCTTTGGTTGGTTGGGTTGGTTTGGGGTTTTAGGAAGCGGTGGCGGTGATGGTGACGGCAGTGGCTTCAGTCATAGTAGGGGTGAGGTTGGAACGGCTAACCGCCACTGAGGTGGGGCCGGATGAAGTGTTGGTGTCGACAGCGGAGGAGGTAGTGGATGATGGGATGGTGACGTTACCCATTTATAAGCAGGAGAAGGGTCGGTTAACGAGTATGCTTGCTGGAAAAAACAATGATTACAGCGGGACGGAGAGAGTAAAATGAAAAAGATGAGATAAGAAATGTGGCGGTTAATTTTGGAGGAGAAGGGTTTTTTAACTTTGAGTTTCGTGCATTTTCCCGAGAACGGCGGCATTAATGGACCGTGTGTTAATGGTGGGCCCAAGTGGGGTATGCCGGTTATGCTTCTGGCGCCGTTGTTATTGGGCTTAGTGTCCCTACGTATTCTCATTGGGCCTTTATTTTGACATTCTACTATTAAATATTCCATTATAACGGAAGAATGGAGGGCAATGTTGGGTCGTAATTTACTAGCCCAAATACCACAATATTTTATTAAGCCCAGTGTGTGTTGGGTTGGGTGGCCCTGTTAATATGATAGTCCACGACCCAAGTGAGAAGTATTCATCCTTGCGTGAGGACCCCTTCTGACAGATGGAACAGTTGGGATATCAGTAAATCCCTGTTCCCAAAAATAAGCGTCAAGATTTTATTCGGCGCCTACCTTCTTTCAAGGAGATTCAGTCAAATCTCATTAAGGAATCTGACCTAATGAGGAATCCTACCTACACCTGGGGGTAAGCCTAACGCCGACAAGGTGTAATCTATATAAATACAAGGCTAAAACTTCATTTCACAGGTAACCACTCTTTTACAGCACTAGAGCAATAAGCCTCTATTGTTATATACCTTGAACAACCTGTACTAATTCTCACATCAGAGCTATCCCCCGGCAGCAAAACCGCCCGGAACTCTGAGTGTGGTCTCGTTTCTATGCAGGATTGACGCCTCTTGGTGATTGAGGCGCGTGGACGAATCTTGACATTAACAAATACAAATAGAAATGAAGGATTGGAAATTATAAATACAAATGAAGGATTAGAAATTATAAATGAGAATAGATAGCTGAATCTTGACAGCTGAATCTTGACTGGAAATTATAAATGGGGCTAAATACAGTTTACTACATGAAGTACCACCATATTCATGATTCGGTCCTCAAAAAATTTGGGCTTACACTTTACTATATCAAGTGTCTAATTTCATACAATTTAGCCCTCAATTTTAGATTCCGGTCAAAATTGGCCGGAATACCTAATTTTCTAGCCAAACAAGTTTCTATATACGGTTTGACCGTATAGAATACGATTTGACTTATTAAATTCGTGTAAAATTTATATAAATACTTATTTTGACGTATTAAATCTATATAAATCCTTATAAATAATTATTATATGTTAAATTATTAAAATTAAATATTAATACAAAGATTATCAAATACAATTTTTTTAATTTTAAAATTAAAAAAAAAGACTTAATTACCAAAAAAAACCAATAAACTTTTAAACATACAAATTATATTTTTAACATGAATAATATTAAACTTTTAAACAATTAATAAAAATACCCAAATTTAATTAATTAAATAATACACTTTTTATATTAGAAGAGCATACAAAAGGATAGTGTTGCACAACAGGCCGGCCTGGTCTGGTCCGGCCTGGGCCTGCCAGGCTTTAGCCGTTGACCAGGCCAGGTCAGGCCTTGACTTTTGGGCCTTCAGGCCAGGGCAGGCCAGGCATATACAACCAAACTATGATCTGATAAGGCCTGTAGGCCAGGCCAGGCCTTGGGCAAGACTGGTTCGGTCTGTTCCTACATTTTTTTATTAAAAAAAATTGTATATGTGGGCCTGTGGCCTGGGGGCTGACCGGCTGGGCCGTTGGGGCAGTGGCGGGGGCCTGAGGGGCGGGGGCCTAGGGCAGTGGGCCAATGGCTGGGGCCTGGGGGCGGGGGCTTGACGCCTTGCCGCTTGGGGCCTGTCGTGCGGTGCCTTACTGCCTTAGCTAGTTAGGCCTTAGAATTTAGAAAAGCTATTACTGCCTTAGTGTGTTAGCCAATACTCAATAGCCAATTAGCCAGTTAGGCAGTTAGCCACTTAGCAGACCAGTTGCTACCTTTTTTTTAGGCCTTTTGGTCTAATCCAAATTCCAATCCAGCTTGCCGTTGAGAAGTGAGAACCGACACTTCATGTGATAAAACTAAAACTAAAGACAAGTGGTTGCTCGTTATATATATATATATATATCTTATGCAACTTATATATAAAACTCACAATTGATTTTTTTTTTGCTAAATCAATTGATTTACATATGGGAAGTAATTTATTTTATTTTATTTTTTTAGTTTGGAGATCGGAATTCGAAGGGAGTATAAGTGTTAAAGTTGGAAAAACTAAATTTGAAAGAAAAAGGTGATGATGGGACTGAGTAGTGATCACTGATTGGAAAAACTAAATTTGAAAGAAAAAGGTGATGATGGGACTGAGTAGTGATCAGTGATGGAGGCATCAACCATGGGCCCATGGAGCATGGAGGCAGCACTGCCAGCACCGCAGCAGCAATAAGTACTTGTCAGGCCATGGAGCAACTCAGCAAACAAGTGGAAGGCCAGGCCGATCCAGGCTTCAGGCCGGACCAGGCTGAAGTCCAGGTCAGGCTGGGCTTTTTGGAAGGCCAGGCCAGGCCGGATATTTGCCAAAAATTTAAGATCTGATCTTAGCCTTGCAGGCCGGACCTGACCGGTCCAGGCTTTGACCAGACCAGGCTTTGACCAGGCCGGGCCCAGGCCGGACCAAGGCCATTTGTGCACCACTACAAAAGGAGGAGGAAAAAAATAAAAAAGAAAAAAAGAAAAAGAAAAAAAAAGACCCATTCAGAAGATTTTTGAAGGTACTTTAAATTTATATAGATTTTAGATTTAATATTTCTTTTATATTTGGTTTTAGTAATAAGAAAATAAGAAGTTTGTATTGTGAGGAATATTTTATTTATTTAAAGACTAAATGGGAGCATTTTTTTTTTAAACTTAAAATAGTAAAATTGTTGACTAATGTAGGAAACAGAAAATAAATGAAAATTTGTTTCTCTCCCTTTCATCATATTATGTCCATTAAATTGTCAAATAGACTTTCTAAATGTGTAATATTATTCTTGTATAAAATTATCAAATTGTATTTATAATTTTATTTATAAATTTTTACGGTTTTAAATTATATTTATAGTTTTATACCATATTTCTACGGTATTAGGTATTTTTTTTAAAAACAATTTAAGTCAATACGTATTTATACTGAAGACTCAATCGAATTCATGGACGGGTCGGGTATTTCGGGCAATTTTGGCCGGAATCTGAAATTGGGGGCTACATTGTATACAATTAGGTACTTGATGTAGTAAATTGTAAGTCCAATTTTTTTGGGGGCCAAATTATGAATTTGATGGTATTTCATATAAGAGAAGTGTAATTAGTCCTTATAAATGAGAATAGATAGCTGAATCTTGACTGGAAATAATAAATGAGAATAGATAGCTGAATCTCGACTCAAAGAACTTTTTCAATATTAGACAGTTAGTGCATGTCTTCTTCATATATTTCCGGAATGGGTGTCCCGCGTTGTCTTCTTCATATATATAATTTGTTTGAAATTGAAAGGCAAGAGTGGAGACTGCACCTACTTAATTGTACATGAATGTCAAGTGGATAACTTTTGTAAAACACTTTTTACTTTCTTTGTGTTTGTATAAACTCCAAAACATAATTAGATATGCAGTTTTTTTCATTAATTTTAAAATTAGAATTAATACATTTTTAACTTTAAAGTATTATAAAATGACAGAATTTTCTAACATGTCGCTACCTATATTTTGGGTTTTAATAAAATTTACTTTTGCTGATTAACAAAAGATTAATAATAAGTAAAGATAAACATGTACCATATTATACTTGTACAAGTACAACAATGCACGGTTGCACAAGCATATATTGATGGCTTGTGAAAAGTATTTAGCATTGTACCGGTAAATAAAAATATTAAATGCGCTTGAATTGTGTATACGAATTGTACCGGTAAATAAAAATATTAAATGCACTTGAACTGTGTACATGAATTGTACACTTGATGTGTCGAGCCGTCGAGGAGAATTAACTCATTACTTACCATGTTTTTAAGGGTGTTCCAATTTCCGAATTCTTAAAATTTTAAATTAATATAATTTTTTTAAGTTTTGAAATCAATCGATATGATACTTAGTTGACTTTTTTAGTTATTTTACAGTAGTTATTATACTTTTATTAAAATTAAATAAATTAATATTATTTTTTAATTTCACAAACTGACCTTAGAAAGTTTAAATTTATAATTTCCCTGACATTTCTTGTAACACTTCAGTCTCACATCGAAAGATATAAAAAAAATTTATTTGTATATAAAAAATTAAGTTACTAATATTAATACCTTCAATCATAAACTCATCCCGCCTACATCCATCCCTCGTCAACATTCTTAGATTACATGAAGACTAACGATTGAATTATTTTAAATAATTTTATTGGATTAAAAGGTTAAAAGAGAAATACAACATTACATACTTATTTAAAAGTTGCATTTTTTATTTTATTTTTTGCTAGAAATGGACTTTTTCGTTGAAAACTAGTAAGAGTTAATCTTTAATATTAATGAAATAATTACTTAATTTTTTATGTTAGTTATTTATTAATTGTTTTATTTAGTTGTTTTTTTTTGTTTTTAATATTTTTATTACCTTTTTGCCCTTTTAATTCATTAAAAGTATTAAGAGATAATTGAAAATTGATTTTTTTCCCCTACACATCAACACTAAACACCTCTCGAACCACGTCAGTACTTTATGATGTGGAGCTTCAATTGGACTATCGTAAAAAAAAAAATTAAATAAAAAAATAAAGTATAAAGATGGAGTAATAATTTGCTTTTAAGCTTTCTTTGTTTTAACACTTTCATTCTTATCTCTAAGATTTTTATTTAATATGTAATTCATATTACTTGGAAGTGAAGTGTTCAAAAAAACATATCCCTAAATTTCTTGAATATTTAATTTAACAAAAATAAGACAATAATAAAACCTTCTAAAAGCCCATGACGTTGAGGTTTGCTAATTCTCATTTCCTCGGAGAGGATAAAATGATAAAATTAGGATACTAAAATTGAAGGTATTGTATTATATTGGAGTGTGAGTAGGGGTGATTAGTATGGTGCGATTTAGTGCGGTTTCGAACAAAAATTGCACATGAAACCACTTTGATGCGGTTGCCTAAATCAGAAACTACAAAAAACGTTTGGATTGGTGTAGTGCGGTTTTTAGAAATGTGGTGCGGTATTAAATGGTTCGGTTTCAACTCGAAAATCAATTGGAAGAAAAAATAAACATGTCATACTTTCTAAATTTTAAATAAATCTCAAACATAGTTGGCTTACTGTTGTAAAGAATATCCAACTACAAAAAGTTAAATTCTTGAATCACAAATTAATTTAAAACTTTCAATTCCTCAAATTAAAAAGTTAAATTTTAGTACCATACAAATTTTGAAGATACATACCATTACGTACAAGACAACTATTTTTTCAAACTTAAAGTCTTAAACCATGCAAAATTATATATTTCAAAATTAAATTTACAATAATATTTAGATAGAATTTAAAGAACTAAAACATACGCAAAAACAAGAGGAAAAAAAACCTTAGAACTCTAAACGGGTGCGGTTCCTAAGATGTGCAATTTCAAAACCAAAAAAGTAACCGCAACCATAAGAGGTGCAGTTTCTACTGAAAAAATTATAGTATGCCACCGAAATCTTTGGTGCGATTTTTATAATTTTGCGTGCAGTATCAGTTGTGAAATCGGTTCTTGCTCCCCTAAGTGTGAGTAATGAAACTTATAGCAAGTGTAAGAAGATAAAACTGACAGCCGAAAGGGTGTTTTCGTCTTTAGGTCAAGGGAGAACCCGCCATAGTCGTAATTTGATAATCTTTAGTAACACAGCCACGATATCGTATAGAGGATCAAAACCATTGCACTTTTTTTTTACTACATTCGACTGAAATTTAACATTTCCAATACCTCATGAATTCAAAACCTTATGAGTAGTTGTTTTACCATTGAGACATGAGGGGCTTGGTAACCATTGCAATTTTTGTTGCAAGGATAAACTTGAGATTGGATTATTAATTCCAAGTCACTTATTTGTTTTAGAAATTGAACTTGGGACTATTAGTACATGGATAACAAAATAACTTAAAACAGGAGACTATTTAATACCATGTCTAACTAAGTATTATAATCCCTACTATTTGGGATTAAACATTTGGGGACAAATTAACCTTTACTTTTTTATAAAATAACCGGTGTATCCTATTTTCTATCTATTTATACTCACATTACTGAGAATATGATATCTTTGTTATTATTGATAAATGTATAATAGTCAAAAATGATAAAAAAAAAAAATAATCCTATAAATAATTCTGGACAAAACAAACATAACACATAATTATTTTAAGTTATCACATTAGTGATCTCATATGTGACTAGGACTATTAATCTTAGAATTAATAGATTTAAGAATATAAGTCATAAAAATATAATATTGAGATTATAATCCTTATAATTTTTACAAACAAACATGGCCCAAATCCATATGTTTATTTTTTTGGGACAATTACATATTATAGTACATTTTTAAAAATAATTACAACAATAGTGCATAGATAAAATAATTACAAAAGTAATACATTTTTTCATATTTATTTACAAAATTAATGTAATTGGGCCAACGTAGACCACCACCGACCTGAAAACTTATAATGTAATAACATTCTTTTTCTCTCTCTATGCACTTTCTAATCTTCTTTATCATCCTCTCCATCTCTCTCTGCCTCTACCGCTAATGCTTTACTTGAAATAGATCTATCAATATATTTGGTGAGAATCTCTATTTACATGTATGGAAGATAGATCTATCAATATATTTGATGTTGGAATTATGGTTACATGCATTTGTTTATAACTATATGTATAATACTTTGGCAATATATATATATATATATAAATAAATATGAGAGCTGAGATATATTACGGTTTGAAAATAGAATGTTGCTACATTACAAGCTTGGTAAGTTTAGAAGTTCCTTTCGTGTTGCAATCAGAAGTTAGAGAATCAATCGCAAGTTAGAAAATATAAAATCCTATCAAGCTTGAAATTTGATGGCGTCATTGTGAATGTTGGTACCAAAAATGGGTTTCTGGGGATTCAGAAGTCTGCAATAGAGGCTTTTGAAGTTGGCAAGAAATTATGGGTAGAGCTTGAATCGGGGAAAGTTCAAGGTCTTCAAACAGAAGCGATGGTAACCAAACATTCATACCAAGGTAACCAAACCTTCATACCAAAGTAACCAATCCACCTCCACATCTACAGTTTTTTCATAATACAGTTGGTAATCAAACCTTCATACCAAGGTAACCAAACCTTCATACCAAGGTAACCAATTGACATCTACCCTTGCAGTTTTTTCATAGTGCGGTTAGTAGTCAAACATTCATACCAAGGTAACCAATTCAGTTTTATTAGGTTACCAATTTATTTTGAATGTGATGTAGTTGGTAGCCAACCCTTCATGCAGTTGGTATCCAAACCTTCATATCAAAGTAACCAAATCGTCATACCAAGGTAACCAATCCACCTCTACACCTGCAGTTTTTTCATAGTGCAGTTGGTAACCAAACCTTCATACCAAAGTAACCAATCCACCTCTACACCTGCAGTTTTTCATAGTGCAGTTGGTAGTCAAACCTCATATTAAGGTAACCAATTCAGTTTTATTAGGTTACTAATTTATTTTGAATGTGATGAAGTTGGTAGCCAAACTTTCATACCAATGTAACCAATTCAGTTTTATTAGGTTACCTTCATAGTGCAGTTGGTAACCAAATCTTCATATCAAGGTAACCAAATATGCATACCAAGGTAACCAAACCTTCATACCAAGGTAACCAATCCACCTCAACACCTGTAGTTTTTTCATAGTGTAGTTGGTGACCAAACATTCATACCAATGTAACCAAACTTTAATACCAATGTAACCACACCTGCATCCTCTTAGAGCGACATTAGAGAGAGAGCGAGTTTGTAGATGCGACCATTGTTGCCTGTGACACCTTGGAGGTAGTAGGTGAAGCCCAGACAAGGGGTGACGAAGGTTGATTTAGTCCATAAATCAAAAAGAGAAGAAGAGAAATTTCAGTGCAGTTGGTAGCTAAACCTTCATATAAAGGTAACCATTTTAGTTTTTGTGGGTAACCAAATCTCGTCGGACAGCAGAATCCAACCTGTAATGTTTGTTGCCCAGACATGTTATGTTTGTTGTTGTTGGTTGTTGGATCTATTGTGAAACATAGCAGCCTTGTGTTGTTGATTTTGGCCGAAAAATATGGAGTTTTTGGTTGGTGATGTTTGATCG
The DNA here is from genome assembly GCA_034770075.1 of Aralia elata. NCBI lineage: Eukaryota > Viridiplantae > Streptophyta > Magnoliopsida > Apiales > Araliaceae > Aralia > Aralia elata. The sequence goes on from CM068383.1 coordinate 70,922,402, forward strand.
AAAAATATGGTGATGGTAGGTGATTGTTAGTGACGGTCAGTGATGGTTGGCCGAAAAATATGGAGTCACGTCAGAAAATATGGAGTCACAGTCGGTGATAGTTAGCCTTTTGAAATTTGAATTTTGAAAAATATTTGAATTTGAATTATTAATTATGACAGTTACTTCTCCTTGATTTAAGGAATTCTTTATTTTTAGGAAACTGAATGATTTAATGAGTTTATCTTGTTGCACTCTTTTTGTAATTATTTTGTTAGTGCAATATTCTTTTTGTAATTATTTTATTAGTGCACTATTCTTATAATATTTTACTAATTGTTGTATATTTCTGTAAACAACCCTTATTTTTATCATTTGCAGGCTTCACTCACCGATTCTTTCTCGATGCACATGGTTGCCAACCCATTTAACCTTTCTTGTGTCATAGTCGATGTCGACGCCGGTTTCTCGTCTTTCCCGATGATTAGCCTTTTTATTAGATGATTTTGGGAAAAGGTCGGCATTGATGTCGACGGGGTTTTGAAAGATCGTTTTTTTTATGATGAGCCAATTAACCAGAGTCGCCAGTTGGTATATTTGAAATGGATGTACCAACTCATCCGAGTTTTCATTTTTTTTATAAATCGATGGCTCATATGTAACTCCGAATTTAATTGGTCTGCGAACCGAGATTCATAGAGTTCGGGGGCTTGCTTAAGCGAGGGGAAGGTGTTAGGCACCCCCCGACTTCCGTGAAACACGGTTACCGCAATCTTGATGCTTTTCCTATCCTTTGATTCTTGAATGTGTGTGTGTGCGTGTGTGTGCCTATGTAAATGTTGTGGTGAGTTTGCATGAAGAAAACACTTGGATTTTTATAAAACGTCGTGTTTTCTTTTGAGAATGCTTTAGAATGTCCCTTGGTTTATACGAGAAAGCTTTATGAGAAATGTTTGATTTTAATTGTCAAAACTATGAGATTTTCGTTAGGCGTCGTTTTGGCAAAACAAGTATCCTTTAAACCTTCGTCAAAATAGGAATCGAAATCAATACATTGCTTTCATAAAATGACGGGCAATTTCTAGGATATCTTTAACCCTATGCACAAAGGTTTAATAAAACATTTCGTTCATTCATAAAAGCCATTTTTTGGTGATGTTCAAAAATGATTTTTCTTTGGCCTTCTCATTTAATAGGAATCGACATTCATTAGCATTTCCAATTCTTATCCTCGTGATGCTAATATCCTACGTTGATTGTTTTTAGAAAAATCTTTGTTGTTTTGGCTTTGAAATCTTTTGTTTAGTGTTACAAATCACATTAAACATCAAAACGCGTAGGGGGCTATTCACGGGCATGTAAACCATCAAAATACCCCCGAACGCCAACAATCACATATTTCACTACTACGGGGCCTTAAACTCGATTCTCGCCTTGGCGTCGTTTTAAGGCCCGACGGTTACATGTTACAAAAACGAGCACCTTGAATCTATTACATACATCAAAACGTCCATCATCGGATTTGGACCACGGGGTCGCGTTCCTAGGCTCACACCCGATATTGCTACATACCCACAATACGAATACTACAAAACTAACCAACACGGATTTGCCTAATACACCATGATATCCGAAAATGATAATCTAAATAAATTACACCCAATAAATCATTATAATCAAACTAGAAATTTCACCACTTGGATATCCTCGGGTTATTAGGAAGAATTTTGTTCCGATGGAACCCTCACTAATAATCCCTAATCCATTATCCCACCATAAATTACATGAAAACTACATTTAATTTAACCAATTAATATGATATAAATCGCCATGACAAAGGGAATTTTTACCTTGCAATTGATCTCAAATGGATGTAAGCTTGTGTATTTGAATAGGATAAGAAATATATTTGATACAATCAAAATCAAAAGAGTATAAATCCTCTCTTTTTTCTCTCTTTTCTTCCTATTTTGTTGCAAGATTTAGCTATTTCTCTCTCAAAATCCGTGTTGCTGCTGTGCTGAATTCTTCTTTCTCCAAATCTGCTCAACCCCCTGTATGCTGAAGCGGAAATGAGCTGAAATAGGCTGGCTGGCCGCCTGCCTTCCACTCACCTGGTTTCGAGTCCCGTGTTTTCAAAAGGCGCACTATCTGGCTGCAGATCAATCCGCGGCTGGACGGTTTGACTTTCTCGATTTTCGTGCCACGCCTCGATTTTCGTGCCGTAACGTCAGTTTTCGCTGACAGGCTTGTATTCTGCAGTCCGGGAATTTCCGGGAGACGTGCCACCTTATTCGGGAATGCCCGTTTCGGATGGCCTTATTGTCACGTCAGCTTTGGTCGCCAATCATTGCGGTGGTGTTGGACGTTCGCACTTGTGCCCATTCCTTCGCTCCCGCAAGCCGGTTCAATTGACGATTTTGCCCTCCTGTCACGGTTAGTATAGGAAACGCAAAATTTGGGTGTCTACAGTCGACTGCAAATAATTTTTCAACAATTTCAACTTCGAAAAATTTCTTTCAACAGATGTCACTGTCACATGAATAGTTAGTAATACCCTGTAAGCAATTGAAACATTAAGAAAACAATCCAAAGCTTTTACAAACTCCAGAATTTCAATGGGTGACTCTATTTCTCTTGGCAAAGTCACTTGTAACACTTGCAATTATGAAAACAAATCATTTGAATCAACATCAGAAAATTTGTCATGTTTCAGAGCCTTTTCAAGATTAACACAACGTTCTTTCAATCTGATATCAAACAGTATTCTTAATGTTTTTGGATCATATAAGAATCCAAAAACATCTTCAAATGTTTGCAATTGTAAAGACCTATTCTCCCGTTGAGTTAATAGACATATCAACTAGAACAAGAAAATAATTAACTCTGAAATATTCTTCAGTAGATTGTGTCGTCGCATCACTGGAATTCTCATCAAATTGTTTCTTTCTACGAATTTGGCGTTTCTTAGAAAATACAGGATCAATTCCCATACTTTTGTATACATATATCATTATATATTTATATTTTTAATTTCACATACACACACATATATATACATATAAAAAAAATAAAAATAAAAATTAGAGTCCCTGATCGGAGGTCCAGAGCGGTCGAACTTTCGGCCCGTGCTCAGGAACGGCCCTCAGAGAGGCAATTCAAGTAAAGTTGATGAAAATATTGGAGCTGATGGTAAACAGACAAAGCCACCAAAGATACGTAATAACGGTTGTACCTCGTTTTATGAGAGAGAAAATGTTGTTGGCTTTTGAAATTTCATTCCTTCCTTTTGCCGGGTAAACACAAGAATTCCTTCCTTTAACAATTCATTTTCCTACCCAATGTGAGCCAAAGAAAAGAAATGGCTTAAGTCGCTCAAAAAGTGAGTATTATAAAAGTGACCCAAATGATTAAATCTTTAATTTTTCTAACCCACATAAAATAAAAATATAATTTATAAAACTAAAATCTATGGAGAGGATTCTAACTTATTATTTTTCAATGCTAAAAAGCTAATTTGTTATCATCAAAACTAATACTAAAAATACAGACCCAACAATTTTAAATTCAAAAGGTCACAAGAAATTATTTCTTTGGGACTAGAATCACTACACGAAATTGAGATATATATATATATATATATAATATTAAACTTGGGAAAAAATAAATAAATTATAAATTTAAAGTTAGAAAAAAATTATGTTTTTCTAGGAAAAAAATTCACTCAACTATTTGTTCATCCTTTATTTGATTTAAAAAAAAATCATCTATATATATTTTTACTATCATAATAATCTACTTACAACTATATTTTATTCTCATAATTTTTCATAAACTTGAGACAGGTTTTCATAAACTATACCATTTACTCGAAATTTGTTGGTTGCTTTTAAATATTGCAAAATGAACAAAACTTATTTTTACAGACTATTCAAATGGACAGTTCATTTTTAACTGTTTGGAATCAAGATTCTTGTTTTTCTTAATTTCCTATGATGTTATTTGAACTAGGGAGATACATGAGGCAGATCTTCTATAGACATTGTTCTCAAATTATTTGAAGGAGCATTCGAAACAAAATGCATTACCGAAACATCTTTAAAAGATTGGATGGTAAATCCTCTGTTCTCCATTACTCTGTTTATAACATACTCTGTTTTTCTACTTTCCACATGAATCCATGCCATATAACTCACTTTTGATCTTGAAGTTTGTGTTGTTGATTTTCTTGTAAGTTACTTGAAAAGTGGGTTATGTTGATTACTATTAATTAATCTATAATCGGTTGAACTTTAAATACATATGAACCATCCTTCAAATATTTTCAGGTTGATTGTTTTCATATTCTGTGACAAGGAGTCGAGGAGTCTTATTTTGTGTTCTTTTGACAGTTATTTATTAAATCTTTCCCCCCACGTATTGTTACTTGAGGAGCTTCTTATTAAAGAAACCACCATTACAAGATTCTGTTATAGGAATGGTAAATGACCTTAAAATCGTCAATCAAAGATTTTAGAAAAAATACAATCTCTCGTGTTTATAGTTTAAAATGAAAATTTTGTAGTTCATAAATAACCTTAAAATCGTCACTCAACAATTTTAGAAAAATAATACAATCTCTCGTGTTTATAGTTTAAAATGAAAATTTTGTAGTTGATCGAAAAAACAGAAAGTTTATTAGTTTTTATCATCATTTCTCCTTTTAGGAAAGGAAGATATAATATGTATTCATTGTCTGATGAATCAGTCATCTTTCACATGTGAAAGTTTACGATGAACGCAAAAACTCTGGTTCATCTCTTAAATGACACCAATACCATCATCAAAGAGCTTGACAACATATTGTGAGACCCGAGCTAAATCTTTTGGATAATTTTGTACTTTCCGACATATATAAAACATATATTTGGTTACAATATTAATACAATAAATAGTAGTATTATATATACACATTTTATTGAACCCCTAATACGTTTTTTTAATTACAAATTTGTTCATAAATACTTAATTGTTTTAAATAACTATATGAATTAAATTATTATTTATTTAAAGAAGATTAAAGGGAGATGCATACGTAAAGAACTAGGACTGAGATGAGATTGTGAAAGTTATAAAAATTTCAATATGACCTCGTAAATTAGAAAATTTCTAAAATTTCAATGGGGTCAATTTATATATTATACTTAATTTTTTTCCTTCTAAATATATCGTATGTTATAAAGTAATTTTTATAACAATGTGGCTTCGTCGCTATGTAGAAGGGTATCTTGAGTTTGTTTGGCATTCACCCTTAGGAGTGGTTATTATGTTGTTATTTTGAATTTTTTAAAATTTAATTTGGTATTTATGTTATTTATTGCGGAACTTTAGAACTCTGCTGGAAGTTCAAGATTTGTTATACTTTCACTTAACCTCCATTTCAAAATATATGAGCACAATGAAGGTAAAATGTAATAAAACTTGCTCTTATATTTGGAACATAGAGAATTAGTATAAAAAATTCATCTTTTAATTCTTTTAACTTTGACCAAGAAAACCTATGGAAAGAATAAAAGAAAAGTGGCTTACCAGTGATCCTGCCTATATCTAAACGATGCCCCGTTAGACCATAAACAAAAAATCAAGGTTCTCGTACCCGGACCGGTTATCGAATCGGAAAAGGTATCGGGTGGATGAGTCACTGATCCAATCAATAGCCGGACCCTTATTGATCCAGTGACGTCATTAATATATTAAAATATATATTATTAGTAATTAATAAAAATTAAAAAAATCTCGTTTTTTATGAACTAAAACATAATAAAGATGAGTTACAATATTAATAAAAGTGGTTAATTTTAATATTAAATTTTTTTTGATAAAAAAATAATAATTAAAAACCAGGTCAACCGAGTTTACCGGTTGGACCATCGGTTGAACCGATGGTCAACGGGCCAACCCGGGTTTTGACCAAAACCGGGCCATTGGTCCAAATCGGACCGGAAGGCGGACATGTTCCGATTTTTACCGATCCGACCGCCAGCCCGGTCCGAATTTTAAAACCATGCAAAAAATCAAAATCAAATAGAAAATGTCGATATTTTTGTTTTTAAAGGAAAAGAAGACAAATAAAATTCATGAATACTCACGGCTTAAGTATGCACGTATGCCGTGTAAAAGTTCTCACACAGGCCTGGTTTCATTTCATGTACAATTACTTTTTTCTAGGAGCATAGCGTTTTTCCGGAATCTGCTGCTAATAACAAATGTTTATCCACTGACTAAATTCTCAGAAGTAACCTTATATTTTTTAAATTTGCCATCTTAAGGAATACCTTTTACAACTTTGTGTTGTCTCCCTTTTATATTTTTTTTTCCAATCTTTAATTTTTCCATCCATTGCAATAAGAATCGGTGATGTGAGTGAAGGCTGCAAATGATAAAAATAAACATATAGAGTTAGGCCATGTTTGTTTGTAAAGATTATAAGGATTATAATTTCAAGATTATATTTTTATGGCTTATATTCTTAAATCTATTAATTCTAGGATTAATAGTCCTAGTCACATATGAGATTACTCATGTGATAACTTAAAATAATTATGTGTTATGTTTGTTTTGTCCATGATTATTTATAGGATTGGAAAAAATATTATCGTTTTGACTAGTATACATTTATCAATAATAACAAAGATATTATATTTTAAGTAATGTGAGTATAAATAAATAGAATAGGATACTCCGATTATTTTATAAAAATGTAAAGGTTAATTTGTCCCCAAATGTTTAATCTCAAATAGTAGGGATTATAATACTTAATTAGACATGATATTAAATAGTCCCCCGTTTTAAGTCATTTTGTTATCTATGTACTAATAGTCCCAACTTCAATTTCTAAAACAAATAAGTGACTTGAAATTAATAATTCAATCCCAAGTGTTATCCTTGCAAATAAATATGGCCTAAAATTTTTTACTATCAACAACAAAAAGTGCAACAACTGTGATCCTCTATACGACGTCATGGCTATGTTATTAAAGATTATCAAATTACGACTATGGCGGGTTCTCCCTTGACCTAAAGACAGAAACACCCTTTCGGTTGCCAGTTTTATCTTCTTACACTTCTTATAAGTTTCATTACTCACACTTAGGGGAGGAGGAACCGATTTCGCAACTGAAACTGCACGCAAAATCGTAAAAATCACACCAAAGATTTTGGTAGCATACTGTGGTTTTTTCAGTAGAAACCGCACCTCTTATGGTTGCGGTTACGATTTTGGTTTTGAAACCGCACCTCTTAGGAACCGCACCCGTTTAGAGTTCTAAGTTTTTTTATTTCTCATGTTTTTGCGTATGTTTTAGTTCTTTAAATTCTATTTAAATATTATTGTAAATTTAATTTTGGAATATGTAATTTTGCATGGTTTAAAACTTTAAGTTTGAAAAAATGGTAATCTTGTACGTAATGGTATGGATCTTCAAAATTTGTATGGTACTAAAATTTAATTTTTTATTTGAGGAATTGAAAGTTTTGAATTAATTTGTGATTAGTTTTCAAGGATTTAACTTTTTATAGTTGGATATTATTTACAACAGTAAACAAACTATGTTTGAGATTTATTTGAAATTTAGAAAGTACGACATGTTTATTTTTTCTTCAAATTGATTTTTGAGTTGAAACCGAACCATTTAATACCGCACCGTATTTTTAAAAATTGCACTGCACCAATCCAAACGTTTTTATGTTGCGGTTTCTGATTTAGGCAACCGCATCAAAGTGGTTTCATGTGCAATTTTTATTCGAAATCGCACCAAATTGCTCTATATTCGCCCCTACTGACACTCCAGTATAAACAATACCTTCAAGTTTCCTATCCTAATTTCATCCTTTTATAGTCTTCGAGGAAATGAGAATTAACATACCTCAATGTCATGGGCTTTTAGAAGGTTTTATTATCGTGTTATTTTTGTTAAATTAAATATTCAAGAAATTTAGGGATATGTTTTTTTGAACACTCTTCTTTCAAGGAATATGAATCTATTAAATATACTAAATTACAGTACATAACACCATTGCATGACATTTGTCATTCCAAAATTGTAACACCTCTCCTACATAATTAATGTGTTCATCCATTACCCCGGTTTTCACTTGTCCTACATAATTACATCGGTTTTTGAATTTTATAATATTATACCTTTTATAATATTATACCATACATATATGTAAGTTCCAACATTACTAACCCTGACAACCTAATAAATCTGTTTTTTAGAATTTTACAGTATTATATACCATTTATAATCTTATTTCATACATTATATCATACATATATATAATCCCACACTAATATGTTTATTTATAATCCCCAAAATTCACTACTTTTCTAAACTGTTACTAATTTAAGTATGTTAAAACATAATTATTATATCCTAAACTTTTCTAATATATATTATACGATTCATAATTATACCATATATTATATCACTACTTTTTCAAACTAAACGGTTTTTATATTATCGTTACTTAATTATTACCTCCTAAAATCACTACTTTTTAATCCCACATTAATATTTTGATTTTATAATCCCCTAAATCCCTACAAATCTAAACTGTTCTTGTATTATTATTACTATTTTAAATATTATCTCCTGAAATCATTACTTTTTAAATCCCAAATTAATATTTTGAATTTATAAGCCCCTAAATCACTACAAATCTAAACTGTTTTGGTAATGTCAATCGTTCTAATATTATCCTTTCTGATTTAATTATTATCTCCTAAAATCACTAATTTGTGATATTATCATTACTGAGCTATTATCATTTCTCTCCGTTATTTAACCTAATTTTCTCCCTATAAATACATACCAACTATTACGCAATAACTTATGCTACAAATAATTATCTCCTTCTTATTATTTTCTGCTAAACATTTATCTTATACTTTACCTATCCCATTATTAAGATGACGACTAGATACGATTTTGTTGATGACATCAGCCCTATCAAAGAGACGTGGAAGATTAAAGTCAGGATAACTCGACTCTGGAATATGTCAAGCTTCAACAAAGCAGACTACATAAACAACATCGAGATGGTGTTGTTGGATGAATAGGTATATATATATATATATATATATATATACACACACACACACACACACACATACATACGCAACTCCAAATTACAACATCTTAAAATTACAACATCTTAAATTGCAACATCTTACCACATGCATATTATACTTTTATAGAGCGACAAAATACAAACGAGTATCAAAAGGTCACTTTTTACTAAATTTCAAACAACAGTCAAGGAACAATTTTTTTATAATCACCAATTTCATTGTCAGTCAGAACGGTGGTTCTTTCAGAGCTACTCAACATCCATACAAGATTAATTTTCTGTATTCCACCTCATTGCGAGAGTTAGATGAGGCTCTCATTCATACATATGGATTTCAATTCACTCCATACGATCAAATACTGTCAACACCAGTTGATGATTCATACTTAGTTGGTATGTTTAACAATAATTATCCCTTTAAGTTTTTACATACTGAGTTTTTCATTTACCTACATAATTCTGTTGCGTATAACCAGATGTTATTGGACAACTAACTGCGATAGGGAGTGTAAAAGTCAGCACAAATAATGGTAAACAGAGCAAAAGAGTTAATATTGAATTAACTGATAACAGGTAACTTTTTAATCTGTATTAACACTACTTTTATTAATAACTATGATCATTTAAATTAATCTTATATTGTATTTTTCTTACAGTCATAATGTATTGAGCTGCACCTTGTGGGATGACTTTGTAAACAAGATTTGTTCTTTTATTGAAAAAAAAACCAAAATAACATTATAATTGTTCTACAGTTTGCAAAAATCAAGTTATGGAAAGGTATTATCACTTTTATTTCAATGAAAAATATCTCTCCAAACATATGATTATTAACTATACAACATCTGCCATTAACTAGGTACACCAACGTTGTCAAACTCAATGTTCGGTTCGAGACTTCTTATAAATGTAGATATCCCTGAGGTTGTTACTTTTAAAAATAGGTATATTTCATACTTCTTTGATCCCTTATTAAATTCTATTACTACTACAAGTTAATTTCCCCTTTAACTACCCTCACTGTTGTGTAACAGCATTTGTGATGCAACAAATAATAAAACTACAATAATCATTTGTCCAGCCAGAGCACATTATCTATTATAGATCAATTCCTCCAAATCTGTGATAGGAAAACTCTATGTCACATTATCTCATTTTTCAGTTTAAAGCAATTTATTATCTATGTCACATTTTAAGAATATACTACTTATTTCATTTTGTTATTTTTTCTAATTATCTATTCAACTTTTAACTTGAAGTTCTTATATTTTATATTTTTCTTTCTTAATGAGCAGATTTGGAAATGAGTGATGATCAATTGAACTCTTGCTGAAATTGAAAAGCTACTGCAAAGCAATGGGAAAACTTTGCGAGATTACCCTACACTGCCTTTTCCAAGTTCAATAATTATTGAAGAGGGACAAAATAGATTTATTCACGATGAGCTTTGTTATGATAGGATAAACTTGGCAAAAGAGCATAAAACTCTGCTTTTCAGTTTAAATAATGAGCAAAGAAACATTTATCAAACCATCATAAATGCGGTCTTAAAAGGGATGAATGAGGTGTTTTCTTTGTTTATGGATATGGGGGAACTGGGAAAACTTTTATATGGAAAACTTTGTCTTCTACACTACGATCAACTGGTGAAATAATACTAACTGTTGCATCAAGTGCAATAGCTTCTCTTCTTATACCTGGAGGTAGAACAACTCATTCTAGATTTTGTATCCCATTAATTGTTACTGAGGATTCAACTTACAACATTAAATAGGGAAGTCAATTGGTTGAGTTGCTTAGAAAAACTCGACTTATTATATGGGATGAAGCTCTCATGGTACATAAACATTGTTTTGAAGCTTTGGATAAAACATTACGAGATGTCCTCAGATTTACTAAGTTGAATAGTATAGATCAACCATTTGGTGAAAAAGTAATTGTATTTGGTGGGGATTTTAGGTAAATATTACCTGTTATTCCCAAGGCCGGAGACAAGACGTTATTTTAGCGACTCTAAATTCTTCCTATTTGTGGAGTTTTTGCAAGGTTTTGACTTTAACAAAGAACATGAGACTTCAATCTCGAAATTTAAATTCTGATATAGAGAATTTTCTAATTGGATAATGAAGGTTGGAGTTGGCACAATTGGTGGAGCTAATGATGGTGAAGCATATGTAGAAATTCCTGATGATATTCTTATCAAAGATCCGATCAATACCCTTGCAGCAATTATTGATAGCACATATCTTAATTTATTTGAAAATTTTGACGATGGTTTTTATTTCCAAGACCGAGCCATCCTTGCTCTACACTTGATGTTGTAAATAAGGTGAACGAATATGTGATGTCTTTATGGCCAGGTGATGAAGTAACATATATAAGCTCGGATAGTGTATGTAAGGTTGATGAAAACTCAAACAGTTATGAAGGCGTTTACACCCCAGAATTTTTGAATAACATTACATTTTTTGGAATGCCAAACCACAAGCTAACGTTAAAGATTGGGGTCCCTGTAATGTTGCTCTGAAATATAGATCAGTGTTCTGGTTTGTGCAATGGCACGAGATTAATAATAACTCAATTGGAAAAACATGTGATAGAAGCAAAAGTAATTTACGTCGGCAATTTTGGACACAGAGTTTTCATACCTCGCTTGGTCTTAACACCGCCAAACATTAGATTACCTTTTAAATTCCAACGAAGACAATTTCCTTTGGTTGTTTGCTTTTCCATGACAATTAATAAGAGCCAGGGGAAATCTCTTTCACATGTTGGACTGTATCTGTCACGTCCAATTTTTAGTCATGGTCAATTGTATGAAGTATTATCAAGAGTTACAAGCAATAGTGGATTGAAAATACTAATTTGTGACAAGGATGGACAAATATACAATACTACAAAGAATGTAGTTTTCAAGGAAGTTTTTCACAATTTAATATAGAAAGGTTTGACTGTTTCTGGCTATTATCTTTTTGCTGCTCATTATTAGTGTAAACCCTGACTATTTTATTATTATATCTCGTGAAATTTTTACTATAATCTATTTGAATCTTTTTAGGTAAATCTATGATCTGCATTTACAAAACCATCTCGATCGAGCCAAATTCCAGTTGCAAAAACAAAAATAAACCGGTAAACTCTCAACCCTACCACCTACAAAATTGTTTAGTTTTTATTACTCCTTCAAATTTTGAACCATCAACTCGAAATTTTGTTAATACATGTACGAGTAGAGTTTATGTATATTCATTTGTTTGTCTGTGTATATATATTCATGTATAACCATTGAAAAACTTTTAAATAAGAGTATAATAGGTTAGTCTTTTACTTTTTGGATGACAGTATTTGAAATTCTATGTAAGTCCATTTCGTATGTGTTTTACTCTAATTCTTTTCGTTTTTATTTAATATAAGAGCTAAATTCCTTTATGTTTTGTTAGTTTTCAATCCGACAAACACATGAATTTTTAGCTAAGTGCGAGACTTTTTTTGTTCTCGGGCAATACTATTTCCTATAGAAGAGTTGTGGAAAGATAATTATTTATTTGGTTGATAGTTTATGCAATGTTGAAATCAACTATTAAGTATGTCTAAATTTGTATATCTTACTATTGCCCAGATTTCTGTTGCAAATATTTATAAGATTGCAACGACTGTTAAAAAGATCCTTTAAGTGCTAATTTTTGGTTTCATGGATATATTGCACATTCAATAAACATAACTGGATTGAAGACCTAAACTGGAAGCAACTTAATTGTGATAATCCTGGTACATATGGTTCAATGGTAATGTGGCAATGAATTTGGTGTATGCAGTTCTTGGAAGAGTTAAATTTTTGTTGTCATGCTTCTTGCATTATTTTAGGTGCATCATGGAGTTTATTCTGCTTAGCACAACACAACATTCTGCCCTGCAATTCTAAATACTGTTGAAAGTGCAAAGGAGTTATATGAAAACCTTCAGATTATGGTGACAATGCATTCAATGGGAGGAGCTATAACTTCATTTTGTGGACTATATCTCACGGTGTTTATATTTATTGCTTCTTCATCTATTGCATTCTATTATCTGGATTGTGGCTTTGCATGATTTGTTAAGTACTAGCATCTGGTAAATCATTTTTATCATCATTAATATATTTTTTTTGGCAATATGGTAATACTGTGAGTGCCTATACAATTGCCAAAAATAGATAAAAAAACTAATGAGGCAATGTATTCGTTCTTTAGCTATAACATTGTGTTATGTATGACACGGTGATATACTGCTATGTTTTTGGACGTGGTGTTTGTTTGACATGAAGATCCAACATAATTATTAATGCTCGTGCTTTTTAGTTTCCGCATGTAACATGTGTTTGGGACATTCTTTCGCTGTTTTTCCTTTCGTTTGGATGTTAGAATTCTGGTGCAAGTAAGCGTATATGAGACATGGACTCTTCAAAATGCATCAAGTACATGTGTCAGATATTTGAGGCTTGGTGAGGTTTGTGTAATGTGTAACAGACTTCAAATATGCCACTAACAATCATATCAATATAACAACTCGATATCATTGTGCATTACACTTTCTAAATATTTGTTAGTGCTTTAGAATGAAAGAGGTACCCATTTTTAACCCTATTGGCTACATTATAAATATTTTTATCAAGAAATTAATATATATATATATATATACACACACACACACACAGAAAAAACTGTTATATAATGTCCTTGACTTTATTGATCAGATTAATTATATACTTGTATATGTATTTGCGCACAAAACTTTTACCCACCTCTATGTAACATATGCCACCAAAATTTGATCATCGCACAACAATCTACCATCTTCTTATTATATTTTAATTTATTAATTGCACGTATAAATTTATTATTAATAAAATGAATAATCCGGTAGCAACGCGCGAGTTTGTATCTAGTTACATATTAAATACAAATATTAGACATAAGAATGAAAGTGTCAAAACAAAGAAGGCTTAAAAGTAAATTATTACTCGGATCTTTATACTTTTTTATTATTTAATTTTTCTTTTCATGATAGTCCAATTGAAGCTCCACATCATAAAGTAATGACGTGGTTCAACAGAAGGTGTTTAGTGTTGATGTATAGGGAATTTTTTTTATCTCTTAATACTTTTAATGAATTAAAAGGGCAAAAAGGTTGTTAGGAATCATGATTTAAATTTGATGTTGTGCTGTTAATGAATATGTGTAACAGTAGCTAAGATTGTGAAGTCCTTAATGAAAGACATATGTACAAGGACTTAGGAAAGAGAAGATCAAATATGTTAGGATGATCTAAGCTGAATTTAATATCTGTCATATCCTAGCAAATTGTAAAGTCCTTTATTGAAAGTGATGTACAAAGGACTTAGTATAGAAAAGATCAAAGTGTTAGAGTTTATGCCCTAGAGACTAATTATTTAATGTAATTGCTTAACATTTCTTTTGATATTTGATTGAATAAATGAATTATTTTATTATGGTTTCATTTACTGTGTTATATAAATGTTAGCATAATAAAAGTCCTTAGAATAATGATACAAATTATATAGCTTCAAGTATGTGACTTGAACATGAGATTATATAATTACAATTAGTATCATTACTCTTAAATGTCCCTAGTCGAGTATCATTGAGAATGGGACAAAAATGATACATTGAGACTAGTATATGGATTGACTGATGACCAAATCTCATTGGTCATTAATATATGAGATATTAAGTCAATGCATAGGTACATGTTAGAGAACAATGTACTGGACAAACCCATCATGCGAATTCTACGTGGAGCATTATGCAAAGTGTCATAAGTAATTCTCATAGTGACAATGATGTAATGGTCCTCCGACCTGAAATCACTATATTACTATACGAGAATTTATGTACTTTGATATCATCAAAGGTCACCTTTAATAGGGTGGACAATAAAGGTGATTATTGGGTACATCATGAATTATGTGAGGAATATGAGTGATCTAGATGGAATTTAACCCTCCTATATATTAGGGGTGATATCCATAGGCCTCTTGATTGAGTCGGACTATAAAATGCATGGTCATGCTCAAATAGTGATTTGTTTCATATAGTCTACTCATTGATCAAGAAAACTCAGATTAAATTATGAAGAGTATGACACATTCCATGGCTCGAGTTTAATCTAGGATGTCAAGGTTAAAAGGATTAAATTACATCAAAACATTGGTCACAAAAAGGTTGCATCGAGTCACCGATCTTATTATTATTTGGGTAGCAGTGATGCATTACTAGATGCCACTCACTATTTATAATTTTATAATATGATTTTAAAATTATTACCAATATAATAATAACCTATAGGGTCACACACTTAGAACGTAATTAAAAGAGAATTAATTTAAATTATAAGGATTTAAATATATCAATATGATTGATAGTATTTAAATTACGAATTTAAATTAACAGGATAATTTGTATATATGTATATTAATTAAGTAAGGCTTAATTAAAATATAATATATATAAATTCAGATTTTACTTTTCTAATAGGATTAGGGTTTTGTTTAATTACTTTTTGGACGCTATATATATTTGATATATCAGCAGTCTGAGGTACATGAAACCAAAAGAAAATAAAACCCTAGCCGTTTTAGAAAAGAGAGTTGAGAGCAAAACTTGAGAAAATCCAGATCTTGGCGGCTAGTACCAGAGTTCTCTGTGCTGCAGATCGTGTGACGATTTGTGGGACGTTCGTGTGGATACCGTAGAGACGCAATTCCGTTAGATTGTGTTGGAGATTCGAAGCCGTTCAGAATTTCATCGTTCCATTCAAGCTCGGATAATCGGTAAAACAAATCTAAACCTCTAAATTAATTTGTTCTTTTCGCATGGATCCTGTTTTAGGGTTTCAGAAAATTGTTTTAGAATTTTAAATTCCGCTACAATTATGTGTCTAAAACCCTACACAAAGTTGTTAGGTTGATCTTATGTGCTGATCGTAGAGTACTGCCACACTCCAAGTAAAAGGACGTAGAGCTTCCTCTACAGGGCGTAAAGCTTTCTCGGCAGGATGTAGAGCTTCCTCAGCAGGACGCAGAGCTTCCTCGGCAGGGCGTAGAGCTTTGTCGTCAGGACGTAGAGCCTCCTCGGCAGGACACAGAGCTTCCTCGACAGGACGTAAAGCTTTGTCGGCAAGACGTAGAGCTTCCTCTGTAGGACGTAGAGCCTTGTCGACAGAACATAGGGTTGTCCCTGCATCTCAAGACATACTCTCATATATCGTAGAGAAGTCTATGCCAGCACTCACAGACTAAATCAGCACCTCTTATGAAGAATAAAAAGGTAAGACATTGATGCTTTATCAGAATAAGTAAAATAAAATATGAAGATCACAGTGAATGTCAGCAAGCATCAAAGTAATGTAAACACACTGACGACACTACGACTAAGCAAGAACGTGGAGTCAGACGTCAGACAAGCAACTTAGATCTGAGAATGAATATTCTAAGCTGCCCATAACAAATAGACAGTAGAATGATCTGCCCAAGATAGTTGCTGAATATTAAATAAATGAGTGGGGAGCAAACAACTACAGTCTGCAGAAATTCAGAGCAATATCCCTACTAATGGAAGTTGACTCACCCCACTACTGCAGTCAATAAAGAATAAACTATTCCTAAAATCAGCAACACATCTCAACGGAAGAAACAGATACAACGGCCACATTTCAACGAAAAGATTCTCAAGAGCATCTACATAAGGCAGAAGGATTGAAGGTTCAAGTTAAGCAAGAACAACGAAAAAGAAGATCATACTTGAAACACTATCATTCTACAATCCAAGGGAAACATCTTGCTTCGCTGCTGAGTTTATCAAATCATATGCTTCAAACAAATTAGTAGCAACAAAATAAATCACTCTCTATTAAGTGAAAGGGTCAACAGGTGACCAACCAAAGACAAGTCTGCTGGACTTGCTGAGTACCATAGGGTACAAGAGATTCTAAGTCTGCTGGGCTTAGCTTACAGAGTTCCAAGGCTGCTGGCTTTGAAGAGTACGTTGAGTATTGGTGTTCCAAGACCGAGGGTCTTGAAGGAATCTTTGTGATTCAGTTGTAACGATATCCCTAGTGGATTTGCTACTCGAGGAGTAGAACAGTGGAGTAGGAGTCTTGTGTGCTCCGAACCACTTAAAGCCGTGTCTCTATCTCTTTGCACTTATTAATTGCCATAACTGCTATAACTGCTTTATCACTGCTTTACTATATTCTCTACTACCGGTCTATTTTCTACAAGGGGTTCTTAAAAATCTTATTCCGCTGCTCTTAATTATTGGATACATTAACTAAATTGTTAAGTCATTCCTTTTTGAAAAGAAAAAGAAAACGCAAAGTTTTAAAATATCTATTCAACCCCCCTTCTAGATATCTTTTGTGCCTCTAGAAACTAACAATTGGTATCAGAGCAGGTTCACTTATTTAAATCTTAACCCGCTTGAGTAGATCAATGGCACAAACCAGAAATGGATCTGAGCAAGGCGGAAGAAACAAACCGCCCATGTGCAACAAGGACAAATTTGCCAACTGGAAAGTTCGCATACAGGCATACATGGATGCCATTGACGAGGATCTATTTGACACTGTCATCAATGGGCCTTATGTACCAACCAAGCTAACGCCAACTGCTGAAGATCCAAATAAAGTCTCAGTCAAACTAAAGAAAGATTGGACTGATGCAGAGAAGAAAGCAGTTCAGTTAGACAAAAAAGCCAAAAGCATTATGTTCATGGCTCTAGAAGATGAATTATTTGAAAACGTGGTTAACTATACAACAGCTAAGGAAGTATGGGATGCACTACTGATCATGAATGAAGGAACGGAAGAAGTCAGAGAAAACAAGCAGTCCTTGCTCACTCAGCAGTATGAAATGTTCACCCACATCTTAGGGGAAAACATCACTTCCCAATATGAAAGATTCAACGTACTACTCAACTCTCTTCGAGCATACGGAAAGACCTATCCAAACAAAGATCTCATCATCAAGTTCATGAGAGCTTTACCAAGAAAATGGGATGCCAAAACTATTGCCATTAGAGAGTCAAAGAATCTTCATGAAATAACTGTTCAGATGTTGTATGGAAATCTTCTCACTTATGAACTGGAGCTGACCCAGCGAGCTGAAACCCTGTCAGAAGGAAAGAAAAAAGAAAGAGGCATTGCTCTAAAGGCATCTACTTCAAAAATAGCTGACTCAGATGATGATGAAGATGATGAACTCAATGATGAAGGAGTTGCTATGATGGTCAAACACTTCAAAAGATTTATAAGCAGAAACAACAGACAGAGGAAGTTCAGTAGCAACTCTAAAGAACAAGTTAATGACTTGTGCTACAACTGTAAACAACCAGGTCATTTCATCGCAAACTGTCCCAAGCCTCCAAGAAATGATCCAAAGAAGGACAAGAAAAAATTAGAATTCAAAAGCCACTACAAAGCCAAGAAAAGGGAAAGAGGGTTCGTCGCTGAAAGTTCATAGAGCAATTCAGACAACGACTCAAGTCCTGAATCAGGTAAAGATGAAGAAACTCAAAAAGCCAACCTATGTTTAATGGCCAAAGAAGGAAAAAGCAAGAAAGAATTCAATGTGGATGAGGTATTTGACTTTTATTCTCCTGATTTAACTATTGATGGCCTTAGAGATGGCATGCATCACTCTATGATAGAACTGCATAAATATATGAAAATATTTAGAATTCTGTCAAAAGATCATTCTCTCCTTCAAGAAGAAAAAGAAAAAGCAGTCGTAGAGTTGGAAACTGCTCTACGAATGGCTAACTCATGTACCAATCTTGAGGTTGAGAATGCTAACCTAAGACTTTTAAATGAGCTTAATACTCAGAAGGAGTTAATTCTAGTCTCCAAAATCCAGGAACTAGAAAAGACTATCTCATCATGGAACAAGTCCTCTCTGTCTATGGATACCATAATCTCTAGTCAAAGATCAGTGGCTAACCGATCAAGACTGGGTTTCTGCAATTCTCCTTCAGCAATCTCAGTGGCTGAGACTATGGAAGCTAATGATAATAGCTCTCCTAACTTTAATAAGAAAATTGTATTTGTTAAATCCTTACAGGATATTAATACTTTTCATTTAAATTTTGCAAATCAAAGTATTGTCTCTCACACCACTCTAGGATTCAAGAAATCAAAGAGCAAGTCAAATTCTGCATTCAAATCACGAAGGGTCGTAGAATATGACAAAACTCCCTCTACGAACCAACCTGACAAGAATCGTAGAGATAACTTCAACTCTACGAAAACTATGAATCATACAAGTGAAAGAAAGCAGAAGGGAGTTAAGCCAAAAAGTGTGAAGTACTATCATTCACACATTTCTAAGACAAAAAGGAGTCCATACTCACACACAGATATGCATTATATTCAATGTTACACCTGCCAGAAACATGGTCATAAAACTGCTGAATGTTATTTCAACTATTTTTACCCTATACTGCACAGACCCAAAATCAAACAGATTTGGGTTCCCAAGGTTACTAATAAGTATGGACCCAAGCAATGTTGGGTACCAAAATGAAAGTTGATCCTTCCTACAGGTACAAAGCTCCACTGAATCAAACTGGTACCTTGATAGTGGATGCTCTAGGCATATGACAGACAACAAGGCTCTTCTGTCAAACTTTGAAGAAAAATATGGTCCTGCAGTCATCTTTGGTGATAACAATTCTGGAAAGACAAGGGGATATGGTTCTGCTGGGAATGGTGCTGTGTCTTTCAGCAAAGTGGCATACGTTGAAGGACTGAAACACAATCTTCTTAGCATCAGCCAACTGTGTGATAAAAATCATCAAGTCACCTTCCTCAACAATCAGTGTCAAGTCAGGGATATGAAGACCAACTCATTGAAGCTGATAGGAACCAGAGAAGGAAATGTCTATACTGTCAACTTGGCTGTGTTAAGACCTGATGAAGCTGTATGTTTTCTTGCCAAAGCCTCTGAAGATCAGTGTTGGCTATGGCATAGGAGGCTGTCTCACTTAAACTTCAAAAGCATGTCGAGACTCGCTTCAAATGACTTAGTTGCAGGACTGCCAAAGCTCAACTTCATCAAAGAAAAACCTTGCAAAGCATGTCAGCTTGGGAAGCAAACAAAAAGCTCATTCAAAAGCAAAGCAATCAACTCAAATGATAAGCCCCTCATGTTACTCCATATGGATCTCTTCGGGCCTATTCCAACAACAAGCCTTGATGGAAAGAAATACTCTCTGGTGGTAGTGGATGATTACACCAGATTCACATGGGTATTCTTTCTGAGCTCTACGGATGAAACCAGCCTTCACTTGATCAAGCTGTTCAAACTTGTCATGAATGAAAAAGAGGAGAAGATCAAGGCTATCAGGAGTGATCATGGAAGAGAATTTGATTTCACTGAGGTAGAACTCTACTGTGAAGAAAATGGCATCAATCACAACTTCTCAGCTCCAAGAACTCCACAACAAAATGGATTAGCTGAAAGGAAGAATAGGACATTGATTGAAGCTGGGAGAACATTATTAGTAGCTGCTCAACTCCCTGAGTATTTATGGGCAGAAGCTGTCAGCACTGCATGCTATACTCAAAACAGGTCTCTCATTCACTCCCTACTCAAGAAGACTCCCTACGAATTATGGAAAGGAAGGAAGCCTAAAATCAGTTACTTTCGTGCCTTTGGATGTCTATGTTACATCCTCAACAACGGCAAAAAGTACATAACCAAATTTCAACCCAAGTCAGATGAAGGAATCTTCCATGGTTATGCTATGGACAGCAAGGCCTACAGAGTATTTAACAAGGAATCATTAAGTGTTGAAGTCTCCATCCATATCACATTTGATGAGTCAGAATCAAAGGAGAAAACCTCCTCACTTAATGAGCCAGCAGAAGAAGACTCTACAATCAATGAGTCCAAAATCGTAGAGTCAGGCTCTACGATCATCGAGCCAGAAACAGAAAGCGCAGAGGAAGAAGAAGCAAATGTAGAGCTCACTACACTTGACAATGAGCCACTACAACCTGAACCAGAAATCAACCTGGAAGAACTCAGACAAGAAGGCACCAGAACTGATGTTCCAAGAAGAAGAAAATGGACAAAGGATCATACTAAAGATCTAATAATTGGAGATCCTAATGCAAGAGTCAGAACAAGATCATCAACTCAAAATCAATGCATCTACCTAAGCTTTCTTTCTCAAATAGAACCCAAAAAGGTAGAAGAAGCCTTAGGAGATTCAAACTAGATAGAGGCCATGCAAGAAGAACTCAACCAGTTTGAAAGAAGCAAAGTCTGGAGATTAGTTGTAAGGCCAACACAACATCCAGTCATAGGCACCAAATGGGTTTTCAGGAACAAGATGGATGAAGATGGTATTATCACAAGAAACAAAACAAGACTGGTAGCTAAAGGTTACTCACAAGAAGAAGGGATTGACTATGATGAAACCTTTGCTCAGTTGCAAGATTGGAAGCAATCAGAATCTTTCTTGCCCATACAACCCATATGAGATTTAAAGTCTTCCAAATGGACGTCAAGAGTGCTTTCCTCAATGGAGAACTTCAAGAAGAAGTCTATGTAGAACAACCTCCAGGTTTTATCAATCCTACCCTTTCTAATTATGTTTATAGATTAGACAAAGCATTGTATGGATTAAAACAAGCACCTAGAGCATGGTATGAAACACTCACCAACTTTCTCACAGAAAAAGGATTCACTAGAGGTAGAGTAGATACCACTTTATTCCTAAGAAAGCACAAGGATAAATCACTTCTAGTTCAAATCTATGTGGATGATATTATATTTGGTTTAACTGATGAAAAACTGTGTGAAAGGTTTGCAAAGCTAATGCAGAGTAAGTTCGAAATGAGCATGATGGGAGAACTGAATTTCTTCCTTAGACTTCAAGTGAAGCAAACTGATGAAGGTATATTCATCAACCAAGCCAAATACATCAAAGACCTATTAAAGAAATATGGCATGGAATCAGCTTCCATCATGAAAACTCTCATGGCACCTGCAACCAAGCTTGACAAAGATGAGAAAGGTAAAAGCATTGACATTACTCAATACAGAGGTATGATTGGATCTCTTCTATACCTAACTGCCAGTAGACCAGATATCATGTTTGCCACTTGTATTTGTGCTAGATTTCAAGCTGATCCTAAGGAATCTCATTTATTAGCTGTAAAAAGAATCTTCAGGTATCTTAAAGGAACACCAAATTTGAGACTCTGGTATCCCAAAGAGTCACCCTTTGAGTTAATGGGATATTCAGATGCTGACTATGTAGGATGCAAGATAGACAGAAAAAACAAAAGTGGTACATGTCAATTTCTTGGAAATAGACTTGTCTCCTAGTTTAGCAAAAAGCAAAACTCAGTTTCAACCTCTACTGCAGAAGCTGAGTATATTACTGCAGGCAGCTGCTGTGCACAAATCCTATGGATGAAAAATCAGTTAGCTGATTATGGCTTTGTGTTTAAATCTATCCCTGTCCATTGTGACAATACTAGTGCAATTGCTATAACTCATAATCCTGTCATGCATTCAAGAACCAAACACATAGATATAAGATATCATTTCATTAGAGATCATGTGCAAAGTGGAAACATAGCATTACATTATATTCCTATTAAAAATCAGCTTACCGATGTATTCACAAAACTCCTAGATGAATCTAGATTCAACATGCTGATAAGTGAACTTGGAATGCTAAATTTACACCCATAATATTATGCTTTGGAATCTACTAACTCTGCAGAAAGAAAGTTCGTAGAGTAACAAAAACTGGAAAAACATACAGCTCAAAGGAAATCAAGTTGCCAAGACGTACTCTACGATCGTCGAGAAAGATGGAGGTCGTAGAGTAGAAAGGGCTCTATGATCGCCGAGATGTACTCTACGATCGTTGAGTAAGATGAAGGTCGTAGAGTAGAAAGGGCTCAGGAATGAAACGTAGAGCTCAGAAGAAGCTAAGGGCAAAACAGTCTTTTCCCTTCGGCTTAAAACGAGCACGCACCCAACACGTGACTCTTAGTCCACTCAGCAGAAAAAGAGGGAAGTTTTCACTAATTCATTTCAAATTATTTCTTCTGAAAAACTCTTCCTCTCCATCTTCGCTGAAACCCTAGCTCTCCGCTTTAATCAAACTCTGAGCAAAGTTCGTCCTTGTGCAGCAAAATCAAAGAAATTCTCAAATGGCACTCTCACCAGTAATCTCAGGGAACTCTCTCGACTTTGAAGATTTTGCTTCAGCTGAAACAAAGTACAAGAGAATCATCTCCTTGCTGCGATGATCAGGACTCTACGAAGCCCTCGACACCAACACTCTGATATATCCAGCATTGGTGAGAGAATTCTATTCAAATGGAATTATTGGAGATGGAATCCTTTCCACGAAGTTCAAAGGGATCCCACTTCAGCTATGTGCCTCAAAGATCAATGTAGCCCTAGGTTTCAAAAATGACGGGCTCACAACTCTCCAGTTCATCAATATCGAAGAAGGGCTGAAGCGTATGCATCATGAGAACAACCCAAGGCTGAGGGGATTAAAGAAAAAGGAATTCCCTCAAAAATATGAATTCCTTGCTGATATTATTGGTAAATGCATTCTATGCAAAGATTCAGCTCATGATTCTGTCAATGACACTCAGCTCAGAATCATGACTGCTATTATGAAGAAGGTCCAACTGAACTATGGTGCTCTTCTCTTACAATGGATTGAAAACTGGGTATCAAATGATGGAAAGACCCAAGGGGCAAGGAAAATGTTTTATGGCAGATTCATCAGTATTATCATTCAAAAGGCATTGGGAGACCGCATTGGGGATGATGAAGGAGAGGCTATAAATTTCTACAAAAGGATAACTCAAAAGTTATTTGTAAACTGGAAAAAGAATCCAGCTGGGAAGCTGAAATCAGCTCAGACAGAAGACAGTGAGAAGACACAAAGTGAAGTAAGAAAGCCTTCTATGAAAAATATGTCTGTTGCTGTAGAAACTGATGAGGTAGATCAGGAGGTGCCAGCACTAACCAGGAAAAGCAAAGGGAAAAAGAAGGAAATATCTCAAACTGAAGAAGAACCTCAAGGGTCATCAAATGAAGGACCTACATCGTCTGCTGTTCAACCTAGGCCTTCCCTATCCTCTGAAGCAGAGAAGAAGAATAGAAAACAAATGGAAGAAGCTTCTAGAGAAACTCAACCTACTTTAAGAGTGTATCATAAGAAGGGAAGACGCAGCTCTAAGAAAAGCCTCCCAACGATCACTGAAAAACCTCACTCTATGTTCGTAGAGTCAAGAACAGAAGCAGCTGCTGAAGAAATTGGTCAGCCTGACCCAATATCCACTAATGCTGAACAACTGGCTGAAAAGGTTGCTGACCCCAATCCAAAGAAAACAAAGAAGAGGTTGATGACCTTAGCTCAAAAAGAGCTCAATGAAGCAATGCTAAGAATCAAAGAAGAAGAAATCAGAATGGCTAGTCAAACTGTCACTCCAACTGAGGGGGAGCAACAAGAAGCTCATGAACAAAGAGATGCTCAAGTTGAGGGGGAGGCACCTGATGCTGAGGGGGAGACACCTGATGCTCCTGTACTTGTCACTGCTCGGAGTGAGGGGGAGCAATCTGAAGATTACTATAAAGGTTCGTCCATCCCTGAAGAGCCTAACCAAGAGAATATAGAGTTTAGTGATGAAAGGGAAGAAAGAGAGAAAGAAACAATAGCTGAACCTATTGGGTCTATGGAGATCAGTGATGACTCTAATGATGAAGAGGAGGATGAAAGTCTAGAAATCATTGCTGAAGGTAGAGGTGGAGAGAGGCATTTCATCTACAACTGCCTGTTTAACTACTTACCAAGAATGTCATTTCATCAAACACTATTGGTCAATTCTTGGGATCACATGTTCTGGGCCTTCAAAACCTATCCAACCATTATAGTGCTTGCCCAAGAATTCCCCAGCACTGGCTCTTTTGCTCAGAAGCTGCTGACAAACCATCCTTTTCAGGATAACGAGAAAAAAGGTATACTTCATTCCATCATCGTTTAAGTTTAAACACTCTTCATTGCCATATTACTATCGTTTTGATGAGATTCCAAGAAGGAATGAGGTCATCTTTGACCCAAAGAGTCTACTTCTAGTTACAGGGTCTCAAAACTCTGTTTCTGATGAACCAAATGCTCAACCATCTCCAGTCGTAGTCTCTAACCCCTATGACTAATGATGAGCTTATACTCCATACACAGAACGAAGAGTCAACCCACTCTATGATCAACTCTACGATCGTAGAGTGTGCTAACCCTATACACGTCAATCAAACCACTTCCTCTCCCACACTTCAAACAACTGCCCAAAATATTCCTACTGACATACTATCCTCCTCCCATCATTAATACTTTGACCTGGCCATTGCTCTGGCACATCTCCAAGATAAAACCAAAAGAGAATCTCCAAATGAAATCAAGCAAATACTTGAGCGTGTCCAACTCATTCCTACAAAAGGTGAACTAACTGATCTCACGGTTGGAATGGCTAAAGATATGGAGGAAAATCTTGAAGCAAATTCCTTTGCCCTCCATAAAAGGTTCAATGACCTTATTGATGCTGCCAATGCTCACACCAACAATCTTGGTACTGAATTAACCAAAAGACTGAGGGAAATCATCCAAGAACTAATGAACGACATTGACAAAAGGGACAAATTCTATCAAAAGGAAATTGCTGACCACAAATCAGCAGTTATCTCCCTTCAGCAAACCCAGACAGCTCAAAACAGACTCGTAACTGAGAAACTCTTTGATTTGAGCACCTCCATCAACAATTTCCAGCGAATATCTCTCCAACAGATGGAAAGGACTGACAATGCTCTAGCCCTTATGCACCAGCAACGAGAGAGGACTGAAGCTCAGCTCGTAGAGCAAAGAGCTGATAACACTCAGTCTAGGTCACAAATGCAAGAACTGGTACAAGGTATTGAGAAACTCTCCCAAAAAGATAGAAGGTTGGATGCTAACATAAAGGGGGAGAAATCAAAAGGTAAAGAAAGAGGGGAATCAAGCAGCAGCAGGGGAAGAGAGCAACCAAGGCCAAGACAGACCAGGCAGCCCGAATCATCAATACCAGGAGAAGAGGAGCCCATCAATGCAATTCCCATAAGGAGTGAAGTTCTTGGATCTTACAGAAGAATGCCTGATGTAACCCCAACAGGAGTTCGCATACCATCAGGAAATCCTGCAGTTTTAAATAGACACTTGCATAGAACTCACCCATATGGTGAAGAAGGAAGTCATGTGCCCTCTTCTGGTCTCAGTCGAGAGCAAATTGAAGAATTCCAGCAGATGACCGAAGAAGGCAGAGAAATCTACAGAAGAAGAACTACATATGAAAGAGCCAATCCCCCAAGGACCAAGAGAGGAGCAGCACGAGGAAGGAGAAGCTAAGGTTTGAAATCTTTTGCAAATCTTCTCTTTCCCTGTATTGATGAAACTGTCCTACAATGTAATTTTATCATCAATAAAATTCATGATTTCATCTAGAAATACAGTTGCTCACTGTACTATAAGACATATTTATTTCTTTAAGCATCTGCATTAGAACTGATGATATGATTAAACTACTGGTTATGTCAACATCAAATAGGGGGAGATTGTTAGTAATAATAGTTTAAATTTGATGTTGTGCTGTTAATGAATATGTGTATCAGTAGCTAAGATTGTGAAGTCCTTAATGAAAGACATATGTACAAGGACTTAGGAAAGAGAAGAACAAATATGTTAGGATGATCTAAGCTGAATTTAATATCTGTCATATCCTAGCAAATTGTAAAGTCCTTTATTAAAAGTGATGTACAAAGGACTTAGTATAGAAAAGATCAAAGTTGTTAGGTTGATCTTATGTGCTGATCGTAGAGTACTGCCATACTCCAAGTAAAAGGACATAGAGCTTCCTCTATAGGGCGTAAAGCTTTCTCGACAGAACGTAGAGCTTCCTCGTCAGGACGCAGAGGTTCCTCGGCAGGACGTAGAGCTTCCTCGTCAGGACGCAGAGCTTCCTCAGCAGGACGCAGAGCTTTGTCGTCAGGACGTAGAGCTTCCTCGGCAGGACACAGAGCTTCCTCGACAGGACGTAAAGCTTTATCGGCAAGACGTAGAGCTTCCTCTGTAGGACGTAGAGCCTTGTCGACAGAACATAGGGGTGTCCCTGCATCTCAAGACAGACTCTCATATATCGTAGAGAAGTCTATGCCAGCACTCACAGACAAAATCAGCACCTCTTATGAAGAACAAAAAGGCAAGACATTGATGCTTTATCAGAATAAGCAAAATGAAATATGAAGATCACAGTGAATGTCAACAAGCATCAAAGTACTATAAACACACTGACGACACTACGACTAAGCAAGAACGTGGAGTCAGACGTCAGACGAGCAATTCAGATCTGAGAATGAATATTCTAAGCTACCCATAACAAATAGACAGTAGAATGATCTGCCCAAGATAGTTGTTGAATATTAAATAAATGAGTGGGGAGCAAACAGCTACAGTCTGCAGAAATTCAGAGCAATATCCCTACTAATGGAAGCTGACTCAGCCCACTACTGTAGTCAACAAAGAATAAACTATTCCTAAAATCAGCAACACATCTCAACGGAAGAAACAGATGCAACACCACATTTCAACGGAAAGATTCTCAAGAGCATCTACATAAGGCAGAAGTATTGAAGGTTCAAGTTAAGCAAGAACAACGAAAAAGAAGATCATACTTGAAACACTATCATTCTACAATCCAAGGGAAACATCTTGCTTCGCTGCTGAGTTTATCAAATCATATGCTTCAAGCAACTTAGTAGCAACAAAATAAATCACTCTCTATCAAGTGAAAGGGTCAACAGGTGACCAACCAAAGACAAGTCTGCTGGACTTGCTGAGTACCATAGGGTACAAGAGATTCTAAGTCTGTTGGGCTTAGCTTACAGAGTTCCAAGGCTGCTGGCTTTGAAGAGTACGTTGAGTACTGGTGTTCCAAGATCGAGGATCTTGAAGGAATCTTTGTGATTCAGTTGTAACGATATCCTTAGTGGATTTGCTACTCGAGGAGTAGAACAGTGGAGTAGGAGTCTTGTGTGCTCCGAACCACTTAAAGCCTTGTCTCTATCTCTTTGCACTTATTAATTGCCATAACTGCTATAACTGCTTTATCACTGCTTTACTATATTCTCTACTATCGGTCTATTTTCTACAAGGGGTTCTTAAAAATCTTATTCCGCTGTGCTTAATTATTGGATACATTAACTAAATTGTTAAGTCATTCCTTTTTGAAAAGAAAAAGAAAATGCAAAGTTTTAAAATATCTATTCAACCCCCCCTTCTAGATATCTTTTGTGCCTCTGGAAACTAACAAAGGTAATAACAATATTAAAAACAAAAAAAAAACAACTAAATAAAACAAATAATAAATAACTAACATAAGAAATTAAGTAATTATTTCATTAATATTAAAGATTAATTCTTAATAGTTTTCAATGAAAAAGTCCATTTCTAGCAAAAAAAAAACCTAAATGTAACTTTTATATAAGTATGTAATGTTGTATTTCTCTTTTAACCTTTTAATCCAATAAAATTATTTAAAATAATTCAATCATTAGTCTTCTTTAACACACAAGCATTGTATTGGCACACTGATAATGTTGATATTTTGTTGGAACCGCGAATAGATCTCATAGCTTTTATGTATAATGACTCTAATGATTTAGGTAGTTTTTTCTAGGCTAGTTCAAGCCTCATCTTCATCACAAAAAAAATAAAAATTTATTATATTGGCACGCCGCACGTGTTAATTCTATATCATTAATTTATGATATGATAGTTTTAATTGGACCAAAGTGAAAAAAATTAGAAAGTATATGTCTTAATTACAAAAATAAAAAATTAGAAGTAATACTTAAACAAATAAATCACTCTATTCCCTAACCTAACACTTCAGTCTCACATCGAAAGATATGAAAAAAAATTGTCTGTATATAAGAAATTAAGTTACTAACAATAATATTTTCAATTATAACCTCATGTCTCTTGCAAAAACACATATCCAAATTGTAAAACATGTCACTGCCACCTGTGCACTTTCAAACTTGAAAACGACATTTATGGGACCCTTTACAAACTTAACTTGGTACATTTATGTGCAAGCAAGACGAGGAATGACATGTATATTTATGTGCTAAAGCTTAATAGCAAGACTAAAGCTAAACAAACCTTGAAAACTGACATTTATCTCTAGCAAGACTAAAGCTAAACAAAACTTGAAAACGACATTTATCTTTATCTCTAGCAAGACTAAACGCGCTAAACAAAACTTGAAAACGACATTTATGGGACCCGCGGGAATTGGTATTTATACAGAATCCCATAATAATAATAACCATAATAATCTCAATCTCAAGCAGAAGGTAATGGATCTACTTCGGTCCAAATTTACTTTGTTTGTATGTATCATCTTTATATGCATCATCGCGCTTTTCATTGCTACTTTCACTACCAAGTTATCCTTGCTTTTATATCTGCAACTTTGGAAATGGTTTGCATTTGTACTCATAATAAGTTGCAGTTGGCTTGTAACTGAACGGACTATTAGCGTTCTACTTTTCTTAATTAAGAGATATTTTGTCGGGAAAACGAGTAAGGTACTATATTTTGTTTCTGGTTTGAGAAGAAGTGCGATGTATTTCTTTTGGTTGGGTTCAATTCTTTTAGCCTGGGGCCTGTTCATTGGATTGGAGTTCAAAGGATCCAAATTCATATATTTTGTTACAAGTACTCTGGCTACTTGTGTGATTGGCACCGGAATTTGGATCTTGAAGGTATTAGCTTGTGGTCTCTATGACAATAAATTCTTCAATAAGATCCAGGACTTCATTTCTCAACAATACGTTCTTCAAATCCTTTTAGGACCTTCCATACTACCTGCAAAAGACGATGACAAAACTCAATTAAAATGGATCACAGAAGCATGTGTTAATATATTTCGTGGTAGAAGGTTATTTATCATTTATAATGCACTTGACAAGACACTTGTGTTGAAAATCTAGCAGAATTAACAAGATCAACTGAATAGTAAAATTAGAACAACTTATCATTGTGTACCCACACGCATTAAGGTTTTTTGGCCGAAAGTCCAAGATCCAAGCTTGACCCAACCCAATTCCTTAGCCAACCTCATGTGCGCAAGCCCATCCCTTTTTTCTCAATCATGTTACTAAGCCCAACACTTGGATATACTAATATACTGAAGAAAGGTTTTCAAAATAGGCAATGTGGGACTTTGTTAAAGTTAAAGTTTTGAAACACAATTTTGAAGCACAACCAACAATCCCCCACATGATTCAAAATTATCAAAGAAGAATTTAAAAGAAGGAAATCAGGCAATAGATTATAGATACATCATGTCGATACCTTGTGGGTTTGAATCGACACTTAGTGGAACAAGCTCATGAATGTAGATTATAGGTGAATTAAAATCTTGAACCCATTATCTGTGATACAAACAGATGAACTTGCACACATACCTAAAAATCTTGAATCCACACAAGTCCGCGGTTGGGCGCATTTTAGGCCATGCGCCATATCCCAGATTTTCATAAAGGCTCTAGAGAATTTGCAACATACTCTCATAGGAAGCGGCCTACACTTCCAACTTTATATATGTGAACCCATCAAGTGTAAACTGACATACACCACCCTTTAGGGCTATGAGTTTCATTAAGAATCTAAATGATTCATCCTATCACAATTTGTTAGTAAGCACCACAAGCACACAGGGATAAATAATTGCAGTGCTATAATTAAGTAATTCCGTGACTTGTTGTTACCTATTGAACCCAATTCATGGGATCTCCAATCACATGGGTTGGGTTTCCATCGCGCATTACTTACTCAAGATATTGGCAATAGTCCCATCCTTCTGGATGCTTCTTGGACAATCTTTTTAATCAATCCCTTTGTAAGCGGATCCGCTAGGTTCTTTTCAGACCTCACAAATTCCATGGAAATAACACCAAACTTTAATAAACCATGAAGTAGAAACGTTTGTTGATCAGATTTTTAAGAATTTCAAAACGAATGAATTCAGGTAATATCTATCACTATGTCTTCTAATTGCCTATCTATTTTTTACTCATTTTCTCTGGATGAATATGAAACATTCTCATTATTATATAATACATACTATCTGGATAGGGAGATAAATGAAGCTGATCTTCTACAAGTCATGAAAGAAGAGGACGTAGCAAATGTGCTCAAATTATTTGAAGGAGACGTTGAACGAAAAGTCATTGATGAAACATGTCTGAAAAATTGGATGGTAATTCCTCTGTTCCCCCAAATATCAGTTCTAATAATTTGCTAAATCCACTATCCACATGAATCCATGCCTTCTATAAGTTTTGTGAAACTTTTGTGTTTTATATCCATAACTGCTTCAATACTGTTATACTCTATCGGTTTCAAAATATAAGATTGTTTTTTTTGTAAAAAACAAGGATAGTATGATTTTACTATGACAAAGTCTCTCTCCCTCTCTAGTCTTACGCATTTAATGATACAAAGTCTAGCTCAAGCAAATTCTTTTTTATTTGGTCACGAGGAATCTTTCAAATCATACACCACCCTATGATATATGTAAGGTTACATAAATTCTAAAGTCCACGACAATATAATCACTCACAAATTCAATCGTCTTTAATTCGATACCAAACAAGTAGGCTGACATTAATGGATCATATATAAACGTAACAATCACTTACAAAAGTCTTCTTCGTGATTTTTTATTTCATTTTTTTTAAAATTTTTGAGATAATGCTAAAGGTCTCAAATGATGTGACATTATTATAATACTACTTGACTACATCTCTTGTATTAGACTATCTCATAAAATATTATTTGTTTTATTCCCACAAATTTAAGACAAAAAAAGAGAATATTGGTCATTTTTTTTAATTGAACCAAACTTTGGGCTAACGAATCAAACTCATCCCACCATAGGAGACGAGGGAATATTACAAAAGGGAAAAACGAAAGAAAGAAAAATGCTCGTTATGGAGAAAAAAAAACACACTACACACTAGTTTACAATCTATAATTATACACATGTCAAAACTTATATAGCCAACCCGAATTTTAAAGTGTAAGAGGCCTCACAACAACTCCATGCCATTTTAGTGCTTATTACCCTTTGCAGCATAGTCATTTACCAATGAAAGGGCATTACTGGTAACATGTGCAACGCTAGTGATCTGGGCCCTAACCGAAGTCTTAATTTTACCGTCCATTGCCCGACCTGAGAACCCGTCCGAACAAGTGGTCTCATCAGTCATTGCAGCACTGACCCATGTCTGAACATTGCTCATGTGCCACGTGAACTCCTCCCCCTTGGCCCGGCCAATGCCCTTCATTTCTTGGCACGCTTTGCTCACCCGGTACACACTATCTTCAACTTCTTCCAAACAGTCAATTATAGCTGCGTGCTGTTTAGCGGTCAGTCCCTTGAGCTTAGTCAGCCTTTTCAGAAATGTTTGGGCCAACTTTGTCCGGTTCAGGCTCACCTCCAAGGCCGTTGTGGCCAATTGTTGTGGGCTTTGTTGGATCCTTTTGGCGTACAGGGAGAGTGAGTGTACACACAGCCCAGGATAGGTTGTGACGCTGCATGGGGACTTGATGAAGTTGGTCGCCGGAACGGCGGAGGATTCCGCCGGGCCGGTGATGTGGCAAAGGCAGATGAGAGAGAAGAGAATTGAAAGGATAAATTTTGCCATTGTTTTGGATGAGAAAATGAGAGATAAGTGTAGCTATACTTACAGAAGGGATTGAGGAGAGTATTTTGGGCCCTCGGCCTGCTTTATTCTAGCGTGCGCCGTGTGCGGAGACGTGTATATTATAGGGTTTGGCTTCTTACCAAATTGGATGACAGATGACTGCAGCCTAAACCCAATAGCTAGGTTACTAGTTGTAGCAGCAACATTATAACAAAAAATATTCTCAATATTTTATAATTATTTTTGGTGATATATTTGTTTATACTTAGATACTGTTGGATCCCACATAAATTTGTAACACCTATAAATTGTCGTGACAGACATTCCAATGCTCGGCGATGGTGAAATATTATTCATATTTATATTTTAATATAAATAGTGAATGATATTATATTTCTAATAAAGGTTAAGTATTGATATAAATTTGGTCACAAAATTATTAACTTAAAATAAATAATAATATCATGAAGAGAATCAATTATACCCCATTTAGTAAGATTCAAACTCGATCGCTCAGCTCGAATGTAGAAAAAAAAATGGGAATTAAAGACTTGTTTTTTCTTAATAGATTATTCATTAAAATATCTAGAATTATTTAGCAAGGAATATCTTTGATGCTCTGCTACGGGGACACCGACACATATATATAGTAGGGTCATTAAATATGAATGCATGTGTAAGGGTGTGGGTCTCCCAAATTAAACTATTTGTCGGCATTGATAAGGGCTAAAACAGGGGGAATAATTTAGTTCTTTTTAAACTTAAATGGAGTAATTACTGGCATTTATGAAACATAACCACGTTTGGGAGGATTTGCAAGTCCTTATCAAAAATCTCGGCTGGGAAGTGCAAATAATATTATGAATTAGACGACGACGTTGCAATTAATTAATGGCTTGCCAGTTTTTTTCAATTTAATTTGATAAAAATTATAATACAAAGAGAATAAGTTTTAACTAACAAATTTGTAAGTAGTGAAGCATACATATGTAATTATATACTTATTTTAAATTTTTTGAAGTTTATTTGAATTACTTAAATTTTAAGTTAAAAATATATTAACTAACATTAAAAGTTATATAATCAATACTCCCTCTGTTTCAAATTATATAATCATCATTGATATATTTTTCAAATTTAAAATTGAGATTATTCATTAAAAATTATGAAACAATAAAACTTATTGTTCGGATATAAATCCTAACAGGCTGGATTGGGCTTTTTATGTTGGGTTCGGCCCAAAGGCCAATCATACCTAGCGGATTATATGAGGACTCTCCAGTCCGAAAAGGCTTGGGTCAGTATTCTAAGCCCTTGTGGATCCTTATTGGATTATACTTCTATCGGATCAAGGTAGTTGAATCCGGGTCTAATAAAGATTCTGGGTAGAACACTCCTAATAGGAGTAGAAAGTAACCAAGTGAATCCTTATAAATACCCAAGTAACAATGAAGGCAAGGTATGTCATATTTTTACCCTACTAAGTATTGAGCCTCCATTGTTAGCGCATCTTGAGCTTGTTACTTACTCTTACACCCGAGGAGTCTCCACACGGCCCAAGCCGTTGGGACTTTTGTGCAGGTACACACGCGGAGAGTGGTTTGGACGCGCGGACAAAATCAAGCGTTAACATTGGCGCTAGAAGGAGGGCCTTTTAGTAGTAATCTGTTTCGCTAACCAGAGCAAGCTCATATGGCAACTTCACGCTCACAGCGACGCCACCATGATCCTAACGGACCAACTCAGTCTCGATCACATCATGAGACGGCGGCAGAGAGGGAACAACGTCTCCAACAGATTCTTGACCGGAAAAGAGCTCTCGACCTCCAACAAGAAGAGCTTGACAAACAGTACATGGAATTGAATGAAGCTAGACAGAATATATTGAGCGAGGGAGGCTCGGCCTCCCGCTCTAATCCCCACCGACGAAGAGATGACCGATCACGCAAACGACATCAGGCTAATAGTGTGGTCCAATCCGAAACCATTTATACCAGAGATCTAAGAAAACGAGCCCGGTCACCGTCAAGAAGGGACCGTCGTGAAGGTTCTCGAAGAAGTCCTGAAAGGAGCCGCACAGGGGAATCATCTCCTCGAAGGGCTAT
This sequence comes from Aralia elata, assembly GCA_034770075.1. Classification (NCBI taxonomy): domain Eukaryota; kingdom Viridiplantae; phylum Streptophyta; class Magnoliopsida; order Apiales; family Araliaceae; genus Aralia; species Aralia elata. Next base: position 70,957,439 of record CM068383.1, read on the forward strand.
AAATCAACCTCCCGGGGCAAAGAAACCTCAGTCTTCTCCTTTCACCCGAGACCTGGCTAACGCGAAGATCGATAGAAGAAATAAAGTCCCCTCGAATCTAGAGATGTACGACGGAACGGGAGACCCCCACGACCACACCTTCACTTTTGAGCAGGTCATGCTCTTCCATGGTCATAATGAGGCAGCCATGTGCCATTTATTCTTGTCCACCTTGAAGAAAACTGCTCGAGAATGGGTCATCTCCCTTCCCCCTGCATCGGTGAGTTCATGGGACGATTTACAAGAACAGTTCCACACCCGATTCGACAGCAATAAGAGGCGTGCCAAGATGATCACGTCCCTCATGCAGGTTAAGTAGAGGTCGAACGAGACGCTTCGACAATATATCAAAAGATTCCGGGAAGCTGTATCCGAGGTCAACGATATAGATCAGAAACAGGTTATCCACTTCCTAACCATGGGATTGAATGTGGACAAGTCCAGCAGATTAATCGAAGAGATTATCTCTAAGGCACCCGAAGCCTACGACAAGGTAGACATGTTTGTTGAACTAGAAGAGGCGCTCGCTAACCTTCGGGGAACCTCGAAAAATACAGGTGACTTTCACCAGAGAGATTCCCGAGGTGAAGACGCCGATAAAAAATACAACGAGAACAAAGGTAATGGCAAGAAAGATTCCCATGATAATCGGCAGCGAAAAAATGGAGGCCCGGAGGAAAGAGGGAATCGGGATAATGACAAAGACTACACCCCTTTTAACCTTGAGCCGAGCTGTCATCATCAAGGAAATCAAGAATTAGCCTTTCAACGAAAAGCCCCCGAAGATCCGAGTCTTCGCCAGGCAGAAGAACGGAGACAGATATTGTAACTACCATGAAGCCAAGGGGCATGACACTGAAGAGTGTTATCACTTGAAGGATTTCTTGGAAAAGTAAGTACGGAATGGTAATTTGGACTGTTATGTTGCCGATCAGTATAAACCAAGTCCTTTCGATCGGATAGCACCACCACCACCTTCGGAGCCTGTCAAGGGAGTTGTCGATGTTATCTCTGGTGGACCGATATCGGCTTTGTCCAACAGAAAAAGGAAAGCCTTCGGTAGAGAAGTCCACCAACTGACTGGACAGTCTAAGGCCACCCCAACCGAGCCCATAACCTTCTCCGATGATGATTACCCCCCGGGAATAGTCATGCCGCATCAAGATGCCTTGGTTATCACAGCTCAAATTGGAACAATGGATCTGAAACGGATATTGGTTGATAATGGAAGTTCGGTTGATGTACTCTATAGTCATGGGTATAATCGGCTGGATCTGGGGGGAAGAAAGCTGGAGATCTGCAATGAGTCCCCATTATATGGCTTCGGGAACAACCAGTCCGTATAGCAGGGACTATAGAGTTACCAGCGATCTTCGGCACGACTCCTAAATAAGCCTCTATCATGATAAGATTTTATGTGGTCCAGGTGGAAAGCAACTACAACGCTATCCTGGGTAGGACGACTCTGTCAGCCCTGAAGGCGGTCACCTCAATCCCTCACCTGAAAATGAAATTCCCAACCGAACATGGGATCGGTGAAGTTGCTGGCGATCAGGATCTGTCCCGAAGGTGTTATCTCCAGACTATTCAGGCAACTTCCGTCGGGGTTAGTAAACAGAAAACCACAATGAAGATCGAACTAGAACCGTTTACGGAAGGAGGCTCGGAGCCGATAGCAATGCCTGCTGAAGAGACCGAAGAGATACCGCTTTCTCGGGAAGACGACACGAAAATAATACAGATCGGCACTGGTTTGCAGGCGAATGTCAGAACCAAACTCATCGATTTAATCAGAGAATACTCAGATATCTTCGCATAGACGCCAGCTGACATGCCGGGAATAGACAGGGACGTAGCCGAACACAAGTTGAGTGTCAACCCTAACCATAAAACCGTTAAACAGAAGAGGCGGAATATAGCTCCCGAACGACAAAAGGTAATTGATGAAGAGATTGAAAAATTATTGGCTGCTAACTTTATCTATGAAATAACTTATCCAGAGTGGCTCGCCAACGTGGTGCTGGTGAAAAAGCATAATGGGAATTGGAGGATGTGTGTGGACTACACAGATTTAAACAAAGCATGTCCGAAAGATTATTATCCTCTCCCGAATATCGATCAATTAATCGATTCTACTTCGGGACACACTTTAATGAGCTTCCTGGATGTTTTCTCCGGGTATAATCAAATTGCCATGTATAAGCCAGACATCCCGAAAACATCCTTCATCACACACCGAGCTATTTACGCTTACAAAGTCATGTCATTCGGTCTGATCAATGTCGGGATAACTTATCAACGGATGATGAACAATGTATTCAGAGATCAGATCGGGAGAAATATGGAGGTATATGTGGATGATATGATCGTCCGAAGCATGGGGGATGAAGACCATCTATTAGACCTGGAAGAATGCTTTCGAAATGTCAGAATCCATAACATGAGACTCAACCCCGCTAAGTGCACTTTTGGCCTCGGGTCAGGCAAGTTTTTGGGGTACATGGTTAGCCGAAGAGGGATAGAAGCTAATCCCGAAAAGATATCGGCTATCCTCGATATGCAACCCCCAAGGAGCTTTAAAGATGTTCAAAGGTTAACAGGAAGACTCGCCGCCCTTCGGAGGTTTGTGGTCCGATCAGCAGAGAAGTGTCTTCCATTCTTCAATACTCTGAAAGGAGCCCAGAACCAAAAGACGTTCGTTTGGACGGAGGAGTGTCAGGTTGCCTTTGAACAGATCAAGCATTATATTTTTTCTCCTCCGATCCTCAGTAAAGCTCTACCCGAAGAGGATCTGCAGCTATATCTATCCGCAACACAGTTCGCGGTCGGGTCAGCCTTGATCAGGGAGGATACACAAGGTCAGAAGCCAGTCTACTACGTAAGCCATGCTCTTCGAGATGCCGAAACCAGATATCCAAACTTAGAGAAGTTGGCTTACGCGTTGATTATTTCTAGTCGAAAACTTCGGCACTACTTTCAGGGGAGAACCATCACAGTATTTACAGATCAACCCCTTCAGAAAGTATTGTACCGTCCCGAGTCTTCGGGGAGACTAGCAGCGTGGGCTGTGGAGCTGAGTCAGTTTAATATTGATTTTCGTCCTCGAACAGCAATCAAAGCGCAGGCCCTGGCTGATTTCATTGTCGAGTGTTCCTTCCCCGAGGAAGAGGAAGAAGATCCAGCTGCACTACCTAATCCCATGATAGATTCGGCATGGACATTATTTGTGGATGGATCTAGCGTCGGATCTCGCAGCGGGGCAGGGGTGATTCTTACCTCTCCTGAAGGATTCAGGGTCCAGCAATCTATTCGTTTCGGGTTCACAGCTACCAACAATATTGCCGAATATAAAGCACTTATAGCAGGTCTGAGGTTGGCCCAAAGTCTGGAGGTGAAAAACCTGATGATATACAGTGACTCCCAACTCGTGGTAAAACAGGTATTGGGGGAGTATGAAGCCAGGGAACCACATCTTCAGGCTTACCTACAGCTGGCGCAGACACTCCTCGGACATTTCCCTAAGTATCAAATTATTGGGGTGATCAGAGCGGACAACGCCATGGCTGACGCTCTCTCAAATCTTGCTACAACTGACCAGGGGGAAATGGAAGGATCTGTCTACCTTGAGACTCTCCAGGAACCGAGCACAATGGTTCAGACAATAATGGATATTGAATCTGAGGTTTCCTGGATAACCCCTATAGTCAAGTTTTTGAAAACTGATGAGCTGCCCGATGACCGAGCATTAGCCCGACGGATTAAATTCAAAGCCACAAAGTACTGTCTTATTGAGGATACACTGTACAGGAGATCCTATTCGTCGCCCTTACTCCGGTGTCTTGGTCCCAGAGAATCTGATTATGCGCTTCGGGAAATCCATGAAGGGATATGTGGAGATCATGTGGGAGCGAAGACATTGGCACATAAAATTTTGCGACAAGGATATTTTTGGCCGACCATGCTTCAAGACGCCAAAGACTTCGTCAAAAAATGCCATAAATGCCAACTGTTCGCTTCGGTACCACACCAGCCTCCCGAAGAGCTTACACCTATATTATCTCCCATCCCTTTCGCAGTTTGGGGGATAGATTTTCTCGGGCCGCTCCCTCAGGGTAAGGGTCAGGTAAAATTTGTTATTGTGGCAATAGATTACTTCACCAAATGGGTCAAAGCCAAACCACTAGCAAAGATCACTGAGAAGACATGTCTTCAATTCCTTAAAGAGCAGGTGGTCTATCGGTTCAGAATTCCTAAAGTCCTAGTCTCTGATAATGGTCTTCAGTTCGTGGGGAAAGAGTTCGAAGGTTTTTTGACAGAGTTGAACATTCAACATCGACGAACTTCAGTGGCCCATCCTCAAGCAAATGGACAGGTTGAAGTGACAAACAGGCTTTTGTTGAACGGTATTAAACGAAGACTTGAAGAGGCAAAAGGAGCCTGGCCCGAAGAGCTTCTGCATGTCCTATGGGCCTACCGAACAACTCCTCGAACCACAACCGGAGAGACACCCTTCAATCTTTCTTATGGGACCGAAGCCTTGATACCTATTGAGATTGGGATACCTTCCTCCCGAGTCCAAAACTTCGACAAAATTCTCAATAGCGAGGGGCTTCGGGAAAACCTAGACCTATTGGAAGAGGAACGTGATGCTGCAGTTCTAAGGCTAGCTATTTACCAACAACGTACAGCTCGACACTTCAACAAAAATGTCAAGAGTAGAACGTTCGAGATTGGGGATTTGGTTCTTTGGCAAGCCAAAGCGTCAACACCTCGAGAAACTGGAAAACTAATGCCTACATGGGAAGGACCGTATAAAGTGGTAGAAATATTGGGATCGGGAACCTATAAACTGCAACATATGGATGGTACGGACGTCCCGAACACATGGCATGCTGCTCGGCTCCGAAGATATTATCAGTAATAATATGTCCTGTGTACTTCGTTTCTTTTGAGGCCAACATCTTGGTCGATTTTGATTATTTTTTCGAAATAAATGAGAATTCTTCTATTTTATCTCTGTATGTTGTTTTTACATACACTTTGTTTACATCTGTTAACCTTATTAGCAATCTTCCTAATAAAGTTAATGGGGGGAGAAGAGGTATAGAACAGCTATACACAGAGATAATAAGAGTTACTCATGAGAAAAGATAACACTTAACACTTACAAATATTTGAACAAGATCGTCTAGGTTACAAAGTAATGATTCATTCAGTTCGAGTTACATCATAAAAATTCAAATTACAAAATCAATCTTCGGGAATAATAATCCCCAGTGCATCAGGATCATGACCCTTTCCCCGCACCAGTTCTCGGGCAAACTCAAAGCCGTCATTGAACTCATTCACCACAACATCCTGGACGTCTTCATGGAATTGATCTGAGGCCTTGTAGTCCTCAATCACCTTTTGCCGAAGACTTGGCGCCAGAACACTCGGCGATGCGGGGGCAATGGGACCCTTCAACCAATCTGCTTCCTTCGAGGCCCAACCTTCAACGATCGTCTGGACATTGTCCTTTAGATTTCGCATCTGGTCGGTTTGCAGGCGGATCGTTTCGTCAGATTGGCTGAGTTGCTCCGTCTGCCTCTGGAGAAGAGCTTCGAGCTCCTTAATCTTCCCGTCAGCATCCTCGGCCCGTTTCGTAGCAGCCTCAGCTTGTTTCGCGGCCTCCTCGGTACGGGCATCAGCATTGTGCACCTGATTCCTCAGAGCCGACAGCTCCCGGTCAGTTTTCACCTTCTCCGAGCGCATAGCTTCATAATCATTCTTCATGATATGAAAGCTATCACGTTGGGCGTGGAGTTGGTTACGGACCTTCTGATGCTTCTCCTTCGCCACATCACACTCCTCGGTGGACTTCTTCAGATCCTGCTCCAAGTTTTTCACTTTGTCAGAAACCTGGAGAAGAAGATCATTCCCCTGCAAAATAATGGACAGGAGTCAGAACATAACAAATAACAAAACTGTGGCTACTACTTAAAAGAACTTGCTTACCTTGGTGTGGTGTGCGAACAAATTTTCCATCAGAGCCTTCAGATCCCCCTGATCGGCTTCAGTTGCATCAATTAAGATCAGGGAGGGATCCAAGGCCCCGACAGAAGTCCTCACTTCTTCCACCCTCGGTCGTTCAGTGGCGGGAGAGGGAGGAGTGGACTCCCTTTGCTTTTTCTTCCTCACCAGTGCCCCTTCCTCAGGGTGAAGAGACTCGGCGTCGAAAGAAGCCGTTGCAACCAGTTCTTTCGGGGCACCACTGGCGGATCCCCTGGTAGTAGAAGAAGGCTCGATCGGAGCCACTTGGATGGGCCCATCTCTCACCTCAACTGAGGAGTGGCGCACTAGCCTCCTCTTTTTGGGCCTAGGTTCTGCAGCTCTCGCTGGCTCCTCGGTCGGGTCAGGTCTTGAAGCTCCTTCGGCAGCTCCCTCGGGCAAGGTCGACACTTTGCTGCTCGAGGCTTTCTTCAGGCGAGCCAGCCTCAGTTTTTCGGCGCCTGAAAGCTTGGTCCTCGGCACTCCAGCCGCTTCAAGAATGACCTCGTTATCAGCGGTCCTTCCAGAGTCAGCCACTGCACGAAAAATAAAGAAGGATCAGTATGTTATCAATTTAGTAATAATATGCATTCGGGAAATGGACTTACAGCCGTGAGCATGTAACCAGTCTTGGTCATTCAAAAGAAGCCGGTTCCACTTCACCGATGGTCGCTTGGAATACAAAACCTCGAACTCCTCTAACCTTTTTCGGGTAATCCGATTCAGGTTTAATTGGTCTTTGTTCGGGTTAGACCAAGGTCCTACCAACTCAGTGTCCGGCCCCTTGATGAGAAACCAGTCCCCATGTTATCCCTTATTACTGGATGGGATATCCATTAGGGTATCTCTACCCGGATTCTTGATTACTTGATAAAAACTCTTCTCCTTACAGGCGGAAAGGGAAAAGAATTGAAAGAAGAAATCTATGCTCGGGAGTACTCCCTCGGATGAACAGAAGGCTATGAAGCTATTTAAATGAATAAAAGAATTCGGGGATAGTTGACTCAAGCTGAGTCCGACTGTGTGAAGAAGCTCAAGAACGAAAGGGCGGAGTGGAAAGCGTACCCCGAAAAGGAGCAATTGCCGGTGAATGGGAATCCACCCCCCCCCCTCGGGCTGCCAATATACTCTCTCCTCACCCTCAGGTCTCCTAATCTCATACGATTCGGGAATATAAAACTCTGTCATCAATAGATCAAAAAAGGGGGTTTTCATAGAAGAAGGAATGTTGGCTACCCTATAATCTAGGGCATGGTACTTGGTCCTATTGTACTCCTCTACATCCCTCATTCGTTCTATGATCACCGGTTTCCATGGTTGACCCTCAGGAATTCCGGTTCTAGCGACTGTAACCTCATCTTCAACACGGGAAGATGAAGCTTGATTCCTATTACCCCCAGCCATCGAGAAAAGAAAGAAGATGAATAACTTACTTGAAGATGTTCGGGGAAGGGGATGGACGATCGGTCCTAAAGCAGAACAGCAAGAAGACGAGATCTCTGGAAGGTTATTTCTCTCTCTGTAAAAATGAATGTACTGGTGAGAAATGACGGCTAGGTTAACTTTCTCTATAATAGTGGATATCCGACGGTCGAAATTGATCCTATCCAACGGACGAGGCCAGAGGCGGGGGAAGTTATTGCTGATAAGCTGTAGTGCCTAACAGCTGTATCCAACCGTAACATTTTGAATTTCAAAAAAAATAACTGTTGGGCTGCTTGTGCTGGGATATCACTATTGGGCTTCGAAACAAAAAGACTGGGCCCAAATACACATTTGTGAGCGGGACTTACCCATCAGAGAAGCCCGATATCGTGACCAGGTTCTCCATCCTCGGGACAACATTTCTAGGGATCCCAAGAGGCATTACCCTCAGTCCTCATGCTTTCGAGCACCCGAAGGGCATTATCCTTGGTCTAACGCCCTCGAGAGTCCCTATCTTCGGGCTAATACTTGAAGACACCTGGAGGAGAGATATCCTCGGTCTGACGCCTTCGGGTTCCCGAGAGCATCTATCCTTTTTTCTTGTTATAAATTTCCGTATGATCAAATCCTCTGACTCACTCCCCTAGTACATATCATATACTAAGGGAGTAGGGGGCAATGTTCGGATATAAATCCTAACAGGCTGGATTGGGCTTCTTATGTTGGGTTCGGCCCAAAGGCCAATCATACCTAGCGGATTATATGAGGACTCTCCGGTCCGAAAAGGCTTGGGCCAGTATTCTAAGCCCTTGTGGATCCTTATTGGATTATATTTCTATCGGATCAAGGTAGTTGAATCCGGGTCTAATAAGGATTCTGGGTAGAACACTCCTAATAGGAGTAGAAAGTAACCAAAGTGAATCCTTATAAATACCCAAGTAACAATGAAGGCAAGGTATGTCATATTTTTAAAATATTGAGCCTCCATTGTTAGCGCATCTTGAGCTTGTTACTTACTCTTACACCCGAGGAGTCTCCACACGGCCCAAGCCGTTGGGACTTTTGTGCAGGTACACGCGCGGAGAATGGTTTGGACGCGCAGACAAAATCAAGCGTTAACACTTACCATGAGTAATACTTTAATTTTTAGATAGTTTGAAATTAATATTCGTCATTGTATTAATTAAAATTAAAAGAATTTATGTTAATTTTAAGTATTTTAAAAAAATTTAAGCTGATTTTAAAAAATTAATAATAATCAAATAATATGAAAAAGTATTATGTTTCAGAAATAATAGAATATGTCCTGCTGCAGAAGCTTCTCACTTTAAATAAAGAAGTTAAATTAAGTATAGTGGGTAAGGTAATCAGTCATCCTCTTTTCTTTAATTAGTACGTATATACCAGTTGACCTGCGAAAAGCATTTCCTGTTGCTAAGAAATTTTCATGTCCACGTCCTCCTTTCCTTTTTTGTTGATTTAGATTATATATTCTATAAATACCAAAATTACACGTACAACATATATATGTACACGTAACATTTATTTATTCAGTTTATTAAACTTTAAACCCTAAAATTCATCATGCAGAGAATTAAAGCATAAGAAATAATAAAAGATTGTGATTTCGAAGGTATTAGCTTGTGGTCTCTATGACGCGAAATTCTTCAATAAGATCCAGGACTTCATTTCTCAACAATACATTCTTCAAACCCTTTTAGGACCTTCCATGGTACCTGCAAAAGGCGATGATAAAACTCAATTAAAAGCATGTGTTAATATATTTCGCGGTAGAAGGTTATTTATCATTTGTGTTGCACTCGACAAGACACTTAATGATGATGGGGACAAAACTTTGATAAACCATGAAGTAGAAACGTTTGTTGATCAGATTTTTAAGAATTTCAAAAAGAATGAACTCGGTTAATATCTATCAGTATGCCTTTTGATTGCTATATAACTAAATTAAGTTATATCCTATAATTTGGATTCAAAATCATTTGCACCATAAATTTTATTTTCAATGAAAACACTTTCAACGATGAAATAATTTGCACCCTTTGGTATATTTTTCATCCATTTATAGTTGATTGAACCGTTAAAATAATGGGTAAAACATTAAAATATTACCAATATAACTTATTTAAATATACATATAAACCATATGTTTCCACTCTTTGATTGCCCTGTCTTTTTCTCCACCCACCCCAAAATATTTAGTCATCTACCTTTTATCCACTACTACTTATTTATCAAACCCTATCACCATCATTTAACCATTATCACTATATATTTACTTGTTAGTCTACAAATCACTCAGATCCCTAAATTTTCACATACATGAAAAACTTCTAAACTAGATCAATCCCAATAGGCCTTCTGTCCCAATAGATTTGATCAATTCCCCGACCGTGTAGGCAGCGGCATGCCGGGGATCGATGGCTGCCGATTAGCTTGCTGGCGGCGATCGATGCAGAGCATGGGTCGGACGCGCTTACAGCCGGCGGGCGAGGAGAGAGTAACACATTACTTCATGAAACATGGGTGGATCTCTTGCGAAACCAACATCGTTAAGGGTCGAAACCGAATCCGCCTTGTTAATCATATAAGCTTCTTGAAATTGAAGGTGGGGATTTCACCTTCTTCTACTATAATGGGTTCTTCTTTGGGGATTATAACTGATATGCAGTGGAATGAAATGGGTAGTTTGGGTTTGAGATTTGGTAAAGCCACAGGTTTGAGGTATACTATTTGACATAAATATTCCTAAAATTTCACATAATTGCAACATTTATGTTAACCAGGTAGATAGAAAAATAATCAGAGGGTGCTAGTTGTTTTCTCATTTAAAGTTGAGACTGCTTTTAATCATAAATAAAATTTTGAGTGCAAATCGATTTTGAGTCTAAACAATAGAGTCCAATTTGCAATTTAGTCATTTAAATATTGTCCTCCGACATAGTCTGTCTTGAGTAGAGGATATCTTTTTTTTTTATATAGAAACTATCCATTTTTATATGCGCCGTTTAGACTCATTTTATGGATCCTCTTTTAGACTTGTAAGCTATCTGCATGTGTCATAGTTTGATGGCAGAATCCTTGTTTACAGGTGAAAGTCTACGATGAGCGCAAAACTCTGGTTCATCTCTTAAGTTACACCAACACCAACCTAAACTCCATTATGTCAGGGATAGTACTTTTCTTAATATCCATGATGTGGTTATGTTTTATGGGTTTTGCAACAACCAGGGTGTTAGTTTGCATTGTTTCTCTGGTGGTGTCTTTCTTTGGCAAAACATGCATGATTATATCTAAAGGAATTATATTTGTATTCTTGCAATGTCCATTTGACATAGGTGATCATTGTGTTGTTGATAATGAACAGGTAATTAATTTTTTTTAAAAAAAATTAAAGGTATAGATTTTTAATTTAGGGAATTGATATTTACGCAAGTGCAAGTGATAATCCCACAAGCTCTTCTCTTATGTAAGGGTAGGTCGCACTTACTATTTATGTGAGGAAAAACTCGTGAAACCATCATTTTCATTTGTGACAATATCAATTCCCTTAATATATTTCATCACTTCTAATATTTTTCCAATATTCACAGTTGATTGTTGAAGAGATGGGGATTTTGGGGACAATGTTCTTGACAGAGAACAATAAAAAATTATACTATCAAAATTCTAATTTGTTAACCAAAAGTATCCTCAATTATAACCGGAGCTATGAGACCAGTGATATTTTGGAGCGTGGAAAGTATTGCAGCTCTAAAGCTTAAAATTTACGAGTATGTCAACTCTAACTATTCCTCATTTGTATATGTCTTAAGTTTCAAAACTGATAGGTATAAGCAGAGGCAATTTTGCAAATTGAAATTATCCGGTTAATTGTTATGTTTTTGTTTTTCCCAAACAACAACAATATTAATCAATAATTGTATGTGTATTATGGGGTATGCTGAAGATTATAAGTTTGGTCTGTTTGTGAGTTTTAATTTGGGGGGAAGGAAAAGTTCTGTTTTTCAAAAGAAGAACTTTCCCTTCCTTCCGAATTAAAACTCAGAAACAGACAAAATTATTCTATTTATTCACATCCCCAAGCTAAACAAAAGCTTCTTTGATCTTATCTCATGGGCCATTTATAGGTACCATAATAGGTTTGAGCAAGTAAAACTAGATATTACTGTGTTAGTAGAGTGACATTAGTTTCTGAATTTCTTTTGACCCTTCTCTATACTACAATCAGAAAATGGAATATAATTAAACTTTTAACTGTTATTTCTTTAATATTTTTCAGGTACCTTAAAAGCAAGCCCATAAATTACCGTCCTAAGCATAGTTTGCAACTCAAGGAGATCATAATTCCTTTATTGGGATCTTTCACGTACTTACACGGCACAGCCTACGTCGGATTGGAAGCCATAAGGGAGTAGTAGGTTTCTAGAATTTCAAACTGTACATGGGAGAGGCATTAATAGGTGTTTTTCCCACCTAATTATGGAAAAAGAAAATAAATAATTTTAGTAATGATTTTTCAAAAATTAATTTCCTTAATACTATTGAACCTCATATTTTATTTCTTCCTCCACACAACTATAGGAAGTTTGAGACAATTTGAATGGCATTTCATTGTCCTAACAGAAAATATTAGGATTGGTATACAAAAACGAACGACATTTTAGATTATTTTTTTATGAGTTACAAGGATATTTACGGTTTACAGTTAATTCAAAATATATCTTAAACAAACCACATTTTATGAAAAGTTTGTTTATATGAGTTACAAGGATATTTTTTTTTAAATTATTTTTATAATAGGAGCTTTTATATTTCTCTGAAGAATTCATGTTCTATGATAAATTTTAATCAAATTTAAAGTTGAACCCAAAGGATCCTAGGCATTTGAATTTGAACTTGTGATTGATTATAAGCGAAAATTTTAAATTTAAATTTAGATGTGTGTAACTTTGTATATATATCGATTACAAGATTATTATATCATGCGCTAGTACATGGTTTAGATAATATGTTAGATTTTAATTGTATATTAATTATATGCAAATTAATGAGCGTAACAAAATGAGGAAATTGAATGTAAAAATATAAAATTGACTTAAAAGAATATTAGATTAAAGTGTAACTGAAATTTTAATTATAATTCGAATTTGAACCTATAACCTTATTTTGAACTTGAACCAACAATCTTAAGTTAAATAATTCTGTTTTAATCATATCATTTGGTGACTTTTCATTAAGGCCCTTAAAAGCTTTCACAATTAAACATATGGCCTAGCGTCATCAGCTCCTATTTTTCCAAGCCATTACCATGGGGCTCTAAGTATAAACTACAAACGACTTAACCCAAGGATTACCGAACTGACAATTTTTAATTTTCTTTTGAAAATTGAACCGAAAAATTGTTTAAAATACTAATAGTTGGTCATAATAACAAAGTTTTTTCAAAAAATAATTTTAATAATGAGACTTATTCACTAAGGGCCACGGGCTCTTCCTTGTATAGATAGATAGAAAGGAATAGCGGCCTAAGAAGTATAATCTTATCTTTAGTTTCAAAAAATTAATTTCCTTAATACTATTGAACCTCATATTTTGTTTCTTCCTCCACACAATTATAGGGAATTTTTTTATATCGTTACTATTTATTTTATTTTTAAGCACGATACACGAAATAATAATTCTCATGATGAGTAAAAAAAAGAGGAAGTTTGAGACAATTTGAATGGTGTTTCATTGTCCTAACATAAAATATTAAGATTGGTATACAAAAACTTGAGTCTAGTGTAGAAATTAAAAATATATCTTAAACTAACCACATTTAGAATTTTTTTTATGAGTTACAAGGATATTTACAATTTACAGTTAATCAAAATATATCTTAAGCGAACTACATTTTATGAAAAGTTTGTTTATATGAGTTACAAGGATATTTTTTTTTAAATAATTTTTATATTGTTATAGATAGAAGCTTTTATATTTCTCTGAAGAATTCATGTTATGTGATAAATTTCATTACAAATAAGCTTCCATAAGAATAATGTACTCAACTATCTAAGTGGAGTTCAAGCTGATAGTATATGTTTACTGATCGTTGTAAATAAAGATATGATTGGCTAAACTAAGTCAAAATTTGAACGGATAAGTTTCAAAGTTCATGTTTAGTTGCACAACATTTGGAGTTTGAAAGTTCAAATGCACTAAAAATTTTGTTCGTCTAGAAGTAACTTATTTCACACGCAACTTATTTAAGTTACAAACGCAACGTTTGAAACACAAATTCAGTGTTTGGGGCTCAAATGCAATGCACTAAAAATGATGCGGTGCGTCTGGAAGAAACACTATTGCCGTAAACGTTGCAAATGCTAGTAACCATCCGAACTGATAATATGTGAATTTCTAGTTAAACTGAAACTCCTTTGAGTAACCAAGTTCGTCAAAGTTTACCATATTTCCAGTGTGCAGGCTTTTCTGGTACTTGATGGAAATAGTAGCAATTGGATCTGGGTGGAAAATCCCAACACTGTAAATGAGATATCTCTAGGCAAATAATAAATAGCTACTGTCTCAAAGAAAGACACTAAACAAGTTAAAGAAATTCATACAGACATTTTAACAATCACCTAGTGGAGTAAAACAACAAACGTCAGTTGAAATTCAGGCTATATACGTGAGAGTCAGGGCCGTAGAGATTTGTGAAGAGGATCTGGTGAAGGGATTTAATACCATGTATGCTAGCATAAGTTTACATATTCGAGAACCAAAAATTAAAATACCTCTTGAAGCGTATTAATTCTTTTGGTGCGGAAGATCTCGAACCAGTCCACGAACCAATCCACGAACCAGCGGCGTCTCCGAATTACAATCTTGTGGGATGAAAACGGAGCTCGATTCCACGATCCGTTCAACAAGAATATTACCGAATATTTGGGAGCTCTATATTTTGCAGTGTGCTATTGCTTCATGCAATATCTCTCTCAATATTTATCAGAGTAATATCCGATGCTTGGCTTTCTTAGAGAACTACGGTTCTCTGCATATATCAAGGGAGAGAGTGAGAGGCTAGTGGAACAAATCACAGTGCAATTAATGAAATGCACATCACCTTTTTCCATTCAAAAGCACCTCTCGGACAAAGGATGAAGTAATTGAACAAAAAGAAGGAGACATGGGTGTCCCACCATAATAATGGTGTCCTCCACCATTCTCCAAACATCTCCCACTCACCCATGGCGGGGATGATGTAATCCTCACATCTGCTAAAATATAGCTCAAACCAAAATCGTAAATCTTCAGTTGCCGGACCGTGCGACCGCTGAGTTCACCTGCAATGCGGGAGCTCTATATCAAACCCGTTAAGGCCAAAATAGAGACATCTACCCTTTTAAAGAAAACAGTGTGGGAGCTCTCACGCCAAACTCAATTAGTTCACGTAGATGCTACAACCCATAAACTCAGAGTACTCCAGACACATTTGATTTTCACAAGGTTAAGCATTCTTAATCCCTCAGAGAGCCATACTTAACCACCTTGGGCCCATGTCCATTTCGTATCTCACTTATTACTATATCGCTATCAAAGCGCCATAGTTGTCGACAATAAGTGCAGAACGAGGTGAAATCAAATTGTCTTCCCTTTGCCCTAATACTACTCAGATATGAATCAACTGCTTTCCCAGAATCGGTTCCTTATTGTCTCATCAATCCTGACCGTAGGAATCGAAACCAAAAGTAGCAACATCAATCCATATCTTTGTAGTAAAGTCAAAGATCACAAAGAGCACTAGATGTAGGACTAACAATCCTGTCCTACTGGACTCACATGGTGAGGAAACAGGGATTCATTCTCTCACCTCCATTGCTTGATCGCCTTAGCTCATGTAACCCTCTCACAACATACTATTCTATAGCCTTGTTGTGCGGACCTTAGTCTAGTCACTCCAGAGTGGCTAACCCGAAAATTCAAATTGCTCGCTTGTCAAAGCGCCACATTTAAAATTTCGTGTCCGGTGTATCATGTTACGGCAGACAATCTCATCTACATGAGCATATGTCTTCTAGTCATGCCGTACGGATCTTAGTTCAGTCGCTCCACAAGCGCCTAACTCGAAATTCCAGATTGCTCGCTTTCCCAAGCGCCAACTCTGAACTTCGCATCCGGCTATCAGTACAGGTTATATAGATGGTGGGACATCTTATATTTGGTTAACTAAATTAACCTCATCTTGGCACATGCCAAGGCGACATTCTGTTCATATTGCTCGCTACTAAGCGCCAATTGATTGCTTATCCAAAAGCATTAATAGCTCGCTACTCAAAGCGCCAATTAAAATGAACTGTCTCAACCTTGCTCGCTCTTCAAAGCGCCAAGGGTGATTGCTCATGTGTGTGAGCCAATCAACCTGTTGACATATATTTAGTGTGTGCATATCCAATATGCATAATAACTGTGTGAACTAATAATATTTATCATGTGCGCTATCACAATCATAAGTGGGAACAAATGAATCTAGCATATATGATAAATGTCTCGAAACAATAGTGAATATCTCAATACAAGCCATACAATGAGTGATATACCAGTAACAAAAGAAAGTACATCAAACCCTACGAAGTCCTAACGAACTAACATTGCCTGCAAAAAGCATCTTTCGGAAATAGGCTTCGTCAAGGGATCCGCTACCATCAAGGTCAGTGGGCATGTACTTCAATATCACCTCATTATTTGCTATATTCTCTCTTAATAAAGTTCCATCCTCAGGTCAATGTGCTTCGTTCTACGTGATACTTAGGGTCCTTAGTGTAATCTAGGGCCGCTGTGCTATCACAGAAAACAGTAACGGGGTCCGAAGCATTAGGGATGACTCCAAGATCCTCAAAGAATCTCCTCAGCCACATAGCTTCCTGAACAGCTGACGTACATGCTACAAACTCTGACTCCATAGTCGAAAGAGCAACGCAAGTCTGTTTCTTACTACACCAAGTGATGGCGCCACCATGTAGCAAGAATGCATATCCTGAGGTCGACTTGCGTATTCCCTGGTTACCTCCCCAACTGGCATCGGAGTAACCAATCAATCGCAGGTCCGGTCCTCCATAGCACAACATGTAGTCCAAAGTACCCTTCAAATATCGCAAGATTCTTTTGATTGCCTTCCAATGAGCAATTCCAGGGTTTGACTGATAACGACCGAGATAACCAACCGCATATGCTATATCAGGTCGAGTACACACAACTGCATACATTAGTTTTCCTATAGCATTGGCATACGGGTAATGGGACATCTTGTTAATTTCTTCGGGAGAAGTAGGGCATTGTTCGGGTCCAATGGCGTCGCTTTTAGCGATAGGAGTGTCTATGGGTTTGCAGTTGCTCATCTGGAATTGCTCCAGAACCTTCTTAAGGTAAGTCTCTTGAGACAAACCAAGAAGCTTTCTTGAGCGATCTCTATAGATCTTAACTCCAAGAACATAAGCTGCTTCTCCCATGTCCTTCATCTCAAAATTAGAGGACAGCCACCCTTTTGGTAGCGACAATTATCTCCTTATCGTTTCCCAACTAGTAGAATGTCGTCGACATACATCGATAGGATAAGGAATTTTATCTTTGGACCGTTTGATATACACACAATGGTCTTCCTCGATCATCGTAAACCCATCACTAATGACGGCTCGATGGAATCTGAGATACCATTGTCTGGAAGCCTGTTTCAAACCATATATAGAACGTTTGAGCTTGCATACTTTGCGCTCTTGTCCTTGTACGATGAAACCCTCTGGCTGATCCATGTATATTTCCTCAGCTAAATCTCCATTGAGAGAAAAGCTGTCTTCACGTCCATTTTGATACAACTCTAAATCCAAATGTGCGACAATTGCTAAAATAAGGCGAATTGAAGCAAACCTTACAACTGGTGAGAAAGTTTCTCTCATAATCAATTCCCTCTTGTTGGGTGTAGCCCTTGGCTACAAGACGAGCTTTGTACCTTTCAATGGAACCATCCGCCTTGCGTTTTGACTTTAAGAACCCATTTGTTCCCAATAGCCTTTCGCCCTGGTGGAAGGGTCAACCAAATCCCAGACTTGATTAGTCCTCATGGACTCCATTTCATCTTCCATTGCAATCATCCATTTATCGCTGACAACAGATGATTAGAGCATCTCGATAAGATCGAGGTTCCTCCTCTTCCCGTGTATCAGCCACAAAAGCATTCCCCTCAATTCTCAAAGAGACGACGTGGAATGTTACCTCTTTGACTTCTACGTATTTGAGGAACAAGAGACTCCTCATTCGATGGAAAAGAACTACTCGAAGGTATGTCACTCCCACTATCTACAAGAGCCTGAGGAATATCCTCTTCGGTCTCTATTGTACGATTTGGGGTGCCTAAATCTTCCTCCATCTCATAAAGGTTCATCTCCTTGCTCACATCACCTCTGTTAGGAAAATCCATCTCAAGGAAATCTGCATCTCGTGACTCTATCTCGGATATAGTCCCATCAGGCTGCTCTCCAACAAACACATAGCCTTTGGAGTGTTCAGAATATCTTACAAAGATACACTTCTTACCCTCGGGCCCAACTTCCCATGTTGATGAGAAGTGTTGTGTACAAAAGCTGCTGATCCCCATGGCCGCATATGGCCCAATTCGGGCTTTCTGCCGGTCCACATTTCATATGGGGTGGACTGTACTGATTTTGAAGGCACACGATTAAGTATATAACGTCGCAGTCAACAATGCATCACCCCAATAAGAGATAGGCAAATTTGCTTGCGCCATCATAGATCTAACCATGTCTAATAATGTCCGGTTCCTCTCTCTCCGCCACACCATTTTGTTGCGGAGTTCTAGGGATTGTCAGTTGCCTGATTATCCCTCTTTCTTCACATAGTCCTTTAAACTGATCGGACAGATACTCGCGGCCTCGGTCAGTTCTTAGTGCCTTAACACTTTTGTCTAACTGTTTTCTCAACCTCAATCAAATAACGTCTAAAACATTCTAATGCCTCAGACTTATGAGGAGATCAAGTAAGAGTACCCGAAGCGCGTATAGTCATCTATCATTGTGAGAAAGTAGGAACGTCCATGCCTTTCTTTCACATTCATAGGGCCACAGATGTCTGAATGAATGAGTTGCAAAGGTGTTTCTGCCCCTAGTAGCTTTACCCAAATGGTTTTCTAGTTGATTTACCTGCTAAACAATGTTCACATGTGGGTAGATTGACCTTAGCGAGTGGGCCTAAAAGACCTGCTCGAGCTAACCTAGCCATTCTTTTCCTGTCCAATATGGCCTAATCTAGCATGCCATTGAAATTGAACTATCATGATCATTTTCAACAAGTAAATGAATAAGAATCATCACTATTAATACTAGAATCAATTAGTATTCAACACCATAAAAACCATTTGATACAAAACCATATCCAACAATATTCGTCTCAAATGAAATTATTACAGAATTTATTCTCAAAACATAACAGAATATCCCAAACGTAGTACTGATAATACAGAAAATAAATTCTGCCGGACATCCGGCGCATAAAGTACATCACACAGGGTCAATGCTGAGCATCCTCGCATTTCCAGTTTGTAAGTGCCAAGTGCCTAGCACGTTCCACACTGGAATCGTTCCCCATGTATACTTTTCTGCCAGCCGGAATGCGGCGAATATTCCACAAAATCCACTTCGATCTCTAGCTATGTGGTCCGTTTGCTCCGGAGTCTACAATCCACATATGGAGAGAATGAGCAACAAAAACAGTACTTGATACTAAACACATAGATAGATTAGGACTAGGAATTACCTTCTTCGGCTCAGTGCATTCACGAGCGAAGTGTCCCGCCTTGCCACAATTGTAGCATGCCATTTTGGCTTTGTCCTTCTTACCAGAACCTCGTTTGCCTCTTTTCCGTTTGTTGACACCTCCACTTGCAGCCCCTTTTAGGCGCAGTGGGATTAACAGATTTCTTGTTCCCCTTCTTGGGTTTGGGCCTCCAATGAGGGTTTGATTCAGCTACATATGCCCTGGAGGATTTGACAATCTCAAGGCGCTCAGCCTCAAGTTCCAGGTGACGACGAATATCATCAAAATTCTTGATATTCTCATTATGGGTCATATTCACCCGCTATGTTCCCAAATTATCGGGAAGAGAGCGAACCACTGCAGAAATCTGTTTGCTCGTCTGACAATTGAGTCCCACCGGTTTTTAATTCCCGGATCATATTGGCCATAATTCGAAGGTGTTGTTTCATAGTGTTATTATCACGTTTTTGTAACCATCGAATCTAATGGCTAATTCCCTCAACCTTTGTCAACGAGGTGCCACCAAAATTTATCTTTGAGAACTTCCCACATCTCGTGTGCAGTAGAGTACTGTTCATACTCAAACAGAAAGTCATTGTTCATGCAGCTCAACAACGTTATGCGAGCAATACGGTCCTTTTTGCGCCAACTTTCGAAGGCTGCTGCAACCTTGATAGGATCATCTGCATTGTCACCCTCTGGTTTTACCATTTTGGACAGCAGGGTTTCTTCAACCTCTTGCTCCTCCAAAACCATTCTGACTTTCCTGTGCCACACGTCGTAGTTATCTCCGTCTAATTTGTTTCCCTGATTAAGATCTGCGATAATATGTTTTGAAGCCATTTCTGTTGAACTAAAAAATATGAGAATTAATAAGAGATATTTATTGTTCACCACAGTATATTAAAAAACATCTTTGCCGCATGATCTAAATTAACATAAAAATAATGTGACATAAATATAGAAGGGAGACTTCGCCAGGCTTTGGAATCACAATCCACACGAATGCCCAATTATTTAAATTTAATTTTTCAGCGCATTAGACGTGTAATTTAGAGAATAATTTAATTAAATTACTACCATCTAAATTACTCCCACTAAGAATAAGTGTACATGTGTATATAATAGCATGATAATTTAATCCCAAGTACCAACAATTAATATTCCAAAAATATTAACAAAAGGAATTAAATTATAGGCAATATTACTCAATTAATATACCAAGTATGCTATAAACACATGAGAAAACTTCCAAAAAATTTCTAACAGTATATTATCACAATAAAACATTACTATAATTTTTCTGGAATTTTCTGATAATTATGCTAATTATTACAATTAATAAATCATAGCATAATACAATTGGAAATTAACAAAAACATCCAATTATAATAATATTCCAAAACTTTTAATGGAAATATTAATAATAACCCATAAATAAATTTCTGTAATTTTTCCAGAATTTTCTGATAATTAAAACTATTTTAAAATGAATTTTCATTAATAAAACAATTAAAGAAATCAATTTCTGGAATTAAAAAAACAATTTTTAAAAAAATCCGGAATCCGGGTCGCTCGCGGGTCGGCGCGCGGGTTAGGACCGGGCGGGTCGGACCGAGACCGCGGGTGAAAACCGCTTCAACAAGCTCGCGGGTCAACATCTCGGGTAAACGGATCGGGTATGGGTTAGCGGACCTGGGCCGGACAAGGGCGCGGGTTAGCGCGTGTGCGCACGCGCCAGCAACAAGTTCCAGCCGCGCCATGCGCGCCCGCGCGTGGCAACCGCGGCGTTCCGGCGCGCGTGTGGGCCACGCGCCGCCTTCCCGGCCAAATTTCGCGACGCAGTTTCTTCTGTCGTGATCGACTTCCCATGTGGATTCTATTGGTGTGCTCAAAACCCATTTTGGGAGCTACCATAGAAGAGTTGTGACGTCCACAAATCCTACTGAGAGTGGGATTGCGCTTCGTCTTCAACCTCAAGCCATCAGGATAATTACAGAAATGCCATTATGCGAAATAAACTTTGAAAAATCATATCTCTTTCAATATTTATCCGTTTAATGCGTATAATATGTCGTTGGAAAGCTTACAACACGTACTACGCATACATATTAACAAAATATTAAACGAACAAATATACAGAAAGTTATGGCTATTCAAAGTGTTCGGATTGATAATGTTTTCAAGCTTTTTAAACATTCATCAATGGAGTTTTATGTAAACTACATACATGGCATACATATGATCGAAATACGCAAACTCTGATACCAATGAAGGGATTTAATACATGTATGCTATCATAAGTTTACATATTCGAGAACCAAAAATTAAAATACCTCTTGAAGCGTATTAATTCTTTTGGTGCGGAAGATCTCGAACCAGTCCACGAACCAATCCACGAACCAGCGGCGTCTCCGAATTACAATCTTGTGGGATGAAAACGGAGCTCGATTCCACGATCCGTTCAACAAGAATATTACCGAATATTTGGGAGCTCTATATTTTGCAGTGTGCTATTGCTTCATGCAATATCTCTCTCAATATTTATCAGAGTAATATCCGATGCTTGGCTTTCTTAGAGAACTAAGTTCTCTGCATATATCAAGGAGAGAGTGAGAGGCTAGTGGAACAATCACATGTGCAATAATGAAATGCACATCACCTTTTTCCATTCAAAGCACCTCTCGGACAAAGGATGAAGTAATTGAACAAAAGAAGGAGACATGGGTGTCCCACCATAATAATGGTGTCCTCCACCATTCTCCAACATCTGGGGAAGCGGGCACGAGTGTGGGTGATGGAATACTCGACCCCGGCCTGATCCTTTAAGTTTTCGATTAATATTTTAATAAGTTGAACGATGCCTCCAGTCGTTTGATGATTTTAAAGTTTAAAGACTCAAGGTTTGCTGAAGAAAAGATGAAGGAGAATGGAGGACCAGATTTATTTCTTTGACTAAATGATAGTGGGTGTATTTGGGTTAATGTTAATTTCTTTAGCTTAATTTTAATTTGGTATTAATTTTAATAAAATAGTGAATGAGAAATGATATATCTTGAGACTTTATGTGTTGACTTTTCGTTACCCATTACATATATAATTAGAGTCATACTATATATTGCGAAAGATTTATGCCGAATTATGATTGCGACATATATCAATACATAGAATTAGATATAATTATAAAATTGGTCCACTGTATCAAATATATCGTAAAAATATTACCAATTAGATTTATCCACGTATCTCGCAATAATAAAATCGACATATAAAGTCGCAATATATATTATTATCTATATAATTATTAGTTGCGACTCTTTAATGGAATGTAAAGTGGTGAGCCAATTTATAATTGGAATTTCTTAACATGTGCCCTTAAGGCACATGCTAAGCACACAGTTCAAGTGTATATTCCCTTGAATTGTGTGCATATTTCCTTAATTTCTGCATTTGTACAAAGTTCAATGGAATATGCACATAGTTCAAGAGAATATACTCTTGAATTGTGTGCTTAGCATGTGCCCTTAGGGCACATGTTAAGAGGACCCTTTATAATTCTATCCAATCTCATGTATTACTATATGTTGTAATTATAATTCGGTATAAAACTCTTGTAATACATTACATAACTCATAGTTAATTATGTTTAAAATGATAATTAGTATTTCTAATCATAGTAACTAAAATAAAGGCAATGATGATTATTGCTTCTAGTTTATTTTTAGTTGACTGTTTAACTCATTGCATTTTTGTCCTCTTAAATTAGATTTGTACATATTAAATTTCTTTTTGTTTTTTATCTCCTCATGTTGGGTTTGTAGGATCCAAACTCATTAGATCATCCTAATTAAAATTGGGAATATTTCAATTTGGATAAGAATTTATATAGACACGGTTTCATTGTGTTTCTAGCTTTACCGCGTGGGACATGATTGATATGGTAGGCACTAGGCAGTATGGCAAGACTTACAAGGTAATTTTTGTAATAAATACAGTGGAGTGATATCACCACTCCTTATCTTACCGTTACTTCCAGCAACTTTTTATTTTTTATTTTTTATAATTTAATAATAACTCTATTGTAATTAACTAATGATATTTTCATCATGTATGGTATATGTTCTTCCAATGTCTTTTCTAATATAAGACGTAAGGGAGACAATAGAAAGTTGGAAAAGGTATTCCTTAAGATGGCAAATTTACAAAATATAAGGTTACTTATGAGAATTTAGTCAGTGGATAAACATTTGTGATTAGCAGCAGATTCCCGAAAAACGCTATGCTCCTAGAGTGCACTTAGAAAAAAGTAATCGTACATGAAACCATGTAGGCCTGCGTGAAAACTTACATGGCATACGTGCATGCTTAAACCGCGAGTGTTCGGATATAAATCCTAACAGGCTGGATTGGGCTTCTTATGTTGGGCTCGGCCCAAAAGCCAATCCAGCCTAACGAATTACATGAGGACTCTCCAGTCCAAAATGGCTTGGGCCAGTATTCTAAGCCCTTATGGTTCCCTACTGGATTATACTTCTATCGGATCAAGGTAGTTCAATCCGGGTCTAATAAGGATTCTGGGCAGAACACTCCTAATAGGAGTAGAAAGTAGCCAAGTGAATCCTTATAAATACCCAAGTAACAATGAAGGCCAGGTACAACACTTTTACCCTACTAAATATTTGACCTCCATTGTTAGCGTTCCTTGAGCTTGTTACTTACTCTTACACCCGAGGAGTCTCCACACGGCTCAAGCCGTTGGGACTTTAGTGCAGGTACACGCGCGGAAAGTGGATTGGACGCGCGGACAAAATCAAACGTTAACATTGGCGCTAGAAGGAGGGCCTTTTAGTAGTAAATTGCTTTCGTGATCAAAACAAATCCACATGGAAAATTCACAGCAAAGCAACCATGGTTCTCACGGACCGGTGCAATCTCGGCCACACCGGGAGACATCAGCCGAACGGGGACAACGCCTTCAGCAGATCCTTGATCGAAAGAAAGCTCTAGACATCCAGCAAGAAGAGCTTGACAGGCAGTACATAGAACTGAACGAAGCTGGGCAACAGTTGCTGAGCGAGAGAGGTTCGGCCTCCCGCTCTGCTCCCTGCCGACGAAGAGATGACCGACCCCAAAGACGGCATCGAGATAATAACCAGGCCCAGTCTGAATCCATCTTCACAAGGGACTTGAGAAAGAGAGCCCGGTCACCTTCCAGGCGAGATCGTCGCGAGGGTTCCCGACGAAGCCTTGATATAAGTCATACTGGGGAATCATCACCCCGAAGGGCCGAACCGTTAGGAACCAAAAACCCTCGGGCCACTCCTTTCACCCGAGACTTGGCTAATGCGAAGATCGATAGGAAGAACAAGGTTCCCTCAAACCTGGAGATGTATGATGGAACGGGAGATCCCCATGATCATACCTTCACTTTCGAGCAGGCCATGCTCTTTCATGGTCATGATGAAGCGGCCATGTGCCATCTATTCTTATCCACCCTGAAGAAGACTGCTCGGAAGTGGATTGTCTCCCTCCCATCTGCATCAGTACGCTCATGGGATGATCTGAAAAAACAATTCCACACCCGCTTCGGCAGCAACAAGAAGCGGGCTAAAATGATCACATCCCTTATGCAGGTCAAACAGAGACCGAATGAAACGCTTCGGCAGTACATAAAGAGATTTTGGGAGGCTGTATCTGAGGTCAACGATATAGATCCGAAGCAGGTGATCCACTTCTTAACCATGGGATTGAATGTGGATAAGTCCAGCAGGCTGATCGAGGAGATTATCTCAAAGGCGCCCGAATCTTTGCCCGAGGCGTATGATAAAGTCGATAAGTTCGTCGAGTTGGAAGAGGCGCTCGCTAATCTTCGGGGCACCTCGAAAAATACAGGTGATTTTCACCAGAGAGACCCCCGAGGAGAGGACGCCGATAAGACGTACAACAACGACAAAGGGAACGGCAAGAAAGATTCCCACGATAATCGGCAAAAGAAGAATAACGGTTCGAGAGACCGAGGTAATAGGGATAATGACAAGGACTACACTCCCTTAACCTTGAGTAGAGCTGTTATCATCAAGGAAATCAAAGACCAGCCTTTCTATGAAAAGCCCCCGAGGATCAGAGTCTTCGCCAGACAAAAGAATGGGGACAGATATTGTGATTACCATGAAGCCAAGGGGTATGATACTGAGGATTGTTATCAGTTGAAAGATTTTCTCGAAAGGCAAATTCGGAGGGGTAACCTGGATTGCTATGTGGCCGATCGACACAAACCGAGCCCTTTTGATCGGATAGCTCCACCACCGCCATCTTCGGGAACGGTAAAGGGAGTCGTGGATTGTATATCTGGTGGACCGATATCAGCACTATCCAATAGAAAAAGAAAAGCTTTCGGCAGGGAGGTCCATCAATTGTCTGGACAATCTAAAACTACCCCAACAGAACCTATAACCTTCTCCGATGAGGATTATCCCCCGGGAATAGTTACACCGCATCAGGACGCCCTGGTCATTACAGCTCAAGTCGGAACCATGGATTTGAAACGGATGCTGGTGGATAACGGGAGTTCGGTGGATGTACTCTACAGCCATGCCTACAATCGGCTGGATCTGGGGGGAAGGAAGCTGGAGATCTGCAATGAGTCCCCGCTATATGGCTTCGGGAACAACCCAGTTCGAATAGCAGGGACGATAGAGTTACCAGCGATCTTCGGCACGGCTCCCAAACAAGCCTCCATCATGATAAGGTTTTATGTGGTCCAAGTGGAAAGTAACTACAACGCCATCCTCGGGAGGACAACTCTGGCAGCTTTGAAGGCAGTCACCTCCATTCCACATCTGAAGATGAAATTCCCTACCGAGAATGGGATTGGTGAAGTGGCTGGCGATCAGGATTTATCTAGAAGGTGTTATCTCCAAACTATCCAGGCGACTTCTGTGGGGGTTAGTAAGCAAAAAACCACGATGAAGATCGAGCTAGAACCCTTTACAGAAGGAGGCTCTGAGCCGATAGCTACGCCTGCTGAAGAAACCGAAGAGATTCCATTGTTTTAGGAAGATAGCACAAAGACAATTCAGATTGGTACGGGGCTTCAGGCGAATGTCAGATCCAAACTCATCGATCTAATCAAGGAATATTCAGACATCTTCGCATGGACACCGTCCGATATGCCAGGGATTGACAGAAGTATAGCAGAGCATAAACTGAGTGTTGACCCCAGTCACAAACCCGTCAAGCAGAAAAGACGGAACATAGCACCCGAACGACAAAAGGTAATCGATGAAGAGATTGAAAAACTATTGGCTGCTAACTTTATTTATGAGATAACTTACCCATAGTGGCTAGCCAATGTGGTACTGGCAAGGAAGCACAACGGGAAGTGGAGGATGTGTGTGGACTATACAGATTTGAACAAGTCATGCCCGAAAGATTATTATCCTCTCCCGAACATCGATCAACTAATCGATTCTACTTCGGGACACAATTTAATGAGCTTCCTGGATGCTTTCTCCGGGTATAATCAGATTGCCATGCACAAACCAGACATACCGAAGACATCCTTCATCACTCACCGAGCAATTTACGCCTATAAAGTCATGTCGTTCGGCCTGATCAACGCCGGAGCAACCTATCAGCGGATGATGAATAGGGTGTTCAGAGATCAGATTGGCAGGAATATGGAAGTCTATGTGGATGATATGATCGTCCGAAGCATGGGAGATGAAGACTATTTGTCAGATCTAGAAGAATGCTTTCGGAATGTTAGGATCCACAGCATGAGACTTAATCCCACCAAATGCACTTTTGGCCTCGGGTCGGGCAAATTCTTGGGGTACATGGTAAGCCGAAGAGGGATAGAAGCTAACCCCGAAAAGATATCGGCTATCCTCGAGATGCAGTCCCCAAGGAATTTTAAAGATGTTCAAAGATTAACAGGAAGACTCGCCGCCCTTCGGAGGTTTGTGGCCCGATCAGCAGAGAAGTGTCTTCCATTCTTCAATACTCTGAAAGGGGCTCAGAACCAAAAGACGTTCGTTTGGACGGAAGAGTGCCAGCTTGCCTTTGAACAGATCAAACATTATATTTCTTCTCCTCCGATCCTCAGTAAAGCTCTTCCCGACGAAGATCTACAGCTATATTTATCTGCAACACAGTGTGCGGTCGGGTCGGCTTTGATAAGGGAGGATACGCAAGGTCAGAACCCAGTCTACTACGTAAGCCATGCTCTTCGAGATGCCGAAACTAGGTATCCAAACTTAGAGAAGTTGGCTTACGCGTTGATTATTTCTAGTCGAAAGCTACGGCACTACTTTCAAGGTAGACAGATCCTTCTAATTCCCCCTGGTCAGTTGTAGCAAGCTTCGAGAGAGCGTCAGCCATTGCGTTATCCGCTCTAACCACCCTAATAACTTGATACCTGGGGAAGTGTCCGAGGAGCGTCTGTACCAGCTGTAAGTAGGCCTGAAGATGTGGTTCCCTAGCTTCGTACTCCCCCAAGACCTGTTTTACCACGAGTTGGGAATCACTATGTATTATCAGGTTCTTCACCTCCAGGCTTCGGGCCAACCTTAGACCTGCTATAAGTGCTTCATACTCAGCAATATTGTTGGTGGTCGTGAACCCGAACCGAATAGATTGTTGGACCCTGAACCCCTCGGGAGAGGTAAGAATCACCCCTGCTCCACTGCGAGACCCAATGCTAGATACATCCACGAATAATGTCCATGCCGAGTCTGTCGCTGGATCGGGTAGTTCAGCTGGATCTTCTTCCTTTTCCTCAGGGAAGGAACATTCGACGATAAAATCGGCCAGGGCCTGCGCCTTAATTGCTGTCCGAGGGCGAAAGTCAATATTGAATTGACTGAGCTCAACGGCCCATGCTGCTAGTCTCCCTGAGGATTCGGGTCGGTACAGAACTTTCCGAAGGGGTTGATCGGTAAATACTGTGATGGTCCTCCCTTGAAAGTTAATGCCTACATGGGAAGGACCGTATAAAATTGTTGAAGTATTGGGTTCAGGGACCTATAAATTGCAACATTTGGATGGCACGGACGTCCCGAACACTTGGCATGCGACTCGGCTCCAAAGATATTATCAGTGATACTATGTACTTAGTTTCTTTTGAGGCCTAAATGTTGGTCGATACTGATTATCTTTTCGAGATTAATGAGAATTCTTCTATTTTATCTTTGTCTGCTGTTTTTACATACACTTTGATATATCGATTAACCTTATTAGTAATTTCCTAATAACGTTAATGGGGAGAAGGGGTATAGAACAGCTATGTACATTGATAAATAAGAATCACTCAAGAGAAGAGATAAAATAGAATATTCACATTGCAGAACAAAGAGTCTGTTGAATTCCATAAAAAATTACAAGTACAGAAATTCAAATTACAACATCAATCTTCGGGAATAATAATCCCCAGTGCATCAGGATCATGACCTTTTGTCCTCACCAGTTCTCGGGCAAACTCGAAGCCGTCATTAAACTCATTCACCACAGCATCTTGGACATCTTCATGGAATTGATCCGAGGTCTTATATTCCTCGATAACCTTTTGTCGAAGACTTAGCGCCAACACACTGGGTGATGCAGGGGCAATAGGACCCTTCAGCCAATCAGCTTCTCTGGAAGTCCAACCTTCAACGATCGATTGCACATTCTCCTTTAGATTCCTTATCTGATCTGTTTGAAGGCGAATCGTATCGACTGATTGGCCAAGCTGATCCTTCTGATTCTGCGTGAGCAACTCAAGCTCTTTATTTTTTCCCTCTGCTTCCTCGACCCGTTTCATAGCAGCCTCAGCCTGTTTGATGGCCTCTTCCGCCCGAACCTCAGCATCGGCTACTCGAGCGTTCGCGGTCTGCATTTGGGCCCTTAAGGCGGACAAATCCTTCTCGCTCTTGACCTTCTCCGAACGCATTCTTTCGTAGTCATTTTTCATAATATGGAAGCTATCGTGCTGCGTTCGGAGTTGTGTTCGGACCTTTGAATGAAGCTCCTTCGCCTGAACACATTCTTCGGAGGACTTCTTCAAATCTTGCTCCAAGGTCTTTACTCGACCAGAGACCTCGAGAAGAAGATCGTTCCCCTGCAAAACATTGATCGGGAGTCAGAACATAACATATAACAAAACTGTGGCTATTACTTAAAAAGAAGACTTGCTTACTTTGGTATGATGCGCGAATAGTTTTTCCATCAGAGCCTTCAGATCCCCCTGATCGGCTTCGGTTACATCAATCAGGATCGGGGGGAGATCCGAGGCCCCGACAGAAGTCCCCACTTCTTCCGCCCTCGGCTGTTCAGAGGCGGGAGGGGGAGGAGTGGATTCCCTTTGTTTCTTCTTCCTCACTAGTGCCCCTTCTTCGGGGTGAGGAGACTCGGCGTCGAAAGAAGCTGTTGCAACAAGCTCCTTCGGGGCACCACTGGCTGAACCTCCGGTGGTAGAGGACGGCTCGATCGGGACCACCCGGATAGGTCCTTCTTCTCTCACCTCAACTGAGGAGTGGCGCACCAGCCTCCTCTTCTTGGGCCTAGGCTCTGCGGCCGTCGCTGGCTCCTCGGTCGGACCAGGACCTGAAGCCCCTGCAGTAGTCCCCTCGGGCAAGGCCAACACTTTGCTGCCCGAAGCTTTCTTCTGGCGTGCCAGCCTCAACTTTTCAGCACCTGACAGCTTCGTCCTCGGCACGCCAGCTGCCTCAAGAATAGCCTCATTATCAGCGGTCCTTCCAGAGTCAGCCACTGCACAACGGATACAAGGGATCAGTACATTATTAATTCAATAATAATATGCATTCGGGAAATTTTAAATGGACTTACAGCCGTGATCATGTAACCAGTCTTGGTCATTCAAAAGAAGCCGGTTCCACTTCACCGATGGTCGCTTGGAATATAAAACCTCGAACTCCTCCAACCTTCTTCGGGTAATCCGATTCGGGTTTAATTGGTCTTTGTTCGGGTTAGACCAAGGTCCTACCAACTCAGTGTCCGGCCCCTTGATGAGGAACCAGTCCCCGTGCCATCCCTTGTTACTGGATGGGGTATCCATTAGGGTATCTCTACCCGGATTCTTGATTATTTGATAAAAACCCTTCTCCTTACAGGCGGAGAGGGAAAAGAATTGAAAGAAGAAGTCAAGCTTCGGGGTTATGCTCTCGGACGAGCAGAAAGCTATGAAACTATTTAAATGAATTAAAGAATTTGGGGATAATTGATTTAAGCTAAGTCCTACTGTATGAAGGAGCTCTACAAGGAAAGGACGGAGTGGAAAGCGCACCCCGAAGAGAAGCAACTGGCGATGGATCGGGATCCACCCCCCTTCGGGTTGCCAGTACACCCTTTCCTCACCCTCGGGTCTCCTAATTTCATATGATTCAGGAATATAGAATTCCGTCATCAGCAGATCGAAAAAAGGGTTTTTGATGGAAGAAGGAACGTTGGCTACTCTATACTTTAAAGAGAAGTACTTAGTCCTATTGTACTCCTCTACGTCTCTCATCCGCTCTACTATTACCGGTTTCCATGGCTGACCTTCAGGAATTCCGGCTTGAGCTACTGTAACCTCATCTTCAACACGGGAAGATGAAGCTTGATTACCCCCAGCCATCGTGAAAAGAAGGAAGATGGATAACTTACTTGAAGATGTTCGGGGAAGGGGATGGACGATCGATCCTAAAGCAGAATAGCACGAAGATGAGATCTTTGGAAGGTTATTTCTCCCGCTGTAAAAACGATTGCACTGGTGAGAAATGACGGCTAGGTTAACTTTCTCTATAAAAGTGGATATCCGACGGACGAAATTGATCCTATCCAATGGATGAGGCCAGAGGCGGGAGAAGTTATTACTGGTAAGCTATAGTGCTAAACAGCTGTACCCAACTGTAACGTTTTGAATTTCAAAAAAATATAACTGTTGGGCTGCTTGTGCTGGGATATCACCATTGGGCTTCGAAACAAAAGACTGGGCCCAAATACACCTTCATGAGCGGGACTTACCCATCAGAGAAGCCCAATATCGTGACCCGAATCTACATTCTCGGGACAACATTTCTAGGGATCCCAAGAGACACTATCCTCGGTTCTCATACTTTTGAGCACCCGAGGGGCATTGTCCTTGGTCTGACGCCTTCGAGAGTCTCTATCTTCGGGCTAAACACTTGGAGACACCTGGAGGAGAGATATCTTCGGTCTGATGCCTTCGGGTTCCCGAGAACATCTTTCCTTTTTCCTTGTCATAAATCTCCGATCGATCAAATTCTCTGGCTCACTCCCCCAGTACATATCATATACTAAGGGAGTAGGGGGAAATGTTCGGATATAAATCCTAACAGGCTGGATTGGGCTTCTTATGTTGGGCTCGGCCCAAAAGCCAATCCAGCCTAACGAATTACATGAGGACTCTCCAGTCCAAAATGGCTTGGGCCAGTATTCTAAGCCCTTATGGTTCCCTACTGGATTATACTTCTATCGGATCAAGGTAGTTCAATCCGGGTCTAATAAGGATTCTGGGCAGAACACTCCTAATAGGAGTAGAAAGTAGCCAAGTGAATCCTTATAAATACCCAAGTAACAATGAAGGCCAGGTACAATACTTTTACCCTACTAAATATTTGACCTCCATTGTTAGCGTTCTTTGAGCTTGTTACTTACTCTTACACCCAAGGAGTCTCCACACGGCTCAAGCCGTTGGGACTTTAGTGCAGGTACACGCGCGGAAAGTGGATTGGACGCGCGGACAAAATCAAACGTTAACAGCGAGTATTCATGAATTTTATTTTGTCTTTCTTTTCCTTTAATAACAGAAATATCGACATTTTTTATTTTTCATTTGATTTTTTGTTTATGGTCTAACAGGGCATCGTTTAGATATAGGCAGGATTCACTGGTATGCCACTTTTCTTTTATTCTTTTCTTGGTCAAAGTTAAAAGAATTAATTACGTGTGAATGTGGTTTGATCTTATTTTGAATTTCTATTATGAACTCTGATACAAGCTAAAAGATGATTTTTTTTATACTAATTCTCTATGTACCAAATATAAGAGCAAGTTTTATTACATTAATTTACCTTCATTGTACTCATATATTTTGAAATGGAGGTTAAGTGAAAAATATAACAAATCTCCAACATCCAGCAGAGTTCTAAAGTTCCACAATAAATAACACAAATACCAAATTAAATTTTAAGAAATTCAAAATAACAACATAATAACCACTCCTAAGGGTGAATGCCAAACAAACTCAAGATACCCTTCCACTCAGCCAAATTGTTATAAAAATTACTTTATAACATATGATATATTTAGAGAAAAAAATTAAGTACTCCCTCCGTCCCAAATTAATTGCTTTTCTAGGACTTTTTTAAGTCAAATTGACTACTTTTAAAATTAATAATTAAACATATATAAATATATTTCTAAAATTATAAAAATTGAAATTAGTAATAAATTGTATATACTTTATTTTGGTTATAATATCTTCACTTATATGTTAGCAAAAATAGTAAAAAGATTAGTTTTAAAAATAGTCAATTTGACTTTAAAAAGTCTTAGAAAAGCAATTAATTTGGGACGGAGGGAGTATAATATATAAATTGACCCTTTTGAAATTTTAGAAAATTTTTAATGTACGGGGTCAAATTGAATTTTTTATAACTTTCTCAATCTCATCTCACTCCTACTTTATGTATGCATCTCCCTTTAATCTTCTTTAAATAAATAATAATTTAATTTATATAGTTATTTAAAGCAATTAAGTATTTATGAACAAATTTGTGATTAGAAAAGTATATTAGGGGTTCAATGATGTGTGTATATATAATACTACTATTTATTGTATTAACATTATAACTAAATACATGTTTTATATATGTAATCGGAAAGTACAAAATTATCCAAATGATTTAACTCGGGGCCACTACTCCTCAACTTTCGCTAAATAATTGATAATCTCATAATATTTTGACTCCATTAGATAAAACTTTTGGCTTTTGCTTCTACAAACTGTATCACAAACTCAAAGTCTAATAGAAGTTTTAAAACTAAATAAATCAGTTTGGACCAAGGGTAGCTCTTAATTCTTATCCCAAAGAATCTTTGTCATGAATGAAAAAAGTACCCCGCATTCTCGAGTTATTTTTCTATCTAAATTCTCTTAGTCAAAGTGTCCCGTCACCTCAACGGTACAACCGCAATCAAGCCCCAATTTTTCTATGGGCAAAATATATTTTTATTATACCAAGTTTTACCTTCCACACAATTGTGCTCCTAAATTAATTGGGCTTACACATCCATTACATCAAGTACCTGATTTCACACAATGTCCCCCTCAATTTCAATTTCAGGCTGAAACTGACCAAAATGCCTAATTTTTTGGTAAGGTAAGTATTTTTATACGGTTTAACTATATTAAAATATGATTTGAATTTATTAAAAAAAACTTCTATTTTCCCTTTGATTCCCGCCCAATTCTTGTATCCCTTTTTCCCTCCATACAGTTAATAAATAGAAGAATATAGAAAAAGGGAAAGAAGAGAACCAGAGCAGGAGAGAGGAATAGAAGAAGAGAAGAAGAGAAACTAACCAATGGCAGCTGTGCTTTGTCGATGTGGTTTTTCGGCTGAACTTAAGACTGCTAATTCTGACCTTAATCGTGGTAGAATGTTCTTTGCTTGCCAATCTATTGGGGTAATTTCTTCATTCTTTAACCTAAAATTTTTGTTTCCTAATAGGGCTTGTAATTTTTCATCTAAAACTTCATGTTTTTTCCCTTTTGCAAAATATCTGTAGATTTTTTCGTTGGATTGATCTCCTAGTTGAAGGTGGGTTGTTAGTAAAATGCATAGACATAGAAAAGGAAGTTAAGAAGATAAACAGAAGATTTAACATATGCATTGCCCTTTTGGTACTAACATAGTTCATTATAATCATCCTAGATTAAATTATGTAATACAAGAAATTTAATATCAATTTATAAAATGCATGAAATGTAATAGCAGATTATAATGCACGAAATGTAATGGTAATTTATGAAATGAGAAATGCATTAACAGTTTATGTTGTGAGAATTATAATGAGAAATGCAATGACAATTTATATTGTGCATTTGTGCTGAAAAAATATTTGTGGCGAAACAGAGCACATACCATAATTGTCAACACCAGGAAACAGAGCACCATGGAACAAAGCAACATCAAACAGAGCACATAAGGCAGCACAAAAACCATGGCCTAGAAACATACAAACACATTCCAATTGTGTTAGAGCACATAAGGCTGCGCACTGTTAGGTCTGAATATGCAATAATTAATCTAGAAGGGGGGTTGAATAGATTAAAGACTGAAGTCATTCTACTATCGCAGAATAAAGAAGTGAAGTGCTCAAAGAGAACTCTAAGATCATTGAGTAAAGGCTAAAGTCACTCTACTATCACAGAGTAAAGAAGTGAAGTTCTCAAAGAGAACTCTACGATCGTTGAGTGGAATACTAGTTCGTAGAGTAAAGGCTGAAGTCATTCTACTATCATAGACTGAAAAAGTGAAGTGCTTAAAGAGAACTCTACGATTATTGAGTAGAATACCAGTTCATAGAGTAAAGGTTGAAGTCACTCTAGGATCATTAAATGGAATACTAGTTCGTAAAGTAAAGGTTGAAGTCACTCTACTATCTGAGGATTCACTCTACGTTTCACTCTACGGTCTAAGGATTCACTCTATGTTTCTACACTGAAAGCCAGAACGACCAAAATTATAAAGTTTAGTATTGTATAGTTAAGTCATTCTACGATCTGAGGATTCACTCTACGTTTCTACACTAAAAGCCAGAACAACCAAAATTGTAGAGTCATATCACAGAGCTATTACAAAGCGTACAGTGTAGTATCGTAGAGTTAAGTCACTCTACGTTCCTTATTTTGTTATCATCAAAATAGCATTATAATTTAGTCCCTTCACACACAAATTATACAAACACAGAAACACATACACCCATTGTGCTTGAAGTTATTATCATATATTTCACTAAGCCAAACAAGCTTACATTGTTCAAAAAGTATGTCTAAAAACACTTGACTTTCACATCAAGATAGAGCACCCAAGACTTCATAAAAACAGAGCACCCAAGACCCTATTCTTCAACATCAAGTACTACATGTATGTGCGTGTGTGTTCGTGTGGGTGTGTGTGTTTAAATATATATATATATACACACACACACACACCCCTTTCCAATCTTAATGTCCACATGATAGAAGAAGAGAAGAATTGATTTTGCTTTTAATCGACTTCTTCACTCACTCAATTCGATCGGACAAAGTTGAAGATGAAAAGGGAAAGTAAAAGTTATTAATATATAAACTGCATTTTTAGTAACACACGGTATTAAATTAGTTTTTTTTAACAGGTCAATTGTAACTAACTACGGTCAAAGCATATAAACCCATTAGGGTCCTACCGGGTTGCCATTCGGGTTAGGTATTCCAGCCAATTTCAGCCAAAAATTGAAACAGGGGGGACATTGTGTGAAATTAGGTACTTGATGTAACGGATGTGTAAGCACAATTAGTTTAGGGGACGAATTGTGAGGAAGGTGAAACTTGGTTTAATAAAAGTGTATTTTGCCCCTTTTCTATTTAAATTCTCTTAGGCAAAGTGTCCTAATCACTTCAATAGTACAACTGCCATCAAATCCTCATGAAGGGCCTGAACGACCATCGCCACGCCAACGTCCATGTGATCCAAGTAGATGGGCATGTACAAAAAAGAAATGACGCACATAATCAGCGCATCTACACGTGTCGACCGCCATCTATCCTCCGAAGTACCAAAATCATCCTGGAAGGTAATATTGCTCCCATGTGAGCCAAATTTGTCGATCATGAAGTCCAAAGACACTATATGTCACTAGTCATCTCCGATAATAAACCTGCCCGAGTTAATCCCGTGGTCGAGAGAAACTATCTATGCATATATCCGACAGTCAGCCGAGCACAAGGGCCAGAGAGGGATAGGCCAGAAATTCGGGCATACTCCTCCAAAGTAGGAGTCAGCTCCTGTGACCCAAATTTAAAGACATGGTGCTCCGGCACCCAACAGGACAATATCCCCTCAACGAAACCCTCGAGGACCTTAAATGACAAGTATGATAGGGAATGACCTAGAAGTCTCTCTACTGTGATGCGATTAGAAGATGGCAAGTTGTCAAACCATCCCTACAGTCTACGAGCCACACCCCCAGCTGGGGCATGATCCAAACGAGTGAATAATGACGATGACATCTGTAAAAGCAATATCAACAAGACTAAACATGGGTCATTTCTATATAACATATATATAATGAGCATGCATCATGATAATGAAAATGAATAAATATGCATAATTACAATGGCTAACAAATCGAATACATACATAAAATATTTACTGATCGATACATAATATATGTGCACATATATACATAAATGTAAAATTCAAAATAAAATATACAGGAAATGAGCATAGGCGCCCCAATGAATCAAAGGTAGCTTAATTTGTAAAATTTATCTCATCAATAAAGGCTGAAGGGCCATTAAAATGATCCATTCTCTCCAAATCCTCATGGCTTGGACCCCCTGTATCAAAGTTCATATCCGGTCGATAAAACATCGAAGGACCTACCCCATAAGCATCGGCCACACTAGGTCCAGATGCAGAATCGGAACCAAATCTGTCAGCTTCATATGCATATGCCTCATCAGGATCTCTACCCAACTGGTAGATGAAGAAAGACAAATGCGCCAACAGACGAGTTAAAAAAACAATCTAGTTTGAATGAGTCGGTTCCCGGACATAGGTCATCCAATCCGTTATCATAACTGAACCAGGCACAATATCGCCCAGGAAATGAGTGGCTCGAGTATGTGCGCATATAATGCGGGGTCTACACCATGTACAAAAAATATCTGAGGTACTGGGTCCATCAGATAGTCGAAAACCATCCTCACCCTCTATATTGATCTCTGCAATCTGCGCACCGATAGGCCAGAGTCTCCGAAGTGGCGGGAGAAAAGGAATACGGATCTCCTCAGTCACACACTGGAAGGCTCTTTCCCAATGTACAACTCCTAGCCCCAGAAAGTCAGTAAAAGAACCCAACGAGTCGACAAAGAAAACTTCGATCCAACAGGAAAGCCTCGGTAAAACCCCTTAGTCAAATACTCGACAGTATACAGGACCTATATCACATTAAAAATCGAAATAAACTCTTGTTGAAGATGACAATGGGTGAAGCTATCTAAAACAGGCACCTCTATAAAGTGCTATGATGCCAACAACATCCTCGAGGATATGTATCCAGGCCTAATATGGTGATGGGTCACAGATATGGCAGCCGCTTATAAGCCCAGAACTGACATACAAAGCAACGACCACTCTATCAAAAAATAACAAAAAAAGAAGCATAAAATGAAGAGGGGATAATACAAAAGTAACCTACTAGGAGGAACGGGTAAAAGCTAAGCCAAGCCTCCATCTAACCTTTGGAACGCAGGCACATACCGTGTAGAAAATAGGCAAAGGTGAAGGAACCCTAGTCATAATCTCCAATATTGACCACATCTCAGAGCTCCAACGATGCTAAAATGGATAGTTGAGGAGTTATTCCCTACGAAATAACCCCTCAGAATGATCAAGAATAGGCACCTCAAAAGACAATCTTGCACTTTGATGTCTATAGGGAACGACTCAGATAAACCTCCATGTATCACATCGACTGCTAATGCGCCCGAGAGGATGCTCCTGCCCTTGAAAACCCTATCTCGAGATGTGAATCCTAATAAGGATCGGATGGTAGTGGGAGAGATATCGACCTCCAAGTCTATGCAGCGACCTGTGAACTCAATGTCGGTGATATATCGTCAATCCATCGGTGTCATCATCACCTTTCAATCTAAGAGATGAAGAGACTGACTCTGATGAAACCAACACTCCGATAAGGCCCCACAGAGATCGACGAGGGGCAATGGTAAAAAAACAACTGAAAACCCCAATAGTCCACCCTCTCACGATAATCCGAGCGGGGGGAGTAATAAAGGTTGTAAACACTGAACCAATTACCCTTAGGCTGGGTAAACTTAAGGACTTACGACATGTTAAAAGGAATAAAATTACTATAATAAAGAATGACCTAAAGACAAACGAGAATTCCCTATACTTCATTAGCGTGAAGAAATGTTGAGGGGTGATGACTCAGATTCGAGCCCAATAAATCTGGCATCTCGACTTGGATCCCGGGAAATTTATAGCTCCGAGTGGTGGGAATGGAATCATCAGGCTCAGGTATCCCAACAACTCTATCAGCCTCTTCATTAAGATCAATTCTTATCGGACGAATGCATAACTCGACTAATTAGTGAGGATGACGTGTTAAACGAGGAGACGGGGCTGCCGAAGTTAACCTACGAGGACGAACCCCTGAGGAAGCTCTATGAATCGTGGAACTACTCGGCGCATGGAATCCATATCTAACCCGTGGAGAAGAATTTTGGTAAGGTACGTTTTTCTAATTTTATTCAATTAATTATTGTGTTTTCTTTAACTAAATAGAAATGTAAATAGACATGAGAAACGATTGAGATACGTCAAAATCAAGGGATAGTTGTCTTGATGTCTACGGTAGATGTTAAGCGTGTTAAGATTAAGTGGGTTCCCTAAAGGAAAAGTCTCATCCGATTAAAACGTTAAAGTGGTTTAAATGAACCAACAAGAAGCATGAGGCACTTAGGTTGTCTGGAATATGAAAAAAATATATAATAATAAATGAAAAGATTCTTTAGATAAACCCAACCCCCGGGGGGGGGGGGAGGACGGTGCATCAATAAAGAAATTTATTTTAAAAGAAATTCATCATTAAATTTGAGTCCTGTCATATTATAGTTTAAGTCATTTGCATTAATTTAGATGTTACACATGCATACATATACACTAATTAGTGAAGTCCACAAAAAAAATTCACCATAGTTTTTCCTATAAAAAGGACTTTTCTTATGCATATCATTTTGCATTTTCATCATTTTCAAACACCCAAATCATAAAAAGAGAACACATGTACAATTTATAGTTATCTGAATGTTAGTTCAAACTCATCAACCCAGCACATATAAAGGTCGTAAAAATGTCCGAAAATGCTAAAATAAACAGATAAAGCAGCTTTCGACAATAAAAGTACAACTTCTGATCCGAAAAGGGCGACAAAAAATATTTTTCGATTTTAAAATTTTCATATATAAACGTTCATCTTAATAAATTACATGCAATGCACAATTCATATTAATTATATTTTTATCATGACATTTGAGCATACATTTTGACCATCCCATGTTTAAACTAACTAGTTATCATAATGTAGCAAAACGAAAGCGAAAATAGCGAAATGAGACATGTATACGTTACCCGTGGTATGATGATCAAATGTACGGAGTCGAATTTTGTATATCTGAATTCTACGGAGTAAACAGAACAAAAAATATGTGAAGGAACTTAGGAGAATACAAAAAAGGATGCTAAATTGCCAAAAGCAATGAGGAAAGAGAGAGGGGCCCGTGGGGTATAGGCCGTCTGGTCTGCCGTAGGGGGACTTGCGGCCAGCCGCAGGTGGACCGACCTATAAACATGTCATTTTAGGTCCAAATAGGTGTTCTTGCGAAGAAAAACAAATTTTTGAATTAGAAATTAATTTTTTTCAAAAAAGGCGTTTCAAAGAAACTGAAATTTGGAAATGTAGGATTACAAGTCATAAGCGCAAGAAAAACGATTGAAAACGTGTCAAAAGTTGTGAAAAACTGATTACTGAGCGAAGAAATGATTCTTTCCTTCAAAAATTTCGACGATACGACGACCCCAACGACGATACGATTACCCCGATGATGACTCCGTTGATGATACGACTACCCCGACGACGATCTCGATGACAATCCGGTGATGATATGATTACCCCTACGACGACCCCGACGATGATACGATTACCCCAATGACGATCTCGACGATGATACGATAAAGATTATTCCCATAAAGTAACCCCCACAATGATATAATTATGAGGTTCGACACTTGCATCATTGTATCACTTTATATTGTCTTGCATTATTGTATCATTTTATATTGACTCTCATCATTACATCATTATATATTTTCTTGCATCATCACTATATCTTGACATGCATTGGGTGTCTATATCTTTATCATGTTCATTCTATTGCATTGCATAAACATGACAAAGAGGGGTATTTGTAGACATTCAAAATTTATGCATCTTTTCTCTAACAATGGTTTTCCACTTTCTTGAGTTGAATACTTTTTTTTGTACTCATTAAACAAATCTTCCATTGCTCTCTTCACACCATCGGCAATCTCCATTCCCATGGCCTTATTACTTGCTTGATATTCTAAATCCCTATCTTCATTATCAATATCAAAATGAAGATCTACTTCCATACCTTCCAACGGATTTTCAACTTCAATTTCACCATCTCCATACATTCTTTCTAAACCAAATTGAATAAAACTTAACTTATACCGAGGATCAAGCACAATGGGAATATACAATAACATATTCATCTTTGTAACATTTCCCCAATACTTATCATATTTTCTTTTCATTGCCTTGGTCATTTTTTGTAATTCTCTGTCATTGCTTCTTTCCCAATCACTCAAAATAATATAAGTGTCACATATTTCAAGAAATGCATTATTTGATGTAACATAAGATGAGCCTGAAATATGCACAGTGAGATTATAAAAATGTTCTAAGAATCTCACAAACAATTTAGTCCTATTCCAATCCGAGTCCGTTGGAATATTTTTGCCCCCCATCTCTTTTTCAAAGTCACGATCTTCAAACCCAAATCGATCAAAAGCTTATTTGTACTTTAAGGCCGAACTTAACATCAAGTAAGTAGAGTTCCATCTAGTTGGGTAATCTAGACTTAAGCTTTTCTTATCTTCAAGACCACAATACTCAATACAATCCTTAAATGACTTAACCCTAGCCGGGGATTGTTTTGCATACTTCACTTCATGCCTAACTGTCTCAACAGATTTCTTAATCAACTTCAACCCATCATTCACAACAAGATTAATAATGTGAGCGATACATCTCATGTGAATGAACTTACCACCTAAGACATTGGTTTTTCAAGATGTACATCTATCTCTCAAGTAAGTCGTTGCAGTGTCATTTGAGCTAGCATTATCTACAGTGAGTGTCATAACTTTAGAAAGTCCCCACTCTTTTAGACAAGACTTAACCATTTCCCCAATGTCCTTCCCCTTATGACTTGTGATGGTTCGAAAATTCAAGATTTTCTTATGCAATTTTTAATTTTCATCAATAAAATGCGCAGTAACACACATATAATTCAAGCGTTGATTAGAAGTCCAAGAATCAGTTGTGAGGCAAACACGTTCACAATTTTTTCTAAGGATTATTTTCAACTTAATCTTCTCATTATCATATAAACGAATACAATCTCTAGCAAATGTAAAACGTGAAGGCAATTAAAACCTAGGACAAGCAACTTGCATAAGTCTTTTAAAACCCTCCTTCTCAACATGTTTGAAAGGAAGCTCATCTACAATAAGATGGTAAACCATGGCTGCCCTAACAGCTTCTTGGTCAAACCTCCAAGCAGTAAGTGTACCCTCACCTACCACTCCCTCCCCCTCACCCTCTTTAATCCCTACAAGTTGGGGTTGAGCTTTATCTGTTGCTAGGATTTTTTTACAAGTTCTAAAGTGATTTATTAAAGAAGTAGTGCCATTTGAAGATGAATCAGCAGCTAATTCTTTTCCACAATAAGTACACTTACCTTTGATGACATTACCATCCTTATCTTTAATTGGAATGAAGTGCCCCTCAGTCCACACCTTAGATCTAGGTGCCATCCTCTTTCTTTGTATCTTTACACTTTTTGATTGTCCCGTAGTCTTTGTACTTGTTGAGATTTCCTTTGACTCAGACTCTATACTGGTAGGAACACTGCCAACCTGACTCTTTCCCATGTCCAATTGCATCAAGGTCATCAAGGTTAGACTCGTCTGTATCATCCACCATTTGCAAATCATTTAAAATACTT
Organism: Aralia elata; assembly: GCA_034770075.1. Classification (NCBI taxonomy): domain Eukaryota; kingdom Viridiplantae; phylum Streptophyta; class Magnoliopsida; order Apiales; family Araliaceae; genus Aralia; species Aralia elata. Next base: position 70,999,863 of record CM068383.1, read on the forward strand.
CTTAACATCATCTGAAAATTTCAAACAAATCAAATTAGATTAACAAAGAAAGTTTGAAAATGATAAGTTAACTACATTTGGACTAGTACTATACTATATAGCATCTAGTAATGTAATTTAACCACTTATACCCTTCACATTCAGCAAAACTCGAAACGGCAAAATCAAGACCCTTTTTTTTAACTTGGCAGGTGGCAGCCTGCTATGCTATAATTAAGAGGGTCAGAGGGATCTAGATTTCTTGTCCCTGGATATTGATTACTCAAGAGGAAATGTCTTAGCATTCTTTCTTTTCTTTTCTTGGATAAATGGTGTTCAAATTGAATATATTTTACAAGGAGTCCAAACAAATAGTTAAATACCAATTCACCCAATAAAAAAATATGCTTAAAAATCAGAAATAAACAACAATCAAGGTACAAAAACAAAAACAAAGACAAAGCCACACAACCAAGCTTCTGTTCAAAGAAATGATACGCACCAGAATTTAAAACAAACAAAACAATACAACAACTATACATCTTACTGAAAATCATTGCAAAAAATATCTGAATGCCATTCAAGGTGAGTTTGCGGTGATGAAATAAGTTTATTCATTTTGCTTGATTAAGTTTCATCAAATCAATAAACAGATATACCCAATTGAAAAGAAAAATTACTCTGTTTTGGGGCCTTTCAGCTGCATTGATATTAACCGAGCTTATGAATGAATCCCTTCATAAAGTAATATTGTCGTATTAAGAATTGATACATAAGGAGAGAGCTTATTTGCTATAGTAATATTGTTTTCATTCCCAGTTTTCAAAATAATGAAATAAGATACAGAGCTTATTTTGTTGCAAACTACTGCTAAGAACCAAGTGATTCATTTAGAAAAAAATACTATTATAACTAAAATTTATAATAGTACAATATTCATAATTATTTTCATTATTCAATATTCATAAATAATTATAACTAAAATTTATAATAGCACTAAGTACAATATTCATAATTTTTCAGATCGAATGGAGTAATAATTAGTAAATGAGTTAGATACACTCATACAAGTAGCCAATTCTTCCTAACATGAAACATCACTTTCAATTTATAACTAAAATTTCTAGCACATTTCAATATAAAACTTTGTATGGATTAATTTTGTAAGCAAGTTAAAGCAACCAAACAGTGGAGACTGGAGGGAAATATAAATAGATACCTGATACTGATACCTCGGACTTCGAAAATAGAGACCGTCAGAGACTCGGAGGACAGGAGGAGTCGAGGAGAGAGGAACTTGGTCCGTTCAGAGGCAGAGGCGCAGAGCAGAGTGACAAGAGTCACGATTTGGGGACTACCGGACTAGGGTTTTAGCTTTTGGGTTAGGGCACTAGGATAGAAAGTGATTAAGTGAGAGATCTAAGAAGCAAGAGCCAAGAGATGAGAGATCTAAGATCTGAGAGTGAGAGCTGAGAGATCGATTTGGGTTTTATGTAGTGAGAGGTGAGAGATGAGAGATGAGAATCGATTCTGAGTAGAGAGTAGGACTGAGTATGACCACTGTCTGTGGGAACTGGGTCTAGGAAGAGAAGACGACTAGACGAGAATGAGAAATAAAAATAATTACTGAACTATTCTAATTTTTAAGCTTTAATTTTTTTTAATTTCGGTTATTCGGGTAACCGAATAAGGAAAACACGAAAACTAAACCCGAACCCGAAAATCGTAAATCAAATCGGGTATAACCAAATTAGTAAAAAAAAACCAAATAACCAAAAAATTTCGGTTAAAAAATTTCGGTTAGGTTCGGTAATTCAGTTTTATCCGTTTTTTGCTCAGTCCTACCTGTCATTGTCCTGCGAGCGGCTTTTATGCCTCATGCGGATCGGAGAGCGGCTTATTAGCCTGCTCAAGTCCGGCGAGGGGCTTCGGTGCCTGTTGCCGATCGGGAAGCGGCTCCTCGGCCTACTCTGGTCCTGCGAACGTCTTCGATGCCTGTTGCGGACTGGTGTGCGGCTCCTGCGAGCGGCTTCGGCGCCTGCTACGGACTGATGTGCGGCTCTTCGGCCTGCTTAGGTCCTGTGAGTGGCTTCGGCGCCTGCTGCGGACTGGGGACCGACTCCTCGGTCTGCTCCTTTCTCGTCAAGAACCGTCCGAAAGATATGTCCTGGATCGGTCTCCTGACGAATCTTCTTGACACCGATGATAACTGGAGAAAACTTCTTCTCCATGTAGCAACGACGCCAACTGCTTATCCAACTTTATTTGTTGAAGGCGTAGGGCCTCCATAGCATCTTTGTTCTGTTGCACCTTCCTGGCCAGGATCAGCTCCATTTTGTCTCGACCTTGATCCGGCCTAAAGTTCTGGTCATCGGCACCATCGTCATGGCCCCCCGTCCTCCGTGTGGTCGAAAACAATTTCCTTTTGACAATCGTCGTTCGAGGGTCGAATTGGCCCACTGAGTGACTTTGAGGGCCCAGCCTATCCGAGATGCCCTTCGACGGCCCCAACCTATCTTTGACCGATCCTCTGGGTTGGAGAGTGTTAGTCGTTGATGTATTCTGTGCCGATGCCGTTTTTGTATTGTTTAACAGCATGATTTTTGATCGACTACTACTGGGTGATTATATATTATGTTGCACTAAGGGCCCTCCTTCTAGCGTCAATGTTAACACCAAGATTTCGCCGCGCGTCCAATCACCAAAATATGTTCCAAATCCTGCACAAGAACAAAACCACACTCAGAGAGCTAATGACTTTCGCCGCCAGGGGATAGCTTCGGTGTGAGAAAAAGTACAGGCCGTTCAAAGTATTAACAATGGAGGTTTAGCACTTTAGTGAGCAAAAAGTCATTACCTGTAAATTAGGGTTTAACCTTGTATTTATAGATGATCACACCTCCTTCATCGCCATATCCCCAAATTGTAGTAGGACTCCTAATCATGGTAATTATCTATGATTGGATAGAAATTAATTTTCTTAAAGAAAAGAAGTCAGATATAATCCTGATTCTTTCCTTAGGAACCAAAGTTCAAATACAGCTAGGAATCTTAGATTCCTTAAAATCCCTCCTAATTCCCAAAACATATTCCTATATGAGGTCACTTATCACCACGTGGACAGGGCCCACCAGATCTATCGAGCCCAATTTTTTCATGCCCCGACATACAATAATATATTATTATATGTTATAATATTAAATATATATTTATTATATAACATACAATAGTATATATTATAAACATATAATAATATATATTTAATATATAATAATATAAACATATAAAATATATGTTTAATATATGATATATAATATATATCATATATACTCTATTAATATAATATAATACAAAACAAAAATAATACATATTAATATATATATAATATATTATATTATATATATATTTATTTATTTACATGAGTGAGAGCATTTTTGTCTTAAACACTTTTTTTCATTCATTTACACATTAGAATCACAATTCTTTAGCATACAAAACATCGGAAAGAAATGCTTGGTCAGAATGACCATTCCTTTTCGCCCTCAATTTCATTACACCAAATTGCTCTTTAGTTCTTATCTTATGGTAGATCTACATTTTATTTTCTTAAAAATTAGATTAGCTATTTTTTACACTAGTTTAATTAGTGGCTCTCGAGTCAACCACCCAGGCTTTTTCATATGCAACGACCTTTGAAATTGTTGCCATTAAAAAGGCTCAATCTTGGTATATTACTGGCGAAATCTAAAACTTGTTTGGGAAAAAAAAAATAAACTCAGTGTTAAAGTAATGTTTGTGATTAAAAAAATTAAGGTTCAATTACATACTAGTTTTTAAAAAATAAAGATTTGGGTGTGGGGCCATGCCGCCACTTTCCAAGATTCATCAGTTACTTTCCTTACAAAACAAGCATTATATGGGTTCTCTCCGTCTCAAATTAAAACCTAGTTTTGAAATTAGATCCTCTCTATTATATTATTCAATACATTATATTTTTATAAGTATGAATAGTATAATTAAAATCGATATCAATTAATTAATTTATTATATTAAAAAACATAATTATTTTAAAATTAAAAATAATCTGACATTTTTTCACCATTTAATGAACATGTAGATTTTTCATCAAAATATTAATAGATGAAAATTCTTTCAGACTTTTAAGGGTAAAAATATTTTTTATGATTCTAATTTTTTATATGATTGATCTTAATATCATCAATTATCTATCAACATATTTTGATCATTTCAAACAAAATTATTAATATCAAACAATTGATGTATTTGATGAAATTGTAGGAAATGTGTAATGGAGGAGAGCCAAATCCCAAATTTTGATTATTTTTTTTGTGGTCAAATTGACTATTTTTAAAACTAATTTTGTACGATTATTAATAAAGTTTAGGTTAAGAGATTATAATCATAAAAAATTTAGTACCAACTCCAAAATTTTAAATTTTAAAAATATATTTATATATACTTAATTATTAATCTTAAAAATGGTCAATTTGGCCAAAAAAATAATCAAAACGAGACATTTATTTGAGACGGAAGTACTTTGGAATGACAATAATCAACCTTGACCCTTTATTAGACTAACAGAGAACAAACAAACCAAAACGTATGTATAATTAGTGTCAAATGACCGTTTTATGTGTATCAATATTATAATGGGAGAGGGAAAAAGTAACTCTTTTCTTAAAACTGGGTCACGTGTAATTTTTTTTCTCTTTTCACAAGTTTAGTTTAATTATAATTTTATCTTTCTTAATTTTTATTTATTTTTTATTATATTCTTAAATTTGCTAAAACTCTTATTTTTTATGGTAATTACAAAGACAACACATCTGCCACTAAGACTAGTACACGTAATTAAAGAAAGAAGATTGTATTAAAAGGTGAAAGGGCCACACATTTTATGTAATAAGTAATAACAAAAGTACTTTTTTTTTTGAGAATTTTCAAACCACAAATTCGTTGGTGCTTAACATTTAACAAAAAATGTCATGCTCAAGGAAAACTAAATCCAACTTGGTCAGAAGCCAAGGGTTACACTCTTACGCAGATCAATGAAAATTTAACTCTCTGTTTGCTAGCTTCCTTAGCCTACGGATGGTACTCCTAACAGTCACAGCAGCAGCAGTGTTTAATGTATAAACATATTTTCTGAAGAAACTTGATACAATTTGATGACAAATAAAAACTCAAATTTCTTAACTTAGAAAGAACTGATCGGAACGTGCTAGCTAGTTAGTTAATAAACGCATCGAGTCTCTCTCCGTAAAATATTGGAAATAATTTATGATTTTTTAAAGTTAACTTACAAACTTTTAAAATTAAAAATGATACAAATTCATGTAAGTTTGTAAGTACCAAATTTGATAATATGTAATAACTTTTAGAGCCGTCAGGAGGAGCTTTTTGGGTGGAGTAAAAGTAGTTTTAAATTAAATAAAGAAGTGTTTTGTTTGGCAACTCTCTTAAAATACTTTTAAGGATTAGGATTTGAGTTCAGAAACATTTGTAACTAAAATAGAAAGTTTGTGTTTTTGGCTCTAGCACTTTGACCAAAGTACAAAATACAAAATTATGTTGAAATGGTTAAAAGAAAATAAATTCTCATGCGACATACTTATCTTAAATTTGTCATTAATACTTTAAAAAATATTTTTATAATTATGTAACCAAACATTATTTTACTTTTCTTATAAAAACATTTTTGTCAACAATTCTACATCTAAAAGGGCTCTATCTTACCGTATCACACTGTACAACTTCGTCAAACGGACACTTGCTCAATTTGCAGTATTTACATTCAAACTTTTTTTTACAGTATTTATAGTAGTTTGTACTAAAAGCAAATAAATTTGTATGAATTTTTAATTTTCAGAGACTTAGAAATTGACTTTAAAATTCAAATTCAAATTGTATCTATGAGTTAGATCGATCAAGATGTTTTTGTAGTCGGTTGGTCCTGGCAAAAAGAAAGAAGTTGATAAGGAAATTCAAGAATTTCTAAGTCACTAGAAACAAGGCTGACATTCCAATGTCTTTTCCATAAATATTAAATTTAACCTAATCTTGATTCAAAAATTTTATAATGTGCTACTTTTCATTTTATTTTTATTTATTTTAACATTTTCATGTGTACATTGAAGCCACCATTGGACATAGAACACAGGAAACAACGTTCATTTTTTAGCCTGCTCATATGTTTTTTTCCCTTTCCTCCAATGAAATTTTCCATATAAATATGACAAGATTTAATCACCAAGGATCACCATCTTAAAAACCAACTCAAAGAGCTTTCACATGAAGGAGAAAAAAGAAGAAAGAAATAAAAATCATGGCCAAGTCTAACAATGGATCAGCCTTGGGCCTAAGCTTGGTTATAGTGTTCTCTATTTTCCTCTTCATCCAAATGACTCGTACTGCCGTGAGAGCAAACAGCTATTTGCCAATAAGTTCTTTTAGAAGATAATATTTTAAAGGGAGCATTGATTCCTTTTAATGTAAAAATGGGACTTACTTTATTCTCATGCGAGAGAAAACTTTGTGAAAATATGAAAAAAGCGCGCGTGAAAATATCAAATCCTTGTTTTATACTCTTTTTTGCTTTTTAACAACTTAAAATTGATCTCTTATATATTTTTCTTGTCTTCTGCTGAATGTATATGGTCAGATGGTGCAGAGAAGTCTGGGAATGTGAAGATACACTTAAAATGTACCAATGTGATCGGTCATAAAGAAGGTGAAACGTTACAATGTCGCTCACAAGTCCAAATTGACAATAAATGACTTCATGTTGATGAACCCTAATCTCAAATGCAACAAGCTTTTCGTAGGGGAATGGCTCTGCCTCCAGGCCGAACTTGTAGTTTGAAGTTAAGTATAGAACCAATGAAGAAATGAATAAAGTGGAGAATGAAACTCATTTTCCGCATTTGATAAATAATCCCTCCGCTTCGGAATATAAAGTCAATTGCCTTTATAAAATTTAAAGGTAGAAAGTAATCTTATAGTTTTTTTGGGAAGGATGTAGTATTTGTTTTTATCTATAATTGCTTTTATCAAGCATGTCACCTTGGTAGCTGCTATTATAAGCATTAAATAAAATGTGAATGTGTGACATTCTCATTGATTGAATAACTTTTGCCAACGAGGAGACTTTGTTCTATAGGACTTTATCATGTACGTTGTAATATCTCAGAATTTTTAAATAATGAAATAAGAATTATAAATAAGAAGTGAATATTGAGAATCGAGTTTTTAAGGTAAATTAAAATGTCAAAAAAACAATGTAAGCAATTCAAGAAGGAAAGAAAGGAAAAGGAAATAGCGCATAGAAATGTAAATAAAGGAACTATACAATTCAAAACTCGAATTTGAGTTCGAAAGGGAATTTTGAGAAAAGGACTTCACCGTTGAGACGGGAACGTCGAATATAGTAAGTAAGGACTGTAAACACTATATAGTGTCGAGATTAATCTTTTGGTCAAAGTTAACTGTTGACTTTTAAGGTAAAAAGTCAAACTTGGAATTCGAGAATGAATTTGAAGAAATAGAAGTCGCCATGACGTTGAAAATGTTGACTTTAGTAGAAATTGACTGTAAACATTAAAAATTATTTTTTGAGTCAAAAAGTCAATAAGTCAAGGGAGAAAAAAAAATCAAATCAGATTTGCATTGTTCCAATGTTGGCCCAAAAAAAAGTTTGTAAGAAAAATAGAATATCTCATTTTTTAAATTAAGTATAATGAAGAGGAAGTAGTTAGTCCACTGCAATTCGAATGTAGTGCAAGAAATTATATCTTCATTCTAACTCTTTTTTTTAAGAAAAAATTGGTATAAAATAAAAGATAAATTTTTCTTGCAAACAGTCCTCTAATCAGTCAGTTCATTCACAGCTCCATCATTGTTTTCTGCACCTCTTAAATCAAATATTACGTGCGAAAGGCAAAAGAAAAGAAGAAAAATAACAAAATTAACTTCCATAAATGAGAAGGAAAACAATTAATGCCTTCAGCATGCATATTTTGAGTTTATAGCTCCTTGATGTGATTGACTCTTTTTTGGTCTTGAAGGGATTTAATACATGTATGCTATCATAAGTTTACATATTCGAGAACCAAAATTAAAATACCTCTTGAAGCGTATTAAATCTTTTGGTGCGGAAGATCTCGAACCAGTCCACGAACCAATCTACGAACCAGCGGCGTCTCCGAATTACAATCTTGTCAGATGAAAACGGAGCTTGATTCCACGATCCGTTCAACTAGATTTTTATCGAATATTTTGGGAGCTCTATATTTTGCAGTGTGCTATTGCTTCATGCAATATTCTCTCTCTATTCTTTTTCTTTTTAATCTGATCAATTCTCTTCTCCTCCCGTAAGAGAAGTGCTGCATATAATGAAGAGAGAGAGAGAGAGGGATGCATTTGGAGTGGAGTCACATGATGCACAGCAAAATCCATTAATCATGCACTTATTTCCAAATGATGGAGGAGACATACTTTAACATGTTACACATGCAAGGAGACCCACACATGGGTGTCAATGTCCAACATCTCCCACTCGCCCATGGCGGGGACGACGTAATCCTCACATCTGCAAAAATTAGCTCAAACCAAAAATCGTAAATCTTCAGTTGCCGGACCGTGCGACCGCTGAGTTCACCTGCAATGCGGGAGCTCTATATCAAACCCGTTAAGGCCAAAATAGAGACATCTACCCTTTTAAAGAAAACAGTGTGGGAGCTCTCACGCCAAACTCAATTAGTTCACGTAGATGCTACAACCCATAAACTCAGAGTACTCCAGACACATTTGATTTTCACAAGGTCAAGCATCTCTAATCCCTCAGAGAGCCATACTTAACCACCTTTGGGCCCATGTCCATTTCGTATCTCACTTATTACTATATCGCTATCAAAGCGCCATAGTTGTCGACAATAAGTGCAGAACGAGGTGAAATCAAATTGTCTTCCCTTTGCCCTAATACTACTCAGATATGAATCAACTGCTTTCCCAGAATCGGTCCTTATTGTCTCATCAATCCTGACCGTAGGAATCGAAACCAAAGTAGCAACATCAATCCATCTCTTTGTAGTAAAGTCAAAGATCACAAAGAGCACTAGATGTAGGACTAACAATCCTGTCCTACTGGACTCACATGGTGAGGAAACAGGGATTCATTCTCTCACCTCCATTGCTTGATCGCTTAGCTCATGTAACCCTCTCACAACATACTATTCTATAGCTTTGTTGTGCGGACCTTAGTCTAGTCACTCCCAGAGTGGCTAACCCGAACATTTTAAATTGCTCGCTTATCAAAGCGCCACATTTAAAATTTCGTGTCCGGTTATCATGTTACGACAGACAATCTCATCTACATGAGCATATGTCTTCTAGTCATGCCGTACGGATCTTAGTTCAGTCGCTCTACAAGCGCCTAACTCGAAATTCTAGATTGCTCGCTTTCCCAAGCGCCAACTCTGAACTTCGCATCCGGCTATCAGTACAGGTTTATATAGATGGTGGGACATCTTATATTTGGTTAACTAAATTAACCTCATCTTGGCACATGCCAAGGCGACATTATGTTCATATTGCTCGCTACTAAGCGCCAATTGATTGCTTATCCAAAGCATCAATAGCTCGCTACTCAAAGCGCCAATTAATTGAACTGTCTCAACCTTGCTCGCTACTCAAAGCGCCAAGGGTGATTGCTCGTGTGAGTGAGCCAATCAACCTGTTGACATATATTTAGTGTGTGCATATTCAATATGCATAATAACTGTGTGAACTAATAATATTTAGTGTGTGCATATTCAATATGCATAATAACTGTGTGAACTAATAATAACTGTGGGAACAAATGAATCTCGCATATATGATAAATGTCTCAAAACAATAGTAAATATCTCAAATACAAGCCATACAATGAGTGATATACCAGTAACAAAGAAAGTACATCAAACCCTACGAAGTCCTAACGAACTAACATGCCTGCAAAAAGCATCTTTCGGAATAGGCTTCGTCAAGGGATCCGCTACCATAAGGTCAGTGGGCATGTACTTCAATATCACCTCATTATTTGCTATATTCTCTCTAATAAAGTTCATCCTCAAGTCAATGTGCTTCGTTCTACCGTGATACTTAGGGTCCTTAGTGTAATCTAGGGCCGCTGTGCTATCACAGAAAATAGTAACGGGGTCTGAAGCATAAGGGATGACTCCAAGATCCTCAAAGAATCTCCTCAGCCACATAGCTTCTTGAATAGCTGACGTACATGCTACAAACTCTGACTCCATTGTCAAAAAGGGCAACGCAAGTCTGTTTCTTGCTACACCAAGTGATGGCGCCACCATGTAATAAGAATGCATATCCTGAGGTCGACTTGCGTATTCCCTGGTTACCTCCCCAACTGGCATCGGAGTAACCAATCAATCGCAGGTCCGGTCCTCCATAGCATAACATGTAGTCCAAAGTACCCTTCAAATATCGCAAGATTCTTTTGATTGCCTTCCAATGAGCAATTCCAGGGTTTGACTGATAACGACCGAGATAACCAACCGCATATGCTATATCAGGCCGAGTACACACAACTGCATACATTAGCTTTCCTATAGCATTGGCATACGGGTAATGGGACATCTTCTTAATTTCTTCGGGAGAAGTAGGGCATTGTTCGGGTCCAATGGCGTCGCTTTTAGCGATAGGAGTGTCTATGGGTTTGCAGTTGCTCATCTGGAATTGCTCCAGAACTTTCTTAAGGTAAGTCTCTTGAGACAAACCAAGAAGCTTTCTTGAGCGATCTCTATAGATCTTAACTCCAAGAACATAAGCTGCTTCTCCCATGTCCTTCATCTCAAAATTAGAGGACAACCACCCTTTGGTAGCGACAATTATCTCCTTATCGTTCCCAACTAATAGAATGTCGTCAACATACATCGATAGGATAAGGAATTTATCTTTGGACCGTTTGATATACACACAATGGTCTTCCTCGATCATCGTAAACCCATCACTAATGACGACTCGATGGAATCTTAGATACCATTGTCTGGAAGCCTGTTTCAAACCATAGATAGAACGTTTGAGCTTGCATACTTTGCGCTCTTGTCCTTCCACAATGAAACCCTCTGGTTGATCCATGTATATTTCCTCAGCTAAATCTCCATTGAGAAAAGCTGTCTTCACGTCCATTTGATACAACTCTAAATCCAAATGTGCGACAATTGCTAAAATAAGGCGAATTGAAGCAAACCTTACAACTGGTGAGAAGGTTTCCTCATAATCAATTCCCTCTTGTTGGGTGTAGCCCTTGGCTACAAGACGAGCTTTGTACCTTTCAATGGAACCATCCGCCTTGCGTTTGACTTTAAGAACCCATTTGTTCCCAATAGCCTTTCGCCCTGGTGGAAGGTCAACCAAATCCCAGACTTGATTAGTCCTCATGGACTCCATTTCATCTTCCATTGCAATCATCCATTTATCGCTGACAACAGATGATAGAGCATCTCGATAAGATCGAGGTTCCTCCTCTTCCCGTGTATCAGCCACAAAAGCATTCCCCTCAATCTCAAAGAGACGACGTGGAATGTTACCTCTTTGACTTCTACGTATTTGAGGAACAAGAGACTCCTCATTCGATGGAAAAGAACTACTCGAAGGTATGTCACTCCCACTATCTACAGGAGCTTGAGGAATATCCTCTTCGGTCTCTACTGTACGATTTGGGGTGCCTAAATCTTCCTCCATCTCATAAAGGTTCATCTCCTTGCTCACATCACCTCTGTTAGGGAAATCCATCTCAAGGAAATCTGCATCTCGTGACTCTATCTCGGATATAGTCCCATCAGGCTGCTCTCCAACAAACACATAGCCTTTGGAGTGTTCAGGATATCTCACAAAGATACACTTCTTACCCCTCGGGCCCAACTTCCCATGTTGATGAGAAGTGTTGTGTACAAAAGCTGCTGATCCCCATGGCCGCATATGGCCCAATTCGGGCTTTCTGCCGGTCCACATTTCATATGGGGTGGACTGTACTGATTTTGAAGGCACACGATTAAGTATATACGTCGCAGTCAACAATGCATCACCCCAATAAGAGATAGGCAAATTTGCTTGCGCCATCATAGATCTAACCATGTCTAATAATGTCCGGTTCCTCCTCTCCGCCACACCATTTTGTTGCGGAGTTCTAGGGATTGTCAGTTGCCTGATTATCCCTCTTTCTTCACATAGTGCTTTAAACTGATCAGATAGATACTCGCGGCCTCGGTCAGTTCTTAGTGCCTTAACACTTTTGTCTAACTGTTTCTCAACCTCAATCAAATAACGTCTAAAGCATTCTAATGCCTTAGACTTATGAGAGATCAAGAAAGTGTACCCGAAGCGCGTATAGTCATCTATCATTGTGAGAAAATAGGAACGTCCATGCCTTTCTTTCACATTCATAGGGCCACAGATGTCTGAATGAATGAGTTGCAAAGGTGTTTCTGCCCTAGTAGCTTTACCAAATGGTTTTCTAGTTGATTTACCTGCTAAACAATGTTCACATGTGGGTAGATTGACCTTAGCGAGTGGGCCTAACAGACCTGCTCGAGCTAACCTAGCCATTCTATCCTGTCCAATATGGCCTAATCTAGCATGCCATTGAATTGAACTATCATGATCATTTTCAACAAGTAATGAATAAGAATCATCACTATTAATACTAGAATCAATAGTATTCAACACCATAAAACCATTTGATACAAAACCATATCCAACAATATTCGTCCCAAATGAAATTATTACAGAATTATTCTCAAACATAACAGAATATCCCAAACGTAGTACTGATAATACAGAAAATAAATTCTGCCGGACATCCGGCGCATACAGTACATCACACAGGGTCAATGCTGAGCATCCTCGCATTTCCAGTTTGTAAGTGCCAGTGCCTAGCACGTCCACACTGGTATCGTTCCCCATGTATACTTTTCTGCCAGCCGGAATGCGGCGATATTCCACAAATCCACTTCGATCTCTAGCTATGTGGTCCGTTGCTCCGGAGTCTTCTTCGGCTCAGTGCATTCACGAACGAAGTGTCCCGCCTTGCCACAGTTGTAGCATGCCATCTTGGCCTTGTCCTTCTTATCAGAACCTTGTTCGTCCCTTTTCCGTTTGCCGACACCTCCACTCGCAGCCCCTTTAGGCGCAGTGGGATTACCAATCTCTATTTGTTGAGCCTTTAGGCGTTCAACTTCTAGTCGTTTAGTCCTCAACCGCTCAACCTCCTGCTGCTCAGCTTCTAAGCGCTCAAGGTAATGAAAAATATCTTCCAAAGATTTAATGTTTTCATTTTGAGCTATGTTAATCTTGAGATTATTCCAATTGTCGGGAAATGAGCGTATCACTGCTCGAATTTGCTGTTCATCTGACAAAGGGTTGCCAACAGCTCTTAACGTTTCAATCATATTCGACATGACCTGAAGATGTTCTCTAAAGGTATGTTCAGCTATCTTGTTATAACTGTTGAATTTTGTAGTTAAGAGTTGCAACCTAGCCATGTCCATTTTCTTTTGGGAAAAGAAAAAGAGGAGAATCTTATTAGAGATATTCTATTAGTTCACCACAGTATATAAAAAACATCTTTGCCGCATGATCTAAATTAACATAAAAATAATGTGACATAAATATAGAAGGGAGACTTTGCCAGGCTTTGGAATCACAATCCACATAAACGCCCAATTATTTAAATTTAATTTTTCAGCGCATTAGACGTGTAATTTAGAGAATAATTTAATTAAATTACTACCATCTAAATTACTCCCACTAGGAATAAGTGTACATGTGTATATATAGCAAGACAATTTAATTCCATGCACCAACAATTAATATTCCAAAAATATTAACAAAAGGAATCAAATTATAGGCTATATTAATCAATTAATATACCAAGTATGCTATAAACACATGAGAAAACTTCCAAAAAATTTCTAACAGTATATTATCACAATAAAACATTACTGTAATTTTTCTGGAATTTTCTGATAATTATGCTAATTATTACAATTAATAAACCATAGCATAATACAATTGGAAATTACCAAAAACATCCAATTATAATAATATTCCAAAACTTTTAATGGAAATATTAACAATAACCCATAAATAAATTTCTGTAATTTTTCCAGAATTTTCGGACAATTAAAACTATTTTATAATGAATTTTCATTAATAAAACAATTAAAGAAATCAATTTTTGAAAATAAAAACAAAATTTAAAAATAATTTCCGACAATGGGTCGGCGCGCGGGTCAGGATCCGGACGGTCCGGATCGCACGGGTTAAACAAACCGGAAAAAATCTCGCGGGTCAAAGTTGGGTGGGCCGGATCTTGGGTCGGGCAACGGGTCGGGCAGGACGGGCCAGAACCGCGCGGGCGCGTGAAGCCCACGCGCCAAGCTTAAGCAGCAGCCGCGCCATGCGCGCGCGCGTGTGTGTCTGGCGGCGGTACTTAGCGCGTGTATCACACGCGCCGCCTTCCCGGCATTTTTTCGCGACCCCGCTTTTTCTGTCATGATCGAATGGATGATCTGAGGCTATTGGTATGCTCAAAACCCATTTTGGGAGCTTCCATATAGCGTGTGGGATGAACATGAATCTCACTGAGAGTGGGATTCCACTTCATCTTCAACCTCCAGCCATCCATTAATTACAGAAATGCCATTTGACGATCCAAACTTTGAAAAATCATATCTCTTTCAATATTTATCCGTTTAATGCGTATAATATGTCGTTGGAAAGCTTACAACACGTACTACGCATACATATTAACAAAAAATATAAACGAACAAATATGCAGAAAGTTATGGTTACTCAAAGTGTTCAGGTAGATAATGTTTTCAAGCTTTTTAAACATTCATCAATGGAGCTTTATGTAAACTACATACATGGCATACATGTGATCGAAATACGCATGCTCTGATACCAATGAAGGGATTTAATACATGTATGCTATCATAAGTTTACATATTCGAGAACCAAAATTAAAATACCTCTTGAAGCGTATTAAATCTTTTGGTGCGGAAGATCTCGAACCAGTCCACGAACCAATCTACGAACCAGCGGCGTCTCCGAATTACAATTTTGTCAGATGAAAACGGAGCTTGATTCCACGATCCGTTCAACTAGATTTTTATCGAATATTTTGGGAGCTCTATATTTTGCAGTGTGCTATTGCTTCATGCAATATTCTCTCTCTATTCTTTTTCTTTTTAATCTGATCAATTCTCTTCTCCTTCCGTAAGAGAAGTGCTGCATATAATGAAGAGAGAGAGAGGGATGCATTTGGAGTGGAGTCACATGATGCACAGCAAAATCCATTAATCATGCACTTATTTCCAAATGATGGAGGAAACATACTTTAACATGTTACACATGCAAGGAGACCCACACATGGGTGTCAATGTCCAACAGGTCTAGTCTATCTTCTACTCTCCCTCAATTTATTCTTCTCAGACTTTCGTTTTCCAACATATTCATTCATCAGCTCTTTCTATATACATAAAATCAGGAAATTTTACATTCCTAATATCACCAACAGCTATATAACGCTTGATATACAAATCTCGCAAGTCATATCTAAAAGGATATCTAAAATAATTAATTAATTCCAAATATATTAAACAAATCTTTGCTTAGAAAAAGCAGTGATCAACACATCACCGACCAACTGCTGACCACATGCAATGCTAAAATGCTGTTTAATACCTGGAAGGAATTAATCATGAAAAGGAGGTAATTAGTCTTCTCAGCAATGCTTAAGCTTAAGCTTCTTCCCTACAACCAAATTCAAAATGTCAGATATTTAAATGATTGAATAAAAAATTACCGTTTAGACTATCATACCCTTACTACTAATAATAAAGATATTATATTTTCATTCGTTTAAGTATAGATAGATAAGATAAGATATATTGGTCTTTTTAAACAAAGTAAAAGATTAATTTTGTCCACAAATTTTTACTGCCTATGAAAAATAATCTTTTACTGCATTCCACTTTCTGAGTAAGTGATTAAGATTAAATTTCTTGCCAGTGTGAGTGTGGTTTAATATGTGAGTGTGAGTGTGAGTGTGTGTCTCACAAAACCTGCCACAGAGGTTAACTCTCTTCACAGGAATTAATCTATAATATCAAGTATAAATCAATAATAACAGCAATTGAAACCCTCACGAAAAGTTAAAATGACAAAACAGAAACTTATAAAACACAATATATGGAGAGATCTTATGACATCTGAAAAAATACATAACCGCTGGGCAAAAAATAAAATTAAAGGACATCCCTGAAGAAAAATAAAAAGTTCAAGGTGAACTAAATGAATAGTATATTTTAAATCAAACAAGTATTAATTTTAATACAATACACTATTTTAAGTAAAATAGTTTCAGGTTCACACATACAATATTATTATACAACAATTAAGGTTCACACATACAACATTATTATATAAAAATAACAACATATTACAACAATATGATACGGTAATTTTAATACAACACACTATTTTAACATAATGCTACACAAATAGATATTTAATATAATACAACCAACTTATTGAACAAATAGATATTTAATACCAAGTTCTTCAAAAAGTTTCTTTAGCTCTACTATTTGATTATTCTTCTTCCTGTAGCTCTGAAAATTTATGGTGTGTGTAGCATGGAGACCGAATTTCAGCTTCCCATCATCTATCTCCTTCATTTGAATTTTGGGCTTGCTTTTAAGGAACCTGAACAAGGACAAATATAGAATTTATGTTTAGTGAAGGCTTTGGAATAATATATATAATAAAAAGTATTAAAAAAATTGATACAAATTTAACTTAATATAATGATAATTATTTAAATAAATATTGTATCTCAAAACTATGAAAAGATTGTAAATCACTAAATAAAATGGGGACTATACCTATATAAAGTGGATAAATTTATCCTCATGTGGGTAAAAGTCTGTAAACGAAAACAGTTAGCATTGACGATTGTATTGTCCAACAAGGTACTATTTAACAAGTTATACAATACAATTGACTAATGCTTGTCTACATGTGTCTAGACAAATATTGTCTAGTTACTAACATTACTCGTATAAAATTTCAAAATGACAAGAATCCACAAGCGTGATGTGCAATTTTCTAGAATTTATTGATTTCAGAGAAGAAAAAAAAAGTAATTTCGTAGGTAGAGAAAACCTAAAAAAATTAAGCCAATGAAAAAATGGGCAAATAAGTTGAAGAGACACATTACGCAAATTAGTCTAAATGATCATGTAATCTAATTAAACCCAAACTTTATCGGACAAAACAGAACTACCAACTAGGCTTGGTTAAGCACAGTAACTATTCTGAAAACAATTTTAATGTAGAAGCTACATTTCCAAGGATTATAGATCCTAGAAATATACTCCCTCCATCCATGAAAAACTGGTTTAATTCTACTTTTTCGGTTAAATTGACCAATTTTATAATCAATACTTATACTATTTTCTCTTAAATATAGATGGAGAAACTATAACTCTATGTGTGTGTGTGTGTGTGTGTGTATATATATATATATATATATATATAAATTTACTACCACCTCAAATTTTCATGAGTTTGCAAATATAAATAAATATGTTCAATTTTAATCCAACAGTTGTCAATTTTTAATAATAATAATAATAATAAAAAAACTCAAATTAAGCTGGTTTTTCAGGGATGTTAAGAAATGAATTGGTAGTTTGTCATGTTAATAATAAACTTAGAATCTTTGAGATACACTATAATCGTCTGATAGAAAATAATGTTATCCGAGCAAAGGAAGGGGCATAAGAAAAACGAATAATTTGCACTTGCATGCAATGCAAGGGTACAATTCGAATAATTATGACATTTAATTCATCTATAAATAGGAATACAGAAGAGTTGACATACTCATTTAGTTTAAGCTTTAGAGCCGCAATGTTCTCATCTGAAGTTGCACCTTCAACAAAAAGCTCCATAGTATCACTCATCTGAGGGCTCCGGTTAAGATTACTTATGATTTTGGCTGCCAAATTAGAATTAGGATAGTCCATCTTGTCATTGTTCTCCTTCAAGAAAACTGTTTTTATTATCCCAATCTCTTCAACGATCATCTGTGGATGTTGAATAAAAACATCAAAATGGATGAAATAGATTAATCAATAAAATAAAGTAAGGTAACTAGACAAATCATTCATGAGTCGTACAATACAACTTATTAATGTTTTACTTACGTAAATTACCTGTTCATTATCGATGAGACAAAAATCACCTTTGTCAAACGGATGTCATACGAATACGAACATTATTCCTTCGCATATTGTGTTATTGGTGTTGCCAAACATAAACACCGCCGCAAAAAGACTAGATAAAATGGAAACTAGCACTTTGTTTGTTACAAAACCCATCAATAGCAGCCATATAATGGATATTGAAACGAGTAAGATCAATGATACAATGTCGTTAAGCTCTTTGATGGCGATATTGGTGTCATTTAAGAGATAAACCAGAGTTTTACGTTCATCGTAAACCTTCACCTGTGAAAGATGATTGATTCATCAGACAATGAATACATATATCTTCCTTTTCTAAAAGGGTAAATGATGAAAAAACTAATAAACTTTCTGTTTTTTCGATCAACTACAAAATTTTCATTTTAAACTATCAACACGAGAGATTATATTTTTTTTCCTAAAATCGTTGATTGACGATTTTAAGGTCATTTACAATCTACAAAATTTCCATTTTAAACAATTAACACACGAGAGAGATTGTATTTTTTCTAAACAGGATCTTGTAATGGTGGTTTCTTTAATAAGTAGCTCCTCAAGTAACAATACGTGGGAGGAAAGATTTAATAAATAACTGCCAAAAGACCACACGGCAAAATATGAAAACAATCAACCTGAAAATATTTGAAGGATGGTTCATATGTATTTAAAGTTCAACCGATTATAGATTAATAATCTACATAACCCACTTTTCCAGTAACTTACAAGAAAATCAACAACACAACAGTATTATATTGATGTTTCAAAAGCACAAACTTCAAGATCAAAAGTGAGTAATATGGCATGGATTCACGTGGAAAGTAGAAATACAAAGTAAGTTATAAACAGAGTAATGGAGTACAGAGGATTTACCATCCAATCAAGAGCAAGATGTTTATCACTATATCAATTGATCTCACGTGGCTGTTTTGCATGGCATTTTCTTGTATTTTTTAATTTTTTTTAAATACTATGTAGGTAATAAATAAACAAACAGTTAATTAATTTAATGGAATGGTATGATTCTAAAAATTAATTAGTAAATTATGCCAATTATAGTTGGGTGACGTTATTTTTATCTATTTTTAATCTTTATCTTTGTATTCCGATGAGAAATATTATTATTAATTAGTAGCTCAACAGAATGATCCAGTATTTATTATAACTAAGATTTTTGATTGCAGATATTGTTTAATATGCATGGACAATCATGGCAGATATGAAATTGTCAAAATTCAGTTTCCATTTGTGATAAACATTCTTGTAAGGTTGATTTAGATATGTGGATTGTAAAATCATACTACTTCTGTTTTCTACAAAAAAATAAAATGTTTATCATCCAATCAGAGGATTTACCATCCAATCAAGAGTAAGATGTTTATCACTATATCAATTGATCTCACGTGGCTGTTTTGCATGGCATTTTCTTGTATTTTTTAATTTTTTTTAAATACTATGTAGGTAATAAATAAACAAACAGTTAATTAATTTAATGGAATGGTATGATTCTAAAAATTAATTAGTAAATTATGCCAATTATAGTTGGGTGACGTTATTTTTATCTATTTTTAATCTTTATCTTTGTATTCCGATGAGAAATATTATTATTAATTAGTAGCTCAACAGAATGATCCAGTATTTATTATAACTAAGATTTTTGATTGCAGATATTGTTTAATATGCATGGACAATCATGGCAGATATGAAATTGTCAAAATTCAGTTTCCATTTGTGATAAACATTCTTGTAAGGTTGATTTAGATATGTGGATTGTAAAATCATACTACTTCTGTTTTCTACAAAAAAATAAAAAATAAAAAGTGTATAACAGTATTGAAGCAGTATGGATGCAAAACATAAAAGTGTCCGAAAACTTATAAAAGGCATGGATTCATGTGGATAGTGGATATAAGAGAGCAAATTATTAGAACTGATATTTGGGGAACAGAGGAATTACCATCCAATTTTTCAGACATGTTTCATCAATGACTTTTCGTTCAACGGCTCCTTCAAATAATTTGAGCACCTTTGCTACGTCCTCTTCTTTCATGACTTGTAGAAGATCAGCTTCATTTATCTCCCTTTCCAGATAATATTATACAATAATGAGAATGTTTCAAATTCATATAAGAGAAAATGAATAAAAAACAGAGAGGCAATCAAAAGACATGGTGATAGATATTACCTGATTTCATTCTTGTTGAAATTCTTAAAAATCTGATCAACAAACGTTTCTACTTCATTGTTTGTCAAAGTTATGTCATCGAGTGTCTTGTCGAGTGCATTACAAATGATAAATAACCTTCTACCACGAAATATATTAACACATGCTTCTGTGATCCATTTTAATTGAGTTTTGCCATCACTTTTTGCAGGTACCATGGAAGGTCCTAAAAGGGTTTGAAGAACGTATTGTTGAGAAATCAAGTCCCGAATCTCATTGAAAAATTTCTTGCCATAGAGACCACAAGCTAATACCTTCAAAATCAATATCTTCAAGATCCACATTCCGGTGCCAATCACACAAGTAGCCAGAGTACTTGTAACAAAACATATGAATTTGGATCCTTTGAACTCCAATCCAATTAACAGTCCCCAGGCCAAAAGAATTGAACCCAACCAAAAGAAATACATCGCACTTCTTCTCAAACCATATCCAAAATATAGAACCTTACTTGTTTTCCCGACAAAATATCTCTCAATTAAGAAAACTACAACGCTAACAGTCCGTTCAGTTACAAGCCAACTGCAACTTATTATGAGTACGAATGCGAACCAAATCCAAAGTTGCAGAGGTAAAAACAAGGATATCTTGATAGTGAAAGTAGCAATGAAAAGCGCGATGATGCATATAAAGATGATGCATACAAACAAAGTAGATTTGGACCACCGAAGTAGATCCATTACCTTGGGCTGCTTGCTCTGTTCTGTTGCAACAGAATCATTTGTTCTCTCAGTTGATCGGTTGGGAGTACTAGTACTACCATCACCGGGCAGATTATTACGGGACTCATTGCATGAGATTGAAGAATCTGGAATTTCTATCCCCATCTGTTCCGACAAGACGACAAGGAAGGAATGAAGAAAGGAGACAACAAATTAACTTGAGAAACAGAATGGAATGGTATGATTCTAAAAATAAGCATTCAAGGTATGTATTAGAAAATTATATATGTTAAAGCCTAGGAATCCAGTAATGTCGGCCTCAGTTCAGTTTACTAATCAACAGTTTCAGAATAATTTAGCCAGTAACTTTGCAAGAACAGAATTAATAGAAATTGAACAGAAGATTATTAAGTATTTTAAACATAAAATAGATAATCCAGAAAATATAAAAATAGAGAGATATAATATAGTTAAAAGTTATCTAGAAGCCAGCAAATACAATAAATTCACAGAAGAAATAATTATTGTCAACCGATCTTTATTATATCACCCACGGACATTAAAACAATCTTAAAACAAGATTGTTTACGGTTAATACAAGAAAACTTATTAGCACCTTACCGGTATCTAGAAGTAATACCTAATACCAGGTAAAAATAACCAGCAAAAAATATTAGTCCTAAAAACAGATAAAAAATTACTTGTTCAATCTATCCAAAAAGAATAGACAGAAAAATTGTCCGAACAAAATAAAATTAAAGATAAAGAACAGAAGAGTATGTTGTTCCCCAGATTTGAGCTCAAACCTCAAGTCTAAGATTTTAACCATAAGACCACTCAGATAACTTAAATATTGTTATTAAATTGCCCAATGAATAAATTATATACTAAATCAATGCATTTTCCCAATAAAATATTATAAGACAAACGTACTATTATTATTAATGAATTATTTTGTTCTCAATCAACTAATATTGGGACAACTATAGTATTGGTTTTCAATGAACTATTACTATTATTATTATTATTATTATTATTATTATTATTATTATTATTATTATTATTATTGTTGTTACAATTGTTATTATTATTATTATTATTAAAAAATGTTATTTATATTATAGTATTTGAAAATTTATCTTATTTTATTAAAATTTATATTAGAATAATAATGCTATAAATTAATTTAGATGCGACAAAGTACCTCCTTTCATTAAATGTTGGCATCTTTTTCTTCTTTTTTTGGACAAGTAATGCATAGAACTAGTTGATTTGTATATATCAGCATCAGTGGCATGTGTACTCTTTACCTCTATAGCTTTGCTCGGTGCAACTCAAATAACATTAATCAGATTGTTATCAGGGTATGGTAACTTCAAGCCACAGCAAAAAAAAAAAAAACCTCAAGCCACCATTTGCCATTGTTATCCCTGGGATTGGGGAAAGTGGAAGCAAAATCCATACCACCCACTTGACCAACGCTAGCAAATAAGCCTCCATGGTGAAATTTATCACATTCAAGACTCCATTAAAATCCCAATTGAGAACAACCAGAGAACCCCCCATCTCCCTTACCCTCTAAAACTTGCATATCTCTTCTACCCATTAACCAAAACCTTGCAAATAACCCTTCTTGGGTCTAAAAACAAATACCAATATAAGAATTTATGTTTCCGAGCAATTTGGGGGAGCTAAAGAAGGAAAAGATTCAATTTTTGCCCAATGGGTATTCAAAGAATCCATTTTTGGCAATTGGGTATTACATAAAATTGATGAAAAGATTCGATATTTTTCAAGAGAATAAAGCAAGAAGAGCTGATCTTGGGTATGTGAGAGATATTCGAGATTGTCAAGAGAGAGGGTTTGGTGAGGAGAGAGAAAACGAGAAACAGATGCGCCACTGGTCTCCCATTCAGCCCCAGCAGGTCAGCGGTAACAGAGCGGCATGTGAAATATTAGAGAACCACCATATAATTAACTAGATCTAAGTCCCACATTGTTTAGAGGAGAACAACCTTAAGGAAATTTTCTTATAAAAGGGACTCTCCTCTAGTTTTAACAACAAATAAGCAAACCAAACAAAGTTCTGGATTCTGGAATTAGTAGGTCAGGCTTGTTGCACCAGGCCGTGTCAGGTTGGGCTTTTAGTCAGGTTGGTTCAGGCCAAAATTTTCGCAAAAAACGAGGCTTTTAAAGCCCTTTAGACCGGGCCAGTTGAGTTTTGACAATGTGAGGTCCAGGCCAGTCTAAGGTTAAAATTTTAAACTTGAGGTCTTGGTTCAATTTTGGAAAGCAAATTAGTTTTGTAAAACTGCACGTCAGTATAGTACAAGAAAATCAGCGCACAGTCAAAAGAAAATTTAGATTTAGGTTTCAGATTTAGGTTTATGGCCAGTTTTATCCAGACAACCACGTCTAGAGATATACATACTAAACCAATTTTAATAACAGATTATAATTTACAGCTAAATCCAATAGTTTTCCAGAAAAACTTGTTAATAAAAGAACAGTCCAAAACAGTTTATATTAAGTATATATATATAAACATTATATTAATATTTTAGGAATCTTTTAAGAAAATTATTAGAAAACTTAGAAAGACAACATAAATATATGGACAGACATCAGAACCAGAAAAAAATTAAGAGTTTAAAATTAGACAAGAAATATTAAGTAACATAACAAGATTTGTTAAAAGACTACAATACAGGTTCCACAACAGTTTAAAATAGCAAACTGTAACAAAAAGCCTTTTATCGGTTATTCCACAATGAAACATAAGTCTAGAAAAAAGTATATTAATTCCAGTTCAGATCTTAGAGATCCTTTTAAACATAACATTCTAGAAGAGAAAGAAGTTGTTATTCTAAAATCGTAGTTCAATAATCTAGTTTTTACGGATAACTTCTATATTTATCCAGATAAAACAATTTTAGAAGATGTTCCTGCACCAGAACAACCCCCAAAACCTAATATATTTCAAGATACGAAATAGTATTAGATATATTTTTCAGTCTTAAATCATAACAGTTCCAAAGGAAGGAATGATGAGAGGGGACAACAAATCAACTTGAGAAACATAATGGAATGGTATGATTCTAAAAATAAACATTCATGGGGTATGATCATTACCTTGGGCTGCTTGCTCTGTTCTGTTGCAACAGAATCATTTGTTCTCTCAGTTGATCGGGTGGGACTAGGGTGGCGGGCATGGTTTCTTTGGTCATACTTTGTGGTTTATGAGTTCATACTAGATACTTTGTGGTTTGTGAGTTCATACTAGATACTTGACTTTTGACTTTGGTCAGAATCTGTATTTATTTTGGTGGGTTTATCTTCTGTATTTATTTTGGTAGGTTTATCTTTGTATTTATAGATATTATTGATAGTCACTTAATTTATAATTTTTTCTATATCTTTCGATGTGAGACTGTAGTGTTACAAGAAAGGGGTTGGGGAATGGACTGATTTATTGGTTTAAGTGTTGCTTCTAATTTTTTATTTTTGTAATTAAGACATATACTTTCTAATTTTTTTCGCTTTGGTCCAATTAAAAACTATTGTATCATAAATTAATGATGCAGAATGAACATGTGCGGCATGTCAATACAATAATTTTATTTTTTTTTGGGTGAAGATGAGGCCTGAACAAGCCTAGAAAAAACTACTTAAATCATTAGAGTCATTATACATAAAAGTTACGAGTCCAACAAAATATCCACATTATCAGCGTGCCAATACAATGCTTGTGTGTTAAAGAAGACTAATGATTGAATTATTTTAAATAATTTTATTGGATTAAAAGGTTAAAAGAGAAATACAACATTACATACTTATTTAAAAGTTGCATTAGTTTTTTTTTTTGGCTAGGAATGGACTTTTTCATTGAAAACTATTAAGAATTAATCTTTAATATTAATGAAATAATTACTTAATTTCTTAATTGTTTTATTTAGTTGTTTTTTTGTTTTTAATATTGTTATTACCTTTTTGCCCTTTTAATTCATTAAAAGTATTAAGAGATAATTGAAAAATGATTTCTTTTCCCACACATCAACACTAAACACCTTCTGCTGAACCACGTCATTACTCCATGGAGCTTCAATTGGACTGTCGTGAAAAGAAAAATTAAATAATAAAAAAAGTATAAAGATCAGAGTAATAATTTACTTTTAAGCCTTCTTTGTTTTGACACTTTCATTCTTATCTCTAAGATTTGTATTTAATATGTAATTCATATTCCTTGGGAGTGGAGTGTTCAAAAAAACATATCCCTAAATTTCTTGAATATTTAATTTAACAAAAATAACACGATAATAAAACCTTCTAAAAGCCCATGACGTTGAGGTATGCTAATTCTCATTTTCTCGGAGAACATAAAAGGATGAAATTAGGATAGTAAACTTGAAGGTATTGTATTATACTGGAGTGTGAGCAGGGGTGAATATAGTGCAATTTAGTGCGATTTCGGACAAAAATTGCACATGAAATCACTTTGATGTGATTGCCTAAATCAGAAACCGCAACATGAAAACGTTTGGATTGGTGCAGTGCGATTTTTAGAAATGTGGTGCGGTATTAAATGGTTCGATTTCAACTCAAAAATCAATTGAAAAAAAAAACATGTCGTACTTTCTAAATTTCAAAAAAAATCTCAAACATAGTTTGCTTACTGTTGTAAATAATATCCAACTATAAAAAGTTAAATTCTTGAAAACTAACCACAAATTAATTCAAAACTTTCAATTCCTCAAATAAAAAATTAAATTTAGTACCATACAAATTTTGAAGATCCATACCATTACGTACAAGACAACCATTTTTTCAAACTTAAAGTCTTAAACCATGCAAAATTACATATTTCAAAATTAAATTTACAATAATATTTAAATATAATTTAAAGAACTAAAACATACGCAAAAACATGAGAAATAAAAAAAAACTTAGAACTCTAAACGGGTGCGGTTCCTAAGAGGTGCAGTTTCAAAACCAAAATCGTAACTGTAACCATAAGAGGTGCGATTTCTACTGAAAAAACCACAGTATGCCACCGAAATCTTTGGTGCGTTTTTTACGATTTTGCGTGCACTTTTCAGTTGTGAAATCAGTTCCTGCTCCCCTAAGTGTGAGTAATGAAACTTATAGGAAGTGTAAGAAGATAAAACTAGCAGCCGAAAGGGTGTTCCGTCTTTAGGTCAAGGGAGAACCTACCATAGTCGTAATTTGATAATCTTTAGTAACACAACCACGACGTCGTATAGAGGATCACAGCCATTGCACTTTTGTTGCTGATAGTAAAAACTTTTAGACCATATTTGTTTGTAAGGATAATACTTAGGATTGAATTATTAATTTCAAGTCACTTATTTGTTTTAGAAATTGAACTTGAGACTATTAGTACATGGATAACACAATGACTTAAAACGGGAGACTATTTAATATCATGTCTAACTAAATATTATAATCCCTATTATTTGGGATTAAACATTTGGAGACAAATTAACCTTTACATTTTTATAAAATAACCGGTGCATCATAATCCATATTTTATCTATTTATACTCACATTACTAAGAATATAATATATTTATTATTATTGATAAAGGTATAATAATCAAAAAGATAATTTTTTTTTCCAATCTTATAAATAATTCTGGACAAAACAAACATAACACATAATTATTTTAAGTTATCACATGAGTAATCTCATATGTGACTAGAACTATTAATTCTAGAATTAATAAATTTAAGAATATAAGCCATAAAAATATAATCTTGAAATTATAATAATTCTTATAATTTTTACAAACAAATATGGCCTAAATCTCCGGAAAACGCTGTGTTCCTGGAGTGCGTAGAAAAAAGTAATTGTACATGAAACCATGTAGGCCTGCGTGAGAACTTACACGGCATACGTGCATACCTAAACCGTGAGTATTCATGAATTTTATTTGTCTTCTTTTCCTTTAAAAACAGAAATATCAACATTTTTCATTTGATTTTGATTTTTTGTTTATGGTCTAACAGGGCATCGTTTAGATATAGGCAGGATTCTCTGGTATGCCACTTTTCTTTCATTCTTTCCCTTACTTACTTTTCTTGGTCAAAGTTAAAAGAATTAAAAGATGAATTTTTTATACTAATTCTCTATGTTCCAAATATAAGAGCAAGTTTTATTACATTTTACCTTCATTGTGCTCGTATATTTTGAAATGGAGGTTAAGTGAAAAATATAACAAATCTCAAACTTCCAGCAGAGTTCTAAAGTTCCACAATAAATAACATAAATATCAAATTAAATTTTAAAAAAATTCAAAATAACAACATAATAACCACTCCTAAGGATGAATGCCAAACAAACTCAAGATACCCTTCTACACAGAGACGAAGCCACATTGTTATAAAAATTACTTTATAACATATGATATATTTAGGGAAAAAAAAATAAGTATACTATATAAATTGACCCCATTAAAATTTTAGAAATTTTCTATTGCAAAGGGTCAAATTGAAATTTTTATAATAACTTTCTCAATCTCATCTCACTCCTATATCTTTATTTATGCATCTCCCTTTAATCTTCTTTAAATAAATAACAATTTAATTCATATAATTATTTAAAATAATTTGTGATTAGAAAAGCGTATTACGGGTTCAATAAAGTGTGTATATATGATACTACTATTTATTATATTAACATTGTAATCACATACATGTTTTATATATGTAATCGAAAATTATAAAATTATCCAAAAGATTTAGCTCGGGCCATTGCCCTGAACTCCCGCTAAATTATTGATAATCTCACAATATTTTTACTCCAGTAAATAAAACTTCTGGCTTTTGCTTCTACAAAATGTATCACAAACTCAAAGTCTAATAGAAGTTTTAAAACTAAATAAATCAGTTTGGACCAAGGGTAGCTCTTAATTCTTTGTCATGAATGAAAAAAGTACCCCTATCTAAATTCTCTTAGTCAAAGTGTCCCGTCACCTAAACGGTACAACCGCAATCAAGCCCCAATTTTTCTATGGGCAAAATATATTTTTATTATACTAAGTTTTACCTTCCTCACAATTGAGCTCCTAAATTAATTAGGCTTACACATTCATTATATCAAGTACCTAATTTCACATAATATCCCCCTCAATTTCAATTTCAAGCTGAAACTGGCCGGAATACCTAACTTTTCGGTAAGGTAAGTATTTTTATACAGTTTGACCGTATTAAAATACGATTTGACTTTATTAAAAAAAAACCTATTTTCCCTTTGATTCTCGCCCAATTCTTGTATCCATTTTCCCTCCATACGGTTAATAAATAGAAGAATAGAGGAGAAGAGAGAGAAGAGAACTAGAGCAGGAGAGAAGAAGAGACAAAAAGAAACTAACCAATGGCAGTTATGCTTTGTCGATGTGGTTTTTCGGCTGCACTTAGGACTGCCAATTCCGACCTTAATCGTGGTAGAAGGTTATTTGTTTGCCAATCCATTGGGGTAATTTCTTCATCCCTTAACCTAAAATTTTTGTTGCCTAGTAGGACTTGTAATTTTTCATCAGAAACTTCATGTTTTTTCCCTTTTGTAGAATAGCTGTAGATTTTTTCGTTGGATTGATCTCCCAATTGAAGGTGGATTGTTAGCAACATGCATAAAAATAGAAAAAGAAGTTAAGAAGATAAACAGAAGATTTAACATATGCATTGCCCTTTTGGTGCTGACATGGTTCATTATAATCATCCCAGATTGAATTATGTAATGCAAGAAATGTAATATCAATTCATAAAATACAAGAAATGTAATAGCAAATTATAATGCACGAAATGTAATGGTAATTTATGAAATGAGAAATGCAATGACAGTTTATGTTGTAAGAATTATAGTGAGAAATGCAATGGCAGTTTATGTTGTGAATTTGTGCTGCAAAAATATTTGTGGCGAAACAGAGCACGTACCATAATTGTCAATACCAGGAAACAGAGCACCATGGAACAGAGCAACATCAGACATAGCACATAAGGCTGCACAAAAACCATGGCCTAGAAACACACAAATACACAATAATTGTGCTAGAGCGCATAAGGCTGCACACCGTTAGGTCCGAATATGTAATAATTAATTTAGAAAGGGGGTTGAATAGATTAAAGGTTGAAGTCACTCTACTATCGCAGAGTAAAGAAGTGAAGTGCTCAAAGAGAACTCTAAGATCATTGAGTAAAGGCTGAAGTCACTCTACTATCGCAGAGTAAAGAAGTCTCGTAGAGTAAAGGCTGAAGTCGCTCTACTATCGCATAGTGAAGAAGTGAAGTGCTCAAAGAGAACTCTACGATCGTTGAGTGGAATATCAGTTCGTAGAGTAAAGGCTGAAGTCACTTTACGATCGTTGAGTGAAATACCAGTTCATAAAGTAAAGGTTGAAGTCACTCTACTATCTGAGAATTCACTTTATGTTTCACTCTACGTTTCTACAATGAAAGCCAGAACGACCAAAATCGTAAAGTCTAGTATCGTATAGTTAAGTCATTCTATGATCTGAGGATTCACTCTACGTTTCTACACTGAAAGCCAGAACGACCAAAATCATAGAGTCATATCGCAAAGCTACTACAAAGCGTAAAATGTAGTATCGTGGAGTTAAGTCACTCTACGTTCCTTATTTTGTTATCATAAAATAGTAGAATAATTTCGTCCCTCACACACAAACTGTACAAACACATGGACACATAAACACAGAAACACCCACACCCATTGTGCTTGAAGTTATTATCATATATTTCACCAAGCGAAACAAGTTTACATTGTTCAGAAAGTATGTCCAAAAATACTTGACTTTCATATCAAGACAGAGCACCCAAGACTTCATAAAACAGAGCACCCAAAACCCTATTCTTCAACATCCAGTACTATATGTATGTGTGTGTGCGTGTGTGGGTGTGTGCGCTTAAATATATATATATATATATATATATATATATATATATATATAGGATAAGGATCAGGTATATATACAGTCTGCACATACTGTACATACATGTTTTGTTATATGTATCCAAATCATGCTCAAAACATTGTATTATGTAAAAATTTCAGTACCATAATTATTTATTTATTTATTTTTAGTTGTTTTAAAAAAAAAGCAAAAAAAAAAAAAAAAGTCCCGCATTTTGTTAAAATGCGGACTCCCGGACTGGATCCTCATTGTGTGTGTGTGTATATATATATATATACATACACCCTTCTAATCTCAATGTCCACATGATAGAAGAAGACGAGAATCCACTTTGCTTTTGATCGACTTCTTCACTCAATTGGATCGAATAAAGGTTGAATATGAAAAGGGAAAGTAAAAGTTAGGTGATATATAAACCGTATTTTTAGTAATATACGGTATTAAATTAGTTTTTTTTAACAAGTCAACCGTAATTGACTATGGTCAAAACATATAAACCCATTAGGGTCCTACTTGGTTGCTATTCGGGTCGGGTATTTCGACAATTTCAGCCGAAAATTAAAATTGGAGGAGGGGACATTGTGTGGAATTAGGTATTTGATGTAACGAATGTGTAAGCCCAATTAGTTTAGGGGCCGAATTGTGAGAATGGTGAAACTTGGTGTAACAGAAGTGTATTTTGCTTTTTTTCTATCTAAATTCTCTTAGTCAAAGTTTCCTTATCACCTCAACGGTACAACCGCCATCAAATCCTCATGAAGGGCCCACACGACCATCGCCACGCAAACGTCCATATGATCCATGTAGATGGGCATGTACAAAAAGGAAATGACGCACATCATCAGTGCATCAACACGTGCCGACCACCATGTATCCTTCGAAGCACCAATATCATCCCCGAAGGTAATATAACTCCCTTGTGAGCCAAATCTGTCGATCATGAAGTCCAATGACACTATATGCCCGCTGGTCATCTCTGATAATAAAGCTTCCCGAGTCACTCCCGTGGCCGGGAGAAACTGCCTACGCATATGTCCGGCAGTCACCCCAGCATAAGGGCCAGAGAGGGATAGGCCAGAAATCCGGGCATACTTATCCAAAGTAGGGGTCAACTCCTGCTATCCAAATCTGAAGACATGGCGCTCCGGCACCCAACAGGACAATATCCCCTCAACGAAACCCTCGGGTACCTAAAATGACAAGTATGATAAGGAATGACCCAAAAGTCTCTCTACTGTGATGCGATCAGAAGATGGCAAGTCATCAAACCATCCCTATAGTCTACGGGCTACACCTCCGGCTGGGGCATGATCCAAACGAGTGACTGATGACGACGACATCTGTAAAAGCAGTATCAACAAGACTAAACATAGGTCATTTCTATCTAGCATATATATAATGAACATGCATCATGATAATAAAAATGAATAAACATGCATAATTACGATGGCTAACAAAGCTAATACATACATAAAATATCTACTGATCCATACATAATATTTGTGCACTTATATATATAACTGTAAGGTTCAAAATAAAATATATAGGAAAGGAGCACAGACGCCCCAATGAATCAAAGACAGCCTAATCTGTAAAATCCATCTCATCTATAAAGGCTGAAGGGTCATCAAAGTGATCCATTCTCTCCAGATCCTCATGGCTCGGACCCCTGCATCAAAGTTCATATCCGGCCGGTAAAACATCGAAGGACCCGCCCCATAAGCATCGGCCACACCAGGTCCAGACGCAGAACCGAAACCAAATCCGTTAGGGTCACATGCATATGCCTCCTCAGGATCTCTACCCAGCTAGCAGATGAAGAAAGACATCTGCGCCATCTGATGAGTCAACAAAGTAATCTGGTCTGAATGAGTCAAATCCTGGACACAAGTCATCCAATTCGTCATCATAACTGAACCAAGCACAATATTGCCCAGGAAATGAGTGGCTCGAGTATGTGCGCCTATAGTGCGGGGTCTTCACCATGTACAAAAAACATTTGAAGTATTGGGTCCATCAGATAGTAATAAAGGTCGTAAATACTAAACCAATTACCCCTAGGTTGGGTAAACTCAAGGACCTGCGGCATGCAAAAAGGACTAAAAATGATATCATCAAGAATGACTAAAGACAAACGAGAATTCCCTATACCTCATTAACGTGAAGAAATGTTGAGGGGTGATGACTCGGATCCGAGCCCAATAAATTTAGCATCTCGATGCGAATTCCGGGCAATGTATGGCTCCGAGTGGAGGGAATGGAATCATCAGGCTCAGGTATCCCAGCAGCTCTATTAGCCTACTCATCAGGATTAACGCAAATCGGACGAATGCATGACTCAACTAATTGAAAGTAGTATGCACACAAGCCAATCATATTTGATATGATGTAGCATATACTTTGTAATCTTATTCGTCTATTAAAAGCATTTTACTTTATCTACATGGTGCTGTTATATTAAATGTGATAAACCCATAGTTTTGAGCAATGCTTTTAGAATCATGATGGTGATCATGCTAATGAGATCTAAATTCTAGATAGCTCACAAACTAAAATTGTTCCTAATCGTTGGATTACTAAAAAGGGGATTAGTGAATTCGGATAGATTAGTACATACGTTGCTTGCTCTTATGAAGAGGATGATTGATCTCATAATCATTTGTGTGGAGACACTAAAGTAAGTATGTAGGTGCTTGTTAGAGAATAAGTTCACTGAACTTGGCTCGCTAAGGAATACCTAATGGAGTTTTACTCGCTTGTCAATAGGAATTCCTCTGGTGATAGTAGTACAAATGATCCTTGGACTTGAGATCATCATAGTATCTTGTGTATGATGAGTTATACTTTGACATGTCCCTTAAGACCTTTAGGGTAAATCAAAGGGTATGATTGGGTATAATAAGTTATACATGTAGATAGGTGAATGATCAACAAAGAATCTACCACTTCTAGTAAAAGGAGAGAATGTCCTATGTGATTCCATAAATGACGACTCAGAAGTCTTTGGCCAAAGCAGAATGAAATTAGAAAGGAGGTTTTAATTTGCATTAATTAGAGTTGTGCATTTGAGAATTGAAATACATATAATTAAATAAAATAAGACTTGACAGTAATTTCATGTCTTATATTTAATTGGGGCATTGTATGGTAGAAGGATTGAATTGTACGGTAACTATTCACCGAAAAGTTCTTTTGTGATTAATGTTGAAATCTATATTATCTGAAAAGTCATTGATCGCTAAGGGGGCTTACCCTTATTGTAGAATAAATATTATTTATTTAAATGAATTAAATAGTTTAATTTATTTATTTAAATAAAATTAGAATTGTTCTAATTGATTTATTCACAACCGGTTTAATATGGAGAACCTAAAGGGTCACACCGCAAAAAGAAAAATATTTATTTAAGAAGTAAATGGCATAATCGTAATAATAAGTTAAGTGTGTTTAATTTAATCTATGGAGATAGAATAAATTAAATAGCTTAATATTTATTATTTAATATTTTGGAAATATTAAATATAAATTAATAAGAGGAGTCTTATTATTATTATTATTATTATTACTATTATTTAATTCTTAATAGGGATTGAGAATTAATTAATAGAAGTACTCTCTCATAAATTCCTAATTGGATTAGGAGTTTAATTAATTAAAGGAGTTTAATTAAAATAAAAACCCTAGTCCTAAATAGTTTAGGAGGGTTCCCTATATCTATAAATAAGAGGAGTCTTATCATGATTAAGGGTTAGACAGTTACACACTCTTCCATAAGAATTGGAGAGAGAGTACTTGTAATTTCTATAGAGATAGAAACTAGGGTTTTGCCAACACCCATCTTCTTGAACAACTATTATTCCTTAGTGGATCACCTCTAGAGGCCAAACACTTGGGTGGCTAACGTTGATCAAAGGAAGGAATCTCATTGGTGAAATTCAAGGAGAACGCGAAGGATTTGGAAATGAACTCGTACTTGTGGAAGCATGGTTCTACAAAGGTATGATTCTCATACTTTATCTCTTTCGTTTAATTGATAATTGAGCACATGGATGATCATGGTGATGGTTTGTATGAAAATTTTTAAAATCCGTTTTATCACGCTTCCGCACTATTTATGTAATTTGATTGCATGTTCGCGCTATATACAAACCTAACAGTGGTATCAGAGTCTAACCTTGTGCTAATTATCGATTATGATGATTCCATGTGTGTATGGTATGCGATTGGATCGAAATTTTTGGGCAGGATCTGTTTTTTTTTCTGAATTTGCTATGCGGTGCAGCTGCGCCGTTTCGAGTTCATTCTGGAGCGCAGCTGCGCCCAAACCAAGAAAGTCGTTTCTGGGGTTTAGCGCAGCTGCGCCGTTTCCCAGTTCATTCTGGGCGCAATTGCGCCGGACATCAGAATCCGAAAAAAATAATTGTTCCTTCAATTAAAATAAATGGTTTATTTTATTGATATAAGTTTAGAATAAAAGAGTTTATTCACATATGGAATAGGATTCCATGTTTCCTAGAATAAAAGAGTTTATTCACATATGGAATAGGATTCCATGTTTCCTTGAAAATAAAGATGTTTATTTTGATAAGGAATAAGATTTAAAGGAGTTTATTTTTGAACTTGAAATTGATTTTCATGTTAATTAAAATAAAGAAGTTTATTTTGATTTGGAATTTGATTAAAAATAAAGGAGTTTATTTTTATTCAAAATTGGATAAAATAAAATAAATAAGTTTATTATGATTTAAATTTTGATTAGAATAAAGAAATTTATTTTTATTTCAAAATTGGATTTCTAGTAAACTTTTAATTGCCCATTAATTGATATCAATGCATATATGTAATAGTTTTATTATTTATGAAATGAATGTTATTTATTGATACATATGGAGATATGTATGATAATAATTAGGGATTGATTATGGACTATTGACCAATGTGTGATTGAATTTATTTTAGTGGATGCTTGAATGAATGAGTTTTTTATAAATGGGGTCTGTGTACCTCGTCTTCTCTAATTTTTTTTAATGTAAATTATATCTCCCTCCTATATACTTCCCCTTGACTGCTGATCAAGGTTTCTATTTATTGTAAATAGTTTATGTAATAGGTTTAGTTAGAATTACTTGAAGAATTGGAGACAAAGGAGCAAGGAGCGCTTGAAGACCCGTTTGTATTGGAGCCCAGGTTTAAATGTAATAGTTATATTTAAATTTTGTTCTTGCATCATAGGTTTGACCTTTTGGTTCACTTGGTGGCTCGAGTGAACTAAACTAGAATAAAAGTTCATAATCAATCCGGGTAGAATATAGTATTCTATATGTGCATGCTTATTATGTATATATTATATATTATACAACATGTTTCGCATGTTAAATAATATGACGCGTATTTTATATATATATGTGCATGCGCTCTAAACAAGATGAGACAAATAATAACAAACCCCTCAAAGAAATTATATTAAGTCCTAAGAGTTCAAAGATATTTGGAATATCGAACGTTGCCTTCTAGCATGGTAAAGCGATAGAGTATTAAATATTTAATATGAGTTTGTTGTGTCACACAAGGCAAGTATTAAATATTTAAGATGTTGCTTTATCACATTTGATGCTTATACATAGACTGAACGATGCTGTTTTGTTGTATCACACAAGGACAGTGTTTTTCTTTCGAATATATGGAAGTGCTAGGTTGGACTTAACTTAGATTATTTTAGTTCGGATGTGCACACACTTGATCAAAATAATCTAAGAGGCAAATTAAAAGGAGTTACATAGTGATACAATTGACAATAGTTGTCTACCTATTTATTTATATATCGTTTGTTGTGTCACACAAGGCTATATACATTTGAAATGAGATCTTTATTCTCACTAGCAAATCTTTAATTAGATTTGCCGAACTGTATATTGAGGGTAATATAGTTTGATGAAAATAGTGGGAGATACCAATTTAAAATAAAGACCTAATTTATTTTGGTAATTAATTAAATGAATGTATGCTAAAATGTTGTTAAATTACAAATTCATTTTATAGAATTTTACAATGTCTAATTCACTATCACTGCATAGCATATTAGATGCTAATTAACCGGACCAAATTAAAAGGACTGGTTAAAGAATTTGAGAATAGTTCTCAAGGCTGAAAAGCTATCTTATGTCCTTAATATGTCTATCCCTGCAATGGTTGCAGACAATACCTTTGAGGAAGAGATTACTATTTTTAGATAGTGGCAAGATGATGCACAGTTGGCTCAATGCATCATGCTCGCATCCATGAGTAACGAGCTTCAGCGTCAGCATGAAACTATGGATGCTCCTACTGTACTCCGGCACCTTCAAGGAGTTGAATGGTGAGGAAAGTAGGACTATTAGATATCAGATATCTAAGGAGCTCTTCCAATCTAGAATGACCGATGGTACTACAGTACAGACATATGTCCTAAAATGATCAATCTGATTGAACAATTGGGACAACTGGGTTTTAATGGATGGAGAGTTGATCCAAGATTTGATCTTGCAATCACTTCCGGACTCTTTCTCACAAATTGTTGTGAATTTCCACATGAACAAGCTATATGTCAGCCTGCCTGAGTTGTTTAAACATGTTGAAAACTGTAAAGAGTTACTTTCCAACCAAGAAAGACCAAGTCTTACTGGTAGATGATTCTTCCAGGAAGCGGAAGAGGGCCAAAGGATCTTCTTAAAAGAAGAACAATTCAGAGAAGGTATAAAGAAAGGCAATAACTAAGGACACTAAGAACAAGACTGATGCGATAGCAAATGAGTTTGCTTCCACTGCAATAAGCCTAGATACTAGAAAGGAAACTGTAAGGAGAATCTTACAGAGGCTAACCAGAAGAAGCTTAGTGAAGCTTCGGTTACAGATACAAGTTTGTTCATGATTAAAAAATAAATTTTTCTGTAAATCAAAGTTCTACTTGGGTATCGGATACTGGCTGTAGTTCTCACGTATGCAATCCAATGCAGAGACTAAGCAAAAGTAGAAAGCTAAACAAAAGTAAGTAATCTTATGTGTGGGAATGGAGCAAAGGTTGCTGCATTAACCATAGGAACTTATAGTTTAGCATTGCCTACAGGCAAGTCTATTAAGTTAATAAATTGTTATTATGCTCCAATTCTCTTTAGAAACATTATTACTTTCATTGTTTGACAAGGAATGTTCTGGTATTATATTTAAGAACAATTGTTGTTCTATTTATAATGATAATATTTTGTTTGAAACTGGAAGATCACTTGATGGACTTTGTAAACTTGACTTACATGAAAAATAATTTGTGCAAATTGAACAAACTAGTAAAAGAAAAGGAGATAGTCATTCAAAGAGTTGAATGTGTGTATTTGATGAAATACAAGTCTGAATCATTTGAAATGTTCACTGAATTCAGAAGTGAAACATATTGACAAAGTATTAAGATTATTTGATCAGATTAAGGAAAGAATACTTGTGCAAAGAGTTTCTAGATCATCTCAAAATGGTATTTTCTCATAATGGACACCTCCTGATACGCAATAATTGATTGGTGTATCTAAAAGGAGAAATTGTACCTTGTTGGACATGGTGCAGTCCATAATAATTTTTTACCGATATTCTAGTATCCATCTGGGGTTATGCCCTAGAAACGGCTGCATATCTACAAAATAAGGTAACATCAAAAATCCGAGCCTAAGACTCCATAAAGGTTATGGATAGGGAGGATTCATACTCTTAAGTATGTTAAGATAAAGGGTTGTCCAACTTATGTGAAAAAGGTTTCAAAGATAAGTTTGGGACAAAATCTGACAAGTGCAGACTTGTGGGATATCCTAAAGTAAGTTTAGGGTATTATTACTACAATTCTACACGCTGCCTTCTTAGATAAAAGTGTTTATCATTGAAGGAGCTAGTGGGAGGGGTAATAGATCTTGAAGGAGTTCAAGAACCACAAAACACTTTAAGTCGAACCGAGGAACCTGTAGATAGACCTATTGTACCACAACCGAATCGTAAATCTGGAAGAGTACCGGAGATACCTGGGAGGTATGGATTCATCATAGAGGATGATGATGAGGTACACATCATATAGGATGATAATCCAGTTATATACGATGAGGCTATGAGTAGAAGACACTCGGAGAAATGACAGATGGCCATGAAATCCAAAATGGACTCCATGTATGAGAACCAAGTATAGACTCTGGTTACTCCACAAAAGGACATAGTGCCTAGAGGGTGAATATGGGTCTTTAAGAGAAAGACTGGGGCAAATGGCAAGGTGGAGACCTATAAGACCAGACCTATTTAAAAGGTTTTTCAAGCCAAGGAGTTGATTGTGATAAAACCTTATTACCGGGTAATGCTCAAGTCCATTTGGATTTTGCTTGTGATTGCAGCTTATTACGAAATCTGGTAAAATGGATGTGGAGACGTCCTTCCTCAATGAAGACTTGAGGAGAATGTATGTATGATACAGTTAGAGGAATTTGTTTCAAAGGTTGAAGCAAATCGTGTTTTAAGCTACAATGATCCATTGATGGATTGAAGCAAGCTTTTCAAAGATGGAACATTCGTTTTGATGAGACAATCAAAAAAGTTTGATTTTATCAAAAACGAGAATGAACCTAGTGTGTATAAAAGGGTCAATGGGAGCACTATGACATTCCTAGTATTATATGTTGATATACTACTGATAAGGAATAACACACCAATGCTACAATCAGTAAAGATAAAATTGTCTAAACATTCCTCCATGAATAACTTGGGAGGAACATCCTATAAATTGGGGATATAAATCTATATAGATAGATTTAAAAGGATGTTCGGCTTGACCCAAGGAACGTATATTCATTTGATGCTAAAGGCGTTTAGAATGGCAAACTCCAAGAGACGTCTCATGATGATGAGCCATGGAGTGTATCTCTCTAAAATTGTCTCCAATTAAAAGAGAGATCACATGAGTTACTATCATGTATGCAATTAATATACTAGGCTTGATGTTGACCAGTCATATTCTGGAGAAGATCACTGTAAGACAGTGATAAACATCTTTAAGTACTTAACCGGTATTGAAGATGTAATCATAATTCATGGTAGGTTTGAATTAAAACTAGAGGGCTAAACAGACTCAAGTTTTTCAGACTGACCAAGACGATAACAAATCCACTTTAAGGTAAATCGTTACTTTGAAAGGTGGTGCAGTGAATTGGAAAGGTTTCAAACAGCAAAGAGTTGCTGTTTTAGTGACAAAGACAAAGTATATAGCTGTAAATGAAGCTGCAAGTTGATTATTTAGATGAAAAGTTCATTACAGAACTAGGAATTGTTCCTAAGTCTCATCTTGGATTCAAACATGTGTTGCGGCACTTTCATTTGATTAGTGAAATCATTGAAAGAGGAGAAGTCACTATAGAGATAGTGGACTCTCAAGAACAACATTGCATATCCATTTATTGAAGCTTTATCCAAACAGCAAGATGATCGTCACTTAGAGAAGAAGGGTATTAGATACCATGACGATTGGCTTTAGTGCAAGTGGGAGGTTGAAAGTAGTATGCACACAAGCCAATCATATTTGATATGATGTAGTATATACTTTGTAATTTTATTCGTCTATTAAAGGCATTTTACTTTATCTACATGGTGCTGTTATATTAAATGTGATAAACCCATAGTTTTGAGCAATGCTTTTAGAATCATGATCGTGATCATGCTAATGAGATCTAAATTCTAGATAGCTCACAAACTAAAATTGTTCCTAATCGTTGGATTACTAAAAAGGGGATTAGTGAATCCGGATAGATTAGTACATACGTTGCTTGCTCTTATGAAGAGGATGATTGATCTCATAATCATTTGTGTGGAGACACTAAAGTAAGTATGTAGGTGCTTGTTAGAGAATAAGTTCACTGAACGTGGCTCGCTAAGGAATACCTAATGGAGTTTTACTCGCTTGTCAATAGGAATTCCTCTGGTGATAGTAGTACAAATGATCCTTGGACTTGAGATCATCATAGTATCTTGTGTATGATGATTTATACTTTAACATGTCCCTTAAGACCTTTAGGGTATATCAAAGGGTATGATTGAGTATAATAAGTTATACATGGAAATAGGTGAATGATCAACAAAGAATCTACCACTTCTAGTAAAAGGAGAGAATGTCCTATGTGATTCGATAAATGACGACTCAGAAGTCTTTGGCCAAAGCAGAATGAAATTAGAAATGAGTTTCTAATTTGCATTAATTAGAGTTGTGCATTTGAGAATCGAAATACATATAATTAAATAAAATAAGACTTGACAGTAATTCCATGTCTTATATTTAATTGGGACATTGTAAGGTAGAAGGATTGAATTGTGCGGTAACTATTCACTGAAAGGTTCTTTTGTGATTAATGTTGAAATCTATATTATCTGGAAAGTCGTTGATCGCTAAGGGGGCTTACCCTTATTGTAGAATAAATATTATTTATTTAAATGAATTAAATAGTTTAATTTATTTATTTAAATAAAATTAGAATTGTTCTAATTGATTTATTCACAACCGGTTTAATATGGAGAACCTAAAGGGTCACACCGCAAAAAAGAAAATATTTATTTAAGAAGTAAATGGCATAATCGTAATAATAAGTTAAGTGTGTTTAATTTAATCTATGGAGATAGAATAAATTAAATAGCTTAATATTTATTATTTAATATTTTGGAAATATTAAATATAAATTAATAAGCGGAGTCTTATTATTATTATTACTATTACTATTATTTAATTCTTAATAGGGATTGAGAATTAATTAATAGAAGTACTCTCTCATAAATTCCTAATTGGATTAGGAGTTTAATTAAAATAAAAACCCTAGTCCTAAATAGTTTAGGAGGGTTCCCTATATCTATAAATAAGAGGAGTCTTATCATGATTAAGGGTTAGACAGTTACACACTCTTCCATAAGAATTGGAGAGAGAGTACTAGCAATTTCTATAGAGATAGAAACTAGGGTTTTGCCAACACCCATCTTCTTGAACAACTATTAGTCCTTGGTGGATCACCTCTAGAGGCCAAACACTTGGGTGGCTAACGTTGATCAAATGAAGGAATCTCATTAGTGAAATTCTAGGAGAACGCGAAGGATTTGGAGGTGAACTCGTACCTGTGGAAGCATGGTTTTACAAGGGTATGATTCTCATACTTTATCTCTTTCGTTTAATTGATAATTGAGCACATGGATGATCATGGTGATGGTTTGTATGAAAAATTTTAAAATCCGTTTTATCGCGCTTCCGCACTATTTATGTAATTTGATTGCATGTTCAAGCTATATACAAACCTAACACTAATTAGTGAGGATGACATGTTAAACGAGGAGACGGGGCCGCCAAAGCTGACCTACGAGGACGAACCCCCGAGGAAGCTCTATGAATCATGGAACTACTCGGGGCATGGGGATCCATATCTAACCCATACAGAAGAATTTTGCTAAGGTACATTTTTCTAATTTTATTTAATTAATTATTGTGTCAAAATAGAAATGTAAATAGACGTGAGAAACGATTGAGATACATCAAAATCAAGGGATAGATTGTCTTGATCTCTAATGTAGATGTTAAGCGCGTTAAGATTAAATAGGTTCCATAAAGGAAAAGTTTTATCCGATTAAAACGTTGAAGTGGTTTAAATGAACCAACGAGAAGCGTGAGACACTCAGGTTGCTCGGAATATGAAAAGAAAAATAATAATAAACATAAAAATTCTTAAGATAAACCCAACCCCGGGTGGGAGGAGGATGGTGTGTCAATTGAGAAATTTGTTTTAAAAGAAATTCATCATTAAATTTGAATCATGTCATATTATAGTTTAAGTCATTTGTATTAATTTAGATGTTACACATGCATACATATATACTAATTAGTGAAGGCCACAAAAAAATTTCACCATAGTTTTTCGTATAAAAAGGATTTTTGCATATCTGTTAGAGTCTGCATGATAAATTTGATGATGCTATGATTAAAGTATATTTGTTAAGTAGTTTTTGTAAAGTTCTTAATAGTACTATGATGTACAAGGACTTAGAGTGGAAAATGTCAAACTTGTTAGGTTGATCTTAAGAACTGAACTGATGTATAGATGATAGGATCAAAGATCGTATATCAAGTTAAACGATCTTATAGTTACTCTTACGTTTCATAATGTTAGAAAGAATCGCAGAGTAAGCTATACTTTCGTAGAGCATCAAATGTTGATCTTAGAAGTCTGAAATGAGCTCGTAGAATTCACTCAAGATCGTATAGTGAAGATAAGTTCGCATAGTGAACAGAAGATCGCAGAGCTTGCATTTAGAACGTAGAGTCCACTCAAGAATCATATAGTGAATATCAGATCATAGAGTGACTCAAAGATCGTTCAGTGAATAAATATCATAGAGAGCACATCGTAGAGTGTCTTTTTACTCGTAGAGTAATCATTCGTAGAGAAAAACGTAGAGCTCAAAACGTTAAGTAAGATCAAACATAGACTCTACATTCTCTATTAAATTCTATGATCGACCAAATTCGTAGAACAAGTCAGGACTAACAATAAGAAGCGTTGTAGATTGAAGATCCCAAGACTTTACCAAACATCCTTGGTTGAAATCGAAGATCAGAGCATGTTTGTTTCTAACAGATAGTTTGGCGAAAACGACAACACCCATGTGGTTGGCGAAGCTGCAAACTGATGTGAGAGGTCAAAGCCGTAAAGTAAGCTGACACAACACTCATGAAGGTCAACACCAAGATCTTCTAGGATCAACACATTAAATGCTCAAACGATAATTTTGTAACAGAAAATTCTGGAGGCAGACTATAAAAGAGTACTAGGATTCAAATCCGAGTACGAATCACAAAAGTACAAAGTTGAAACTCTGTCAAAGCTTCAAGAGACCTATTCTACAAACTTAGAATGACTTGTTCTGCTACTAAGTGCATCAGAAGTTGTGCTCAACGCCGCTTAGTAGCATCTCAAACAACAACATCATTATTGTGATTTACTGTCTAAGTGACAATAGACTAAGTCTAAGTGACTTAAAGATTTCTAAGTGAACTGGACTAAGTGCCCTTATCTTAGTGACATATTTCGAGACTTAGTAACTTGAAGGAACCTTAGTGGTTCAGTTGTATCAGATCTTAGTGATCTATATCCTGAGTGGATTTCCTACTCGTAGAGTACTCGACTAGGAGTTATTCAATCTCCGAACCACTTAAAATTTCTTGTGTCATTTACTTTCTGTCTTTATTTTATGCATATTATCTGCTATATTTGTTGTGGCTAAAATTCAAAGAACTAAATTCAGAGCTGTGATTTCTTTAAATCTTTAAGGGGTTTTCAAACTAATATTCCGATGTGCTTAATTAAATTGAATCAATTAATTATCTGGTAATATATCTTAATCAAGCAAAAAGTTTTAAAGAATCTATTCAACCCTCTTCTAGATCTCTTTTGTGCTTCTAGGAAACAACAAGTGGTATCAGAGCAGGTTCTCACGAACGTAAAGCTTAAACACTTTGAGTTGATCAAATGGCACACAATAAAATCAGTTCTGAACTTGGTGGTGGAAATTAGTCACCCCTTTTAAATAGAGAAAAAATTGTTAACTGGAAGGTTTGTATGCAGGCATACATGGATGTAATAGATGAGTTTCTATTTGATGCTGTTATCAGTGGTCCATACATTCCAACAAAACTGGCACCAACAACTGAAGATCCGAATAAGATGGTTATCAAGCAAAGAGTCGAATGGACAGATAATGAGAAGAAGTTGATGCAGATGGACAAAAGGGCCAAGAACATCCTATTCATGGCTCTAGAAGATGAGTTGTTCAAAAATGTGGTCAACTGCACCACAACCAAAGAAGTCTGGAAAGCCCTGTTGGTGATGCATGAAGGCACTAAAGAAGTTAGAGAGAACAAACAATTTCTTCTGACACAACAATACGAAATGTTCACTCATATAGCTGGAGAGAACATCACAATAACATATGAAAGATTCAACGTGCTGCTCAACTCTCTAAGAGCTTATGGAAATGTCTATCCAAATAAGGACCTTAACATAAAGTTCATGAGGGCTCTGCCTAGCAAGTGGGATGCCAAAACCACTGCAGTTCGTGAGTCAAAGAATCTGTACAAAATAGCTGTGCAGAAGCTCTATGGTAATCTCCTTACCTATGAGCTTGAGCTTAACCAAGG
The DNA here is from genome assembly GCA_034770075.1 of Aralia elata. Classification (NCBI taxonomy): domain Eukaryota; kingdom Viridiplantae; phylum Streptophyta; class Magnoliopsida; order Apiales; family Araliaceae; genus Aralia; species Aralia elata. The sequence goes on from CM068383.1 coordinate 71,044,225, forward strand.
GTAGAGACGATATCTGCAGGCAGAAGGAAAGATAAAGGAGTTTCACTAAAGGCATCAGAAGCAGCCTCCAAAACTCCCGCAGTAGTTATGTCTGATGATGATGAAGTCATAGCGCTGCTTGCCAATAAACGATCCGATGGTAACATTCCATCGGCCAAGTAACTTATATATGGGGTCATCCAACAATCCGAACGTTCCACGACCAACACCTCTGACACTTGAATGCTCGGAGACTCCAAAACTTCCAAATAGACTGACCCACTGAAAGTCCCTGTATCCGAAGCAGCTAATTTGGACAAGGCATCAGCAATCGTGTTATTGGACCGATCTACCCCTTGGAAAGCAAAAAAACTAAAGTAATGCAACCGATCCTTAACATCCGCCAAATACTTGGACATCCTTGCCCCCCAAGCTTTATATTCCCCCAATATTTGTTTGACCACCAACTGAGAGTCACTAAAAATAATTAGTCTCTGAACCTCTAGACTCCTTGCTAACCGAAGCCCTGCCAAAATCGCTTCGTACTCAGCCTCATTGTTGGTCGCCTTAAACCCGAAGCGAATGGCCTGCTGAACTCTGAATCCTTCAGGGCTTGTTAAAATTACCCCTGCTCCACTGGAATCCGAAGTTGAAGACCCATCCACATATAATGTCCAAGAAGTTTGAGCCGCCCGAATGTCAGAGACGGAACCCACTACCTCCGGTTGGACAACTGAATTATCTTCGGAAAACGAACATTCCACCACAAAGTAGGCTAAATCCTGACCTTTTATCGTCGTCCGAGGATGAAAATTTAAATGAAACTGGGTTAACTCCATAGCCCACGCAGCCAACTGACCCGAGACATCCGGTTTGTGTAACACCTTCTTCGGAGGTTGATCCGTATTCACCACTATCAGCCGACCCTGAAAATAATGCTGAAGCTTCCTGCTCGCAATTATTAACGCATACGCAAATTTCTCTAGGTTCGGATATCTCGTCTCCGCGTCTCTAAGTACATGACTAACATAGTAAACAAGGAACTGTTTTCCACCCGATTCTCGAATCAAAACCGCCCCAACCGCTAACGAGCTGGCGGCCAAATACAAGTACAAAGTTTCTAAAGGGATCGGCTTCATCAACAACGGTGCAGAGGATAAGTATCTTTTGATTCCTTGGAACGCATCCTCACATTCTGAATTCCACTGAAAAGTCTTCTCGTTCTTCGGACCTTTCAGAGTATCGAAGAAGGGAAGGCACCTTTCCGCTGATTTCGACATGAACCTCTGAAACGCTGCAATTTGACCCGTTAACCTCTGTACATCTTTAAATGACTTCGACGACTTCATATCCAGGATAACCTTAATCTTTTCAGGATTCGCTTCAATTCCCCTCTTGCTAACCATATACCCCAGAAACTTCCCTGACCCGAGACCGAAGGTACATTTAGTAGGATTCAGCCGGATATTATGTTCCCTAATGGTTTGAAAACAATCTTCCAAATCGTCCAGGTGGCCTCGAACAGAAGAGCTTTCAACGATCATATCTTCTACGTAGACTTCCATGCTCCTCCCCAACTGCCTCCTAAAAACATAGTTCATCATTCGCTGATACGTGGCCCCAGCATTAAGCAACCCGAATGTCATCTTCTTATATGCATAAATTGTCCGATGGGTGATGAAAGCCGTTTTCGGGATATCCTCCTTACACATTGAGATCTGATGATACCCCGAAAAGGCGTCTATAAAGCTTAGCATTGCGAACCCCGAAGTCGCGTCGATCAACTGATCAATATGTGACAGGGGATAAAAATCCTTCGGACATGCTTTGTTCAAATCAGTGTAATCGATGCACACCCTCCACTTGTCGTTTTGCTTCTGAACAAGCACCATATTCGCCAGCCACTCCGGATAATCAATTTCAAAAATAAAATCTGCATCCAACAATTTTGCTATCTCGTCGTCAATAATTTTCTGCCTCTCCGGGGCAAAAATCCTCCGCTTTTGGCGAACCAGCTTCTTCATCGGGTCTACACAAAGTTTATGAACTGCAACAGATTCGTCGATCCCCGGCATATCACTGGGCTCCCAGGAAAATATATCGGTGTAGACCCGAAGCAAATCAATCATCCCCGTCCTGAAGGGTTCCTGCATAACAAAGCCTATTTTTATTCTCTTTTCCCGTTTCCCCGGAACCAACTCAATATCTTCAGTTTTTTCGGCTGGCAGGGGAGTGGTTCTGTGTTTCCTTCGGTGAAGGGTTCAACCTCGATTGCCATAGTTTGTTTCTGTTTACACCTTCCTACGGTCAAAGATATCAACAAAGTCCTGTAACACCTTCGAGCCAAATCCAAATCACCCTTTACCTCACCGACCTCATTTGGCGTAGGGAACTTTATTTTGAAGTGTGGGATGAAGGTTACCACTTGTAGCGCATTAATGTCGGTCTTCCCAGTATAACGTTATAGGCCGAATCCACATGAACCACAAAGAATCTAACTTTGACCTCCACCAGTCGAGGTGTCGTCCCGAAGATAACTGGCAACTCAATGGTCCCTGCCACCCGAACTGGATCATTGTCGAACCCATACAGCGGTGGCTCCTGTCCGACTTCCATTTTCCTTCCTCCCAAGTCTAGCCTTTGATAAGCATGAGCATATAGTATATCTATCGAAGAGCCGTTGTCGATCATGATTCGCCTCATATCCATGGTTCCGACCTGGGGAGTTATAGCCAGAGCCCCCTCATGCGGCTCAATCGACTCTAAGGGATAATCTTCATCGGTGAATGATATCACAGTGCCCGGATAAGGTCGCTCCTTCTAAATAGGTTTCTCAAATACAGTCATAACCGAGTCTAACATACCACGTATTTTCTTTCCGAGCACCTTTCCAGCCGATCCGCCCGTTATCACATCCACAACTCCTCGAACCATCGGGATCGGCTCGAATTGGGGCTTCGGGTTCTGCTGAGTATCATTAGCTGTTGTCTTTTTCGAAACCCCTCGCCCCGCGACGTACTGAATTAGCTCTCCAGATTGCACCCTTTTCGCGATCAGGTCCTTCAAATTGTAACAGTCCTCTGTAGAATGGCCCGAAGTCTGGTGATAGCTGCAGTAACGGTTATGATTTCCCCTATAGGTCTTTGTGCTCGTTTGGCAAGGCTCGAAACCAGGTTTGTTCCGAATCTCCTCTAATATCTTCGCCCGATCGGTGTTCAGGGGAATGTAGACTTTATTTACATTCTTGTTGGGAAAGGGTGGTCTACCTCCTCCCGAACCTCCTCCATTAAAACCTCGCTTCGGTTGGTTATCCTGCCTAGGGGCATTATTTCGATCCCGATCCCTCGGCCTATCCTCCGAATGTGTTTGTGGCGTCAGGCTCCCAATAGCCTCCTCGAGAGTGATAAACCCATCGGCCTTACTATAAGCCTCCGACAAATCTCTCGGGGGTTAAGAATAAGATCTTTGACCAACTTCTTGGACTTTGTTATGTCCAATCCAATGGTAAAGAACCCCACAGCCTGCTGCACATTTAGGTCAGTCACCGTACCGACTGCTTCCCTGAACCTTTTTACATATTGGCTGAGGCTTTCTTCGGAACATTATTTGACTTGCATTAATGATGTTGTCAGCCTTCCTCTTCGTTTGTTGCTACCGAACCGTGCATGGAACTTGTCGCACAGTTGTTCCCATGAGCTAATCGAGTTCGGACTGAGAGACGCCATCTATTCCCAAGCCCCATGTTTCAGCGTAGTGACGAACATATGACACTTGGCGGTATCGGGATGGTCGTAATAATCCATGATCTGATTGTATGCATGGGTGTGATTATATGGATCCCCAGTGTCGTCATACGTCTCCAACGGCAACATCTTTTTGGACTTATCAGCCTTCACCCGTTTGATCTCCGGGGTAAAAGGTGACCTGGCATTGTTCGGTAATTCTGCTGACTGATCGGCTGCCGCCAGCCTCTGCTCCACCTCTTTCAGCCTTCTTGCTAGGGCATCGGTCTCATTCTCCCGAAGAGTAGGCTCAGGCCTGACTCTTGAATTATCCCTGGAGAGGCTCTAACGCCTGCCCCGGTCTGGTGTGTGGCTCATTGGCCTGCTATTGTCCTGCGAGCGGTTATTACGCCTCATGCAGATCGGAGAGCGGCTTCGTGGCCTGCTCATATCCTGCGAAGGGCTTTGGTGCCTGTTGCGGATCGGGGAGCGGCTCTTCGGCCTGCTCCGGTCCTGCGAACGGCTTCGGTGCCTGCTGCAGACTAGGGTGCGGCTCTTCAGCCTGCTGTTGTCCTGCGAGCGGCTTTGGTGCCTGCTGCGGACTGGGGTGCGACTCCTCGGCCTACTCCTTTCGTTGAAGACTGAAGGAAACTTCTTCCCCGTGTAACAAAGATGTCAACTGCTTATCCAACTTCACTTGCTGAAGGCGTAGGGCCTCCATGGCATCTTTGTTCTGTTGTACCTTCCTAGCTAGGATCAACTCCCTCTTATCTCGACCTTGACCCGACTTAGAGGTATGGTCATCCGCGCCATCGCCTTGGCCCCCTGTCTTCCTTGTGGTGGAGAACAGTTTCCTTTTGACAATTGTTGTCCGAGGGTCGGGTTGGCCCACTGAGGGACTTTGGGGTCCAAGTCTGCTCGAGATGCTATTTGACGGTCCCAGCCTATCCTTCGCCGAACCTCTGGGTTGGGAACGGTCGGTCGTATATTCCCCATACGCCGAGACCGTTTTCCCCTTATTTGACACCATGATGTCCGATCGAATACTATTGAGTGATTGTGTTTTATGCTGCACTGGCCCTCCTTCTAGCGCCAATGTTAACGCCAAGATTTCATCGCGCGTCCAATCACCAAAATACGCGCCAAATCCTGCACAGAAACGAAACACACTCAAGAGCCTGGCGGTTTTGGCCGTCGAGGGATAGCTCCGGTGTGAGAATAAGTACAGGCTGTTCAAGATATTAACAATGGAGGTTTAGCACTTTAGTGAGCAAAAAGTCATTACTTGTAAATTTAGGGTTTAGCCTTGTATTAATAGATGATCACACTGCCTTTGTCGCCCTGTTTTCTCACTGTAATTGGATTCCTAATCATGGTAATTACTTATAATTGGATAAAACGCAATCTCCTTAAAGAAAGGAAGTCGGATATAATCCTGACTCTTCCCTTAAGAATTAAAGTTTAAATATAACTAGAAATCTCAGATTCCTTAAAATCCTCGTACTGTCCAAAATTAATTCCCACGTGAGGTCACAGCCTCCACGTGGACAGTAACCCTCCTGATCCTTCGAGCCCAAATATTTGCATCCCAACACACATACAACAGTATCATACAGGTCAGAAGAGAAACTAGAAGAGTTGGAGAGCAAAGGCAATCAACGTCGCATTGATAAGCTCTTCTTCAAATCAACCACCGCCCGGTTTTCCGTTTCCCATTTTCAAGAAGACGCTAAGGGTGAATCAGGGGATGATAAGAATTTGGAGAAATTTAAAGTATGGAAGAGGACGGTAGAGTTGGAGGCGTACTTTCAGAAGAGGTAAAAATCAAGAGATATCGTAAAACTTTATTCATAGCAACTTTAGCTTGGAAAGCAACAGAGGAGCTTAAATTTATTTGGCAAATTTGGAAAAATATTGTAGGATGCAAATTCTACAAAAGTCAGAAGAATCAATCCATCAGTTTTGCTTTTATCAAGTTTGAAACAAACTATGAATTGCGGGGAAGAGACCAAGAAACTGAAATATATGAAGTTATTAGCAATGAAGAAAGAAACTGAAGTGTTGAAGGATGTGGAAATAGCTTATTTATTGTTTCAGATCAGTAGCTGGATTGTTAAAGAGATTGATGAAATTATGGACATGGAATTTGAATCCAAGATTTATAAATTGAGAATTAAGGAATTAATGGCATTTACAGAAGAAGAGGAGTTGGAGGATAATCAGAAATCATATTCGAAGGATAATGGTGGTTCGCCGGAGAAGTGTTGCAGTTATTCGCCGGAAAAAATGAATAGTCACACGGCCGACTTGGCTTCGGGAAATTAATGGAGTAGAATCAAATAAAGAGGTAGATAAAAGAGGGGGGTTGAATATCGTGAAGAAAATTCCCAACAACTTGGGGAATCAAAATCAGTTAATGAAGATGGTTTTGGTTTTGGGAACACAATAAAATTTTTGACCAAACTACATTTAAAAGGTTAATAATAATTTTATATTTTAAATCAAACAAGTATTAATTTTAATACAATACACTATTTTAAGTAAAATAATTTCAGGTTCACACATACAACATTATTATACAGCAATTAAGGTTCACACATATAACATTATTATACAAAAATAACAACATAATACAATAATATGACATGGTAATTTTAATACAACACACTATTTTAACATAATGCTACACAACCAACTTATTGAACAAATAGATATTTAATACCAAGTTCTACAAAAAGTCTCTTTAGCTCAAACACAAGCCCGTCTATTTGATTATTCTTCTTCCTGTAGCTCTGAAAATTTATGGTGTGAGTAGCATGGAGACCGAATTTCAGCTTCCCATTATCTATCTCCTTAATTTGAATTTCGGGCATGTTTTCAAGGAACCTGAACAAGGACAAATATAGAATTTATGCTTAGTGAAGGCTTTGGGATAATATATATAATAAAAAGTATAAAACAATTGATACAAATTTAACTTAATATAATGATAATTATTTAACTAAATATTGTATATCAAACACAGTGACATAAAACTACGAAAAAATTGTAAATCACTAAATAAAATGGGGATTATGCCTATATAAAATGAATAAACTTATCCTCATGTGGGTAAAAGTCTATAAACGAAAATTGTTGCATTGGCGGTTGTATTGTCCAACAAGGTACTATTTAACGAGCTATACAATACAATTGATTAATGCTTGTCTACATGTGTCTAGATAAATATTGTCTAGTTACTAGCATAGTCATATAAAATTTCAAAGTGACAAGGATCCGCAAGCGTGATGTGCAGTTTTCTAGAATTTATTCATTTCGGAAAAGAAGAAAAAAAAGAAGTAATTTAGTAGCTAGAGAAAACCTCAAAAAATTAAGCCAATGAAAAATGGGGGCAAATATGATTTAAGCGCCATGAAGAGACACCTTACGCAAATTAATCTAAATGATCATGTAATCTAAAACCAAACTTTATTGGACAAAACAGAACTACCAATTAAGCTTGGTTAAGCAGAGTAACTATTCTGAAAACAATTTTAACGCAGAAGCTACATTTCCAAGGATTATAGATCCTAGAAATATAATCCCTCCATCCCTGAAAAATTGGTTTAATTCAACTTTTTTAGTCAAATTAATCAATTTTGTAATTAATACTTATACTATTTTCTCTTAAATATAGGCGGAGAAATTATAACCATATATATATCAAATTTACTACTACCTCAAATTTTCATGAGTTTGAAAATATAAATAAATATGTTCAATTTTAATCTAAAATTGGTAAATTTGACCAAAAAACTCAAATTAAACCAATTTTTCAGGGATGCTAAGAAATGAATTGGTAGTTTGTCATGCTAATGATAAACTTAGAATCTTCGAGATACACTATAATCGTCTGATAAAAATGTTGTCTGAGCAAAAAGGAGGGGGCAGTTGCATGCAAGGGTACAATTTGAATAATTATGACATTTAATGCATCTATAAACAGGAATACAGAAGAGTTGGCATACTCATTTAGTTTAAGCTTTAGAGCCGCAATGTTCTCAACTGAAGTTGCACTATCCACAAAAAGCTCCATAGTATCACTCATCCAAGAGCTCCGGTTAAGATTATTGATAATTTTGGTTGCCAAATTGGAATTAGGATAGTCCATCTTCTCATTGTTTTCCCTCAAGAAAATTGTTGTTATTATCCCAATCTCTTGAACAATCATCTGTGTATGTTGAATAAAAATATCAAAATGGCTGAAATAGATTAATCTTTAAAATAACTTATGAATAGTTTATATAAGTTAGGTAATTAGACAAATCATTCATGAGTTGTATAATACAACTTATTAATGCTTTACTTATATAAATTACCTCTTCATTATCGATGCGACAAAAATCACCGTTGTCAAACGGGTGTCGTACGAATACGAACATTATTCCTTCGCATATTGTGTTATTGGTGTTGCCAAACATAAACACCGCCATAAAAAGACTAGATAAAATGGAAACTAGCACTTTGTTTGTTACAAAACCCATCAACAACAGCCAAATAATGGATATTGAAACGAGTAAGATCAATGATACAATGTTGTCAAGCTCTTTGATGGCAGTGTTGGTGTCATTTAAGAGACGAACCAGAGTTTTGCGTTCATTGTAAACTTTCACCTGTGAAAGATGACTGATTCATTAGACAATGAATACGTATATCTTCCTTTTCTAAAAGGGTAAATGATGATAAAAAACAAATAAACTTTTTGTTTTTCCAATCAACTACACAAGTTTCATTTTAAACTATAAACATGAGAGATTGTATTTTTTTTCTACGAACTACAAAATTTTCATTTTAAACAATAAACATTAGGGAGAGATTGTATTTTAAGGTCATTTACCATTCCTATAACAGGATCTTGTAATGGTGGTTTCTTTAATAAGAAGCTCCTCAAGTAACAATACGTGGGAGGACAGATTTAATAAATAACTGTCAAAAGACCAAACAAAATAGGACTCCTTGTCACAGAATATGAAAACAATCAACCTGAAAATATTTGAAGGATGGTTCATATGTATTTATAGTTCAACTGAATATAGATTAATAATCTACATAACCCACTTTTTAAGTAACTTGTAAGAAAATCAACAACACAACAGTATTAATGTTTCAAAGGCACAAACTCCAAGATCAAAAGTGAGTTATATGGCATGGATCCATGTGGAAAGTAGAAAAACAGAGCAAGTTATAAACAGAGTAATGGAGAACAGAGGATTTACCATCCAAACTTTTAAAGCTGTTTCGGTAATGCATTTTGTTTCGAATGCTCCTTCAAATAATTTGAGCACATATTGTGTAAGCTCCTTATTCATGAGTTGTAGAAGATCTGCCTCGTGTATCTCCCTAGTTCAAATAACATCTTAAGGAAATTAAGAAAAAACAAGAATCTTGATTACAAACAGTTAAAAATGGACAGTCCATTTGAATAGTCTGTAAGTTGCATTTTAGATGATATTTGTTGTATGAATATTATACAATTGCAACTATTTACTATATAAAATGCAACTTGTTTTTATAGACGGCCCAAATAAATCACCTATTTTGAACTGCTTAGAATCAAAATCGGTAAAAAACAAAAAGACAATTAAAAGACATAGTGAGAGTACAACGTACCTGAGGCCATTCTTTGCCAAATTCTTAATGATACGAGAAACAACAGATTCTATATCCTTCTCCCTCAGAGTTTCATCCCCCTCATCATCAAACGGCTTGCCTAATACATGAGAAATGCTAAATAACCTGGTACCACCAAGCATATCAACAACTGCTTCTTTAATCCATTTTAGCTGAGCTCTAATGTTGTGATTGCCGGTGCATGTCGCAGGCACACACCTTAATGAAAGCCCCCTTAACATGGTTTGAAGAACATATTGATGAAAGATCAAGAATTGAATATTATCAAAGAATTTCTGGTCATGGAAACGCCAAGACAAACCCTTCAAAATCAGAGTCTTGAACATCAAACTCACCGTGCCAATCACCAAAGTACCAAGAGTACTTGTAATGAAATGAATCGAACTGGTTCCCTTAATATTCCGATCTTTGAACAAAATCCAAGCTAATAGAACAGAACACGAACAAAAGAAAGTCACCACACTACTTTTCATACGATAAACGAAATATAGAACCTTCTTCTTCTTCTTGCTCATCACGAAAGCCTGATTCACAATGAGGAAAATTAGAACAACAAAAAACCAAGTAGCAAGAAGTGGAGTGCAACATATGACGAGTACAAAGGCAAACCATTTCCAAAGATCCATCCCCATTAGTATCAGATTACTGAATAATGTTTTGGTACTTAAAGTCGCTATAATAAGTGACATGATGCATATAAACGAAGTGGACTTAAGTACAACCATTACTACCTTTGGTAGCTTACTCTGTGTGTCATCTGCTTTGTTGAAGCAGTCTGCTTCAACAATTTGCTCCTGAAAAGAACTCACAGGCTTCAATTCTTCACTTGGATTGCGTCTCGTCTCGAATTCACTTACGTATAGAGATTCTTTGATATCTATCTCCACATTGTTGCTAACTTTATCTTCCATTGTTCAAAACAATACTTAAGAGAAATGAAGAACTTCTGATGATAAAAAAGCTATAAATACAAATGAAGGATTGGAAAAACCTACTGAGCGGGCTAAGGGTATTTCTGTCATTCGGTAACGGTCAGTCATTTTCATGTAGTCTGATTATTACTGAGCTGAGCTGGCTAAGGGTATTTCTGCTCGCGAATGTTCGGGGGAACTTCTTCGGGCAATTGGTGCTGCTGCTGCTGCTGCTGAACATTTCATTAATTAATATATACAAAACATTTTTACAAAAATAAGAAACCTTCTTTTCAAAACAATTTTACAAGGCTAAAACATGTGGAAACTGGAAATACCAACCAGTATCTTAGTTGAGTACTTCAATTGTACACAAACAATGAACATAGATAAATAGGAGAGCATATATCGTATAATTTTGTGATGTGAGTCAACAATTTTATGATGATAAATAAATTAATTTGAGCCCTTAAAAGAGATACTTTAATTTCATGGTTATATTAATAGTACTTTACAAACTCAAATTAAGTCATATAAATTTTATATATTTTCATATATTTATATGTTCTTTGTATATTTATGGTTGTAGTTTTCTAAAATAATCCTAAAGAAATCATTTTAATCGTCTAGGGTACTATATCTTCGATTTTATTGGAAACATAGTTGTTGTAAGTGATAGTAAATTTTGTAAACTTATGTTATGCTATGACTTAATTTCTTTTTTCACACTTACAAAGACGAGAATGAAAACAATTAATTATTTCTCTCCTAAACTCTTATGCTACGTTTGGATTGAAACAATGGAATGAAGAGTGGAATTATTCATTCCATTCTAGTTGGAATGAGTTATTCCATATGTTTTCCCTCCCTTAAGAAACCAAACACAATTTTTTTCATTCCAATCACAACCAAACACAATTTTTTTCTTTCCATAAGAATGAGTCGTTATATTCTCCCTCCTATTCCACCAATCCAAACGTAGCATTAGAAGACAAAACAAACTAATATGTTATTCTTTTCTTATCAAATAAATAAAAATTGGACGACTAAAGTGCTCTTAGTGAGTCGAGCCTGAATAATATATATTGATCATTAAATATATTATTAAAAGCATAAATATTGTTTTACAATTTTTTGGCCCAGTCTTTTTATTTCCTATCTAAATTAGTATAAGAATGTTGAATTTATCATGTAATCTGAAATATTAGCACCTACATGCCATCTGTAAGAATTACCTAAATGCCCAAGTGCATGTTGAATTTCTACATGTCGTCTGAAAGTGACATATTTGTGAATTGAGCCCAAGAATGCATGTTGAATTTCTACATGTCGTCCGAAAGTGACATATTTGTGAATTGAGCCCAAGAATGCGTTGAATTTCTACATGTCGTCTGAAAGTGACATATTTGTGAATTGAGCCCAAGAATGCATGTTGAATTTCTACATGTCTAGTAAAATTTTGATAACGAACGTACGTCCAAGACATAATAACATACACAGTCAAATTGTACTCTTCTCTCTTGAATAGAAACAAATTCTGTAATTATTGAGTCTGCATTATAGTTCTCAGTCAACTCCTTTTCGATGTGGATAATCTATCAACTAAGAAGTCATTTCCCATCTTGTTGCGCAACATTGTTTTGATATGTTTCATAGCTGAAAATGATCTCTCTGTAGTTGTTGTGGAAACCGGCAAAGTCAAAACAAGACAAATTAACCGATCAATCATTTGATATGTCGTTGATTTTTTTTGTTTCAAATAATCCTTGGCATAACTCAGCAAGAGTAGTAACATTCTTGAGCACATCATCATGAGGTACATCAAACTCATAAATTGTCAGCTCGCTTCTCAAGCGATGCAACTCTTGTTTAGAGAAATCTCTAGGATAAAACTTCTCTGCAAGTTTGCAAATATTATCAATGTTAAATGCCTTAAAACCATCTGCAGGGTTCAAAGATAAGCTAAGAATAAGAAGTTCCTTTGTTCTTTCACTGAACCTGCCATTCAATTCCACCAACTCGAAATCTATTGCAGCATAAAATAGGTCAACACGATAATGATGCTCAGTTCTTATGTTTTTTTGTTGACAATTACGGCGACGTGAACTCATACTGAATTGACCGTCCATGTCAGGAATATTTATATCATGCTTTCTGCAAAAATACATCACTTTTCAAAAAAATCTTCCCAACCGTCATCTCTTAATCATAATCCTAGCTCCGCCCTTGGTTAGAGCTGAATCTTTTTTCTTGTACCATGTACTAAAAATTTTTGCTTTCTTGGCTTGTCGATCATGATCAGACATGTTTTGAGTACCTAATCATTGTTAATTTTCAATCAAACATGTATTATAGTATACAAGTAAATCATATAGTATAACAACAATTCACAAATCACAAACGTACAGACCCTGAGACCCATATGACCATATATTGATATATAATCTCAATTCAACTAGCAATGAGAATCAATGAATCATGATATCTTATTGAATTCAAATCAAATTAATCAATTTCACTTAAGGCCATCAATCAATTCGTACCTGGTCACTGAAGAGAGAAGAGTAGCCGCTTTAGAAAGACAACGGTTAAAGAAAAAAGAAGAGGAAACGTTGACCTAATTCTCTATAAAAAGCAAGTCCAATTATTAACTGAATTACTTAATAAAAAGAAATAGTTTATATTTGATAAAAATAAAAATGAACTAGAACAATATATGGGCTAACTGCTAAGTATTTAAATTTGGGGTGGGTTTACTGGGCTAATTTTTAATTTGGGGTGGGCTGTAGCCCACCATAGCCCGTGTGTAGCTACGCCCTTAGTCATCATTAAAAGTACTATTGTTAATAACTTAATTCTTTATATACAGATAAATTTGTTACAAAGGAGGTTGGGGAATTGAGTGATTTATTAGTTTAAGTATTACTTCTAATTTTTAATTTTTGTAATTAAGACATACTTTTATTTTTATTTTTCACTTCGGTCTAATTAAAACTATCATATCATAAATTAATGATGTAGAATGAATAGTATAAAATTAGTATAAGAATGTTGAATTTATCATGTAATCTGAAATATTAGCACCTACATGACATCTGTAAGAATTACCTAAATGCCCAAGTGCATGTTGAATTTCTACATGTCGTCTGAAAGTGACATATTTGTGAATTGAGCCCAAGAATGCATGTTGAATTTCTACATGTCGTCTGAAAGTGACATTTGTGAATTGAGCCCAAGAATGCAGGTTGAATTTCTACATGTCGTCTGAAAGTGACATATTTGTGAATTGAACCCAAGAATGCATGTTGAATTTCTACATGTCTAGTGACATATTCTGAAAGTGACATATCAGGAGAGATGATGTCATCATTGAAAGTACTATTGTTAATAACTTAATTTTTTATATACAGATAACTTTGTTACAAGGGAAATTGAGTGATTTATTGGTTTAAGTAATACTTTTAATTTTTAATTTTTGTAATTAAGACATACTTTTATTTTTATTTTTCACTTCGGTCCAATTTAAACTATCATATCATAAATTAATGATGTAGAATGAATACGTGCGGCGTGCCAACACAATTTTATTTTTGTTATGTTTTTTTGTTGTGGTGGAGATGAGGCCTGAACAAGCCTAGAAAAAACTACCTAAATCATTAGTCATTATACATAAAAGCTATGAGATCTATTAGGGGTTCCAACAAAACATCAACATTATCAGCATCCCAATACAATGCTTGTGTGTTAAAGAAGACTAATGATTTAATTATGTGAAATAATTTTATTGGATTAAAAGGTTAAAAGAGAAATACAACATTACATACTTATTTAAAAGTTGCATTTAGGTTTTTTTTTGTTACTAGAAATGGACTTTTTCATTGAAAACTATTAAGATTTAATCTTTAATATTAATGAAATAATTACTTAATTTCTTATGTTAGTCATTTATTATTTGTTTTATTTAGTTGTTTTTTTGTTTTTAATATTGTTATTACCTCTTGCCCTTTTAATTCATTAAAAGTATTAAGAGATAATTGAAAAATAATTTTTTTCCCCTACAGATCAACACTAAACACCCTCAGTTGAACCACGTCATTACTTTATGATGTGGAGCTTCAATTATATTGGACTATTGTGAAAAGAAAAGTAAAGTAAAATAAAGTAATAATTTGCTTTTAAGCCTTCTTTGTTTTGACATTTTCATTCTTATCTCTAAGATTTGTATTTAATATGTAATTCATATTCCTTGGGAGTGGAGTGTTCAAAAAAACAAATCCCTAAATTTCTTGAATATTTAATTTAATAAAAACAACACGATAATAAAAACCTTCTAAAAGCTCATGACATTGAGGTATGCTAATTCTCATTTACTCGGAGACGATAAAAGGATAAAATTAGGATAGTAAACTTGAAGGTATTGTATTATATTGGAGTGCGAATAGGGGTGAGTATAGTCCGATTTGGTGCGATTTCGAATAAAAATTACACATGAAACCACTTTAATGCGGTTGCCTAAATCAGAAACCGCAACATGAAACCACTTGGATTGGTGCAGTGCAGTTTTTAGAAATGTGGTGCAGTATTAAATGATTCGGTTTTAACTTGAAAATCAATTGGAAGAAAAAATAAACATGTCGTACTTTCTAAATTTCAAATAAATCTCAAACATAGTTTGCTTACTGTTGAAAATAATATCCAACTACAAAAAGTTAAATTCTTGAAAACTAATCACAAATTAATTCAAAACTTTCAATTCCTTAAATTAAAAAGTTAAATTTTAGTACCATACAAATTTTGAAGATCCATACCATTACGTACAAGACAACCATTTTTTCAAATTTAAAGTATTAAACCATGCAAAATTACATATTCCAAAATTAAATTTACAATACTATAATATTTAAATAGAATTTAAAGAACTAAAACATACGCAAAAACATGTGAAATAATAATAATAAATAAAAAACTTAGAACTCTAAACGGGTGTGGTTCCTAAGAGGTGCAGTTTCAAAACCAAAACCATAACCGCAACCATAAGAGGTGCGATTTCTACTAAAAAAAAACCACAGTATGCCACTGAAATCTTTGGTGCGGTTTTTACGATTTTACGTACGGTTGTGAAATGGATTCCTGCTCCCCTAAGCGTGAGTAATGAAACTTATAAGAAGTGTAAGAAGATAAATTTGGCAGCCGAAAGGGTATTTCCATCTCTAGGTCAAGGGAGAACCCGCCATAGTCGTAATTTGATAATCTTTAGTAACATAGTCACGGCGTTATATAAAGGATCAAAGTCGTTGCACTTTTTGTTGCTGATAGTAAAAACTTTTAGGCCATATTTGTTTGCAAGGATAACATATGTGATTCGATTATTAATTCCAAGTCACTTATTTGTTTTAGAAATTGAACTTGGGACTATTAGTATATGGATAACAAAATGACTTAAAATATGAGACTATTTAATACTATGTCTAACTATGTACTATAATCCCTACTATTTGGGATTAAACATTTAGGGACAAATTAACCTGTGATGGCATGATTTTGAGAAGCGGTGGTGCATGGTGGTGGATGGTGATGGATCTGGATTTTGTTAGTGGATCATGGTGGTGTATGCTGACGGATCTAAAAATGGAAGAAACCGGTGATAGTTGGTGGCGAAAGTGAGAGTGTAATTTTGTACATGTCAACAAATTTTGCCACGTGTCAGCCACATCAGATTATTCTAACACTCGTTTGTTTAAGTGGCAAGTCTGTTAACGGGAATAGTTAAGCTGAGTTTTATAACGTCAGGGGCACTTTTGAAAAAAAAATGTTCATGGGCTTACTTGTACTTCGGCCTAAACCTCAAGGGCAATTATGCACCTTTGCCCAAATTCTCTTAGTCAAAATGTCCCATCACCTCAACACGGTACAACCGCAATCAAGCCCCAATTTTTCTCTGGGCAAAATATATTTTTCTTACACCAAGTTTCATCCTCCTCACAATTCGGCCCCTAAACTAATTGGGTTTACACATCCGTTACATCAAGTACCTAATTTCACACAGCGTCCCCTCCCCCAATTTTAATTTTTGGTTGAAATTGGTCAGAATACCTAATTTTTTTGGCAAAGTAAGTATTTTTATACGGTTTGACTTCATTAAAAAAAACTTTCTATTTTCCCTTTTATTTCCCCCAATTTTTGTATCCCTTTTTCCATCCATACGGTCAATAAATAGAAGAATAGAGAAGAAGAGAGAGAAGAGAACTAGAGCAGCAGAGAGGAAGAGAAGAAGAGAAGAAGAGAAAGTAACCAATGGCAGTTGTGCTTTGTCAATGTGGTTTTTCGGTTGCACTTAGGACTGCCAATTCTGACCTTAATCATGGTAGAAGGTTCTTTGCTTGCCGATCCATTGGGGTAACTTCTTTATTCCATAACCTAAAATTTTTGTTGCCTAGTAGGGCTTGCAATTTTTCATCCAAAACTTCATGTTTTTCCCTTTTGCTGAATGGTTGTGAATTTTTTCGTTGGATTGATCTCCCAGTTGCAGGTGGGTTGTTAACAACATGCACAGAAATAGAAAAGGAAGTTAAGAAGATAAATATAAGACTTAACATATGCATTGCCCTTTTGGTGCTGACATGGTTCTTTATAATCATCCTAGATTGAATTATGTAATGCAAGAAATGTAATATCAATTTATAAAATGCAAGAAATGTAATAGCAGATTATAATGCACGAAATGTAATAGCAAATTATGAAATGAGAAATGCAATGGCAGTTTATGTTGTGAATTTATGCTGCAAAAATATTTGTGGCGAAACAGAGCACGCACCATAATTGTCAACACTAGGAAACAGAGCACTATAGAACAGAGCAACATCAGACATAGCACATAAGGCTGCATAAAAACCATGGCCTAGAAACACACAAACGCACACCCATTGTGCTAGAGCACATAAGGTTGCACATTGTTAGGTCCGAGTATGCAATAATTAATCTAGAAGAGGAGTTGAATAGATTAAAGGCTAAAGTTACTCTATTATCGCAGAGTAAAGAAGTGAAGTGCTCAAAGAGAACTCTAAAATCATTGAGTAAAGGCTAAAGTCACTCTACTATCTAATTAGTAGATTTTATATCTACGAATCAGATCTCTTTAGACTTGGATTGTTGTTAGTTTCTGTTATTTTGTGTTACTTTTCATGCATTTATTTTGTTTTCGTAGGTTTTATTACATTGGAGCTGAATGGGGAGAACTGGTTGGGACCAGCATGGAAAAGGAAGAGAATGGCCTGACTGGCTAGGG
Source organism: Aralia elata (assembly GCA_034770075.1). Classification (NCBI taxonomy): domain Eukaryota; kingdom Viridiplantae; phylum Streptophyta; class Magnoliopsida; order Apiales; family Araliaceae; genus Aralia; species Aralia elata. Next base: position 71,061,792 of record CM068383.1, read on the forward strand.
CACGACAGCGCCGTGGGGAAGCACAAAATTGGCGCGACAACGCCCATGCGCGGAAAAGTTTTTGGATAGGATTAGGGCGCGGCAGTGTTGATTTGTAGGCTAAACCTGGTGCGGCCGCGCCAGGTCGACTTGCTGAAGATGTGGACTTTTTATTTTTAATCTGACTGGAATTTGATTGTAATTTCTTAATGGGTTAGGATTTTGACTTAAAATTATAAATAGATGACTTTAGTCTATTTGAAGGAGATCACTCTTAGAATTCAAAAACCCTAGTTTGGAGATTGAGATTGGGAGACAAGAAGCAATTGGAGGAGTACAATGAAGTCAGCGAAGAAGCTTCAGGAGAGATTCAAAGATTGCCAAACACAATTTTCTTCTCTTCTTTATCTTTTAATTTGTATTTGAGAATACTTTATCAATTGTGGATTGCGGATATTACGTCAATGATCATGAACTAATTTCTTTTTTAGATTACAATAGATCTTATTGCGTAGATCTGATCATAATAGTATGTAATTGTGTTTTCTACATGGTGATGAAATTCATGATTTGTTTCTAGGATAGAGATATACATATACGCCGCATATAATGTGATAGGGAACCTGTGCTTTTAATCCTTTTTAATTGTAATTCACATAGAGATATAGTGAATTAGTTGACCAGGGTGTTCACCTTAATTCTATCATCTGTGGATTTAAGTTGATTCGTTTATGATACATCGAGAGATGGTCATAAATATTGATGAGTTCTCGATTAATAATCTGAAATAATTTGCATAAATTAACATGAAGTGTATTGATCTAAGTGAAACAATAAGTGAAATTGTAGTCTTAAGTCTTTATAATCTGTTTTCAAATTTGTGGTAGTTAGCATTAGTTAAATTAGTTATTCGATTTCCTAAATTCCCAAATCTTTAATCGATTGTTTAATAAAATTAAGTTAATATAAAATTGGTAGTTGTTATTATAAATTGTAGTTTTTCTCCGTAGGATCGACACTCTCTTATCATTATATTACTTGTGGACTGCGTATACTTGCGTATTTTGCTAGTATAGATTTAGGCAAACAAGTTTTTGGTGCCGTTGTCGGGGAACAATTTGTGTTTATAATTTTCAATACCAGTTTAATTAATTCGGTTTTAGTTAAACATTTTTGTTTTTCTTTTTATTCCCTCTTTCAGGTGATTTTAACTTGTTTATGCAAACACGATCAAAACAACTAGAACTTGTGCAGTGCGAGGACGACATTGAGAAAAAGTTGCGACAGTTGAGAAAGCAGAGCAGAAATCATTGAGCAGAAATCATTGAGGGACTATGCCATGCCTAAAATTGATGAAATCAAGTCAAGCATCACAAGACCAGCCATCACTGTTAATTCCTTCAAGATTAAGTCGAGTACAATTCAGATGATTCAGAATTCGATACAGTTTGGGGGATTGGCTAATGATGATCCGAATGAACACTTGGTGAGTTTCCTTGAGATATATGACACGTTCAAGTACCATGGGGTTACGGATGATGCTGTTAGACTGCGATTGTTTCCATTTAAATTACGGGATAAAGCAAAAAGTTGGCTGCATTCACTTCCGTCGGGATCCATCACTACTAGGATGGTTTGGCATAGAAATTCCTAGCGAAGTTCTTTCAGCCAGCGAAGACTACAAAGATGAGAAACGACATTACTACTTTTGAGCAACAACATGGAGAATCTCTGTATGAAGATTGGGAGAGGTTTAAGGAATTATTGAGAAGATGTCCACATCATAGACTACCCAAGTGGCTACAGGTTCAGACGTTTTACAACTGGTTAAGTAGTAATACTCGGACGAGCATAGATGTGACGCCCCCAAAATAGGTCCATACAACCCATTTTGAGTCGCCAATAACATTCCACAAAATACAAATACAAATACGAATTTTCCCATTTACAACTAATAAGTGTTGTGCAAAATACGACAACACAATACAAATACATCTTAAATTCTCAATACACTTATTGCCACACTAATAATAATGTATTGAGATATTTCTATTGTCTCGGACCATCACTCCATTCTCCGGCTAGTACCCGTTACACTATCTTTTCCTGAGGAGAACAATGGAACAAAAAGGAAAAGGGTGAGCACAAATAGCCCAGTAGGAAATATCATGACTAAGATAATGAAGAATAAAATTATCTTTAGCCTTCAACCAAAATAAATCAGAGATTTAAAGATATTATAATTGTTCAATAACAACAACTGCAGCGGAACGAATAATCCATTAGAAGAGTCAAGCAGATTATAATATCTACCATCTTCTATAAGTTAAAGGATCACCACCAATCTTTTATCCCTGTAACACCAATCATCAGTTCCTGTTTATGAACATCCAAATCAACAGTTTATATTCAACAACCTCTCTTTGCACTATGTGCCAAAGATATTCATTTGTAACATCACCGGTCATGATCATGCCAAACGCAGTTCATCTTTGCACTACGGGCCAAAGAGAACTTTCATCATACGCCTTTGTTTGTAACACCAAAAGTCATGATAATACCAATACACAATTTGGTCAAAATTATGTCACGCCAGTTCATCTTTGCACTACGGGCCAAAGAGAACTATCACCACAATTTAAGGATGAGGATGATGACAATGATATAGAATGAATACAGTGAGATCAAGAATAAGAATGAATGTTTAATTTATACAGTGTCGAAGGTTGACCAAATTGCCAACATGATGACCAAATTGTGGAGTCAAATTCAAGAATGATATTCAAGAATAAAATTCACGATTCAACTATATCGTATCAAACAAAATAGAAAGATTCAGGTGAAAAGATATTAGATGAAGCACAAACTATTAAGGATATTCTACAAATTTTCAGGGATTTTCACCATTTAAAAATAAGGTTTTGGAAACAAACAGAAATTTCTTATTATAAATGGAGAAATGTGAAAGAAAAAGATATCCCTTAAAGAGTACAAAAGAAATGATACGTTATACGAGTATCAAAGAATATATGAAACTGCAAATGAATTTTCACCCGTCATGCGGTAATTCGCGTAGACAGATTATTTCCACAAAAGATTAATAAGTAATGAATACGAAGAGTTATTCACCAGGCATGCGTCAATCCGCACGGACAGGTTATACCCACAGATTAATAAGGAACAATTGCAAAGGGATATTCACCAGGTACGACACTCCGTACATACAGGTTATTTCCACAGAATAATAAGGAATGAATACAGAAGGGTATTCACCAGGTACGACACTCCGTACATACAGGTTATTCCCATAGAGTAATAAGGAATGAATACATAAGGGTATTCACCAGGCATGCGTCAATCCGCACAGACAGGTTATCCCCACAAATTAATACGGAATGAATAACAACCTTTCTGAGTATAATATCACTTACGAACAAGGAAGCAAATGATATTACATAAGAGTATGAAAGAAATGATATCCCCTACCTTCGTTAATAAGTGATTGGATGTTGCTTTCTATGAAGTTTACTAACTTGGACAATACTAGTATTCTCACAAATACTCACAATAGCCTAGCACACTAAGAGAACTCAAGAAATTTAGAGAGAGAGAGAGAAAGTATAAGCAATGAAGTTGTGAAGATTTCTTAAGATAATCTCCCCTATTTATAGGAAAACCAAGTTTCATTAATTGCACAAAAAGAGCTCGACTTATTACACTTTAGTACGTCAATCTTTGCCTCTATTTTTAATATAATCCCTCAAGTATTATCAATCTTGCATAACCTCCCCTAATAGTTCCCACATGTGAACCAATAGTTCATAACATGTGAATTTCAAAATTTCAATTAGGTACCCCTAAGTTAGACTCCACTTTTAATCCGTCAATAATGCTAAAATATCATAACAAATAATATGAGTTACAGTGTCATGATAAATAATAAAAAGTACTATGCAGATGCTATTGTAATTATTGAATCAAAATACTGTGCAATTACTACTTTATCAATTATTGAATCAATAATTTAAAATACTGTGCAACACCGTGTGCCAGTGAAATACCGCGTACTACTGTGGAATAACGCGTTTTACTGTTCTTTTTATCACCGGGTATTTCAACAGTTGCCGGTGATAATAATATTGACAAAATACTGTCGTTTTCAGTATCCGACAATAGGGCCCACTATCATTGACAATCTTGCCATTGTGGAGCCCACTAATATTTTGTTATTTCGGCGTCATACGTTACCGAATATAAAAGTGGTTATTTCGACGGCGCCGTCGTACTTTACCGAATATAATATTCTCCGACAGAACGAATATTATCCGACAGAAGGAATATTCCCCGACATACAGGTTTGACTTTTTTTGTATAAATGAATAGTATATTCGTATGAATAGTACTTTCGTATTTATACCGTATAATTTCGTATCCAGCTCATATAAAATTATGACGTAATTCGAAGGTCGAAGAAAGTGTAAAAATATTTTTAGCATGAATAGTCCCCCGTAAATAGTGATCGCGTGAATAGTAATTTAGCGTTATTACTAGACTTCTCAATTTTCACATTTCACTAGTAACTTTATCTTTATCGATTTAACACCTTTCTGTTTAAAAAAACAATAAGAAGAAGAAAAAAAATCGCTTTATTAAAATTTTCGGGGTCTTACAATAGACGCAGTTGTGGGGGGAGCACTTATGGCCAAGAGTTTTGATGAGGCATTTGATTTGTTAGAAACTATGGCCGCCAACAATTACCAGTGGCCAACTGCAAGGACGTCACAACCTAAGGTAGCCAGAGTGTTAGGAGTTGATGCAGTTACATCCCTCTCAGCTCAAATTATAGCACTTGCAAAGAAGATGGATGCACTCGGTGGAGTAAACATGCAACAAATGCTTGTAGTGTGTGAGCTATGTACAGGATCACACTCGACGGAGCAATGTGCAATAAATCCCAAGGCAGTCCAGTTTATAGGGAGTTACAACCGACAACAGAACCAGAACAGTTATAACCCGGGGTGGAGGAACCATCCTAACTTCTCATGGATCAATAATCAACTCAAAATCCAACTCTAACTCCAAGGCAAGCTTATCCACCGGGTTTTCAAAATCAAGTCACTCTTCAAACAGAAAAGCAGCCGAGCTTAGAGGAAACATTAGCAAAATTCATTACATCTAGTGATAGGAGAATGAGTGAGCAAGAGCGGCTATTGAATCAAATGGATGTAAATGTAAAGAGTCAAGCAGCAACAATTCAGAACCTTAAAAATCAGATGGGACAAATCACCAATAAGTTGAATAGCAGACCGTATGGGACTTTGCTGAGTAATACAGAGGTTAATCCAAAGAATGATGGGAAAGAGCAGTGTCATGCTATCACACTTCGGAGTGGAAAGGAATTAGATGAGCCTAATGATGAAAAATAAGAAGAGGTGCCAAGTGAATCAGGTAAGGAGGAAAAAGTTAGAAATAAGAAAATAGATGAAAGTCATAAGGTGAGCTCGAAAGGAGAAAAACAAACTTTAGTTGTGTCACCTGTGCCTTTTCCTCAACGATTACAAAGTCAAAAACTCAAGAATCAGTTCGCCAAATTCATGGAGGTTTTCAAAAAGTTGTACATCAATATTCTGTTTGTCGAAGCGTTAGAGCAAATGCCAAGGTATGCAAAATTTTTGAAAGATATATTATCCAGGAAACGAAGGCTTTAGGATTTCGAAACTGTGGCATTAACGGAAGAATGTAGTGCGATCTTCCAGAAAAAGCTTCCACCAAAATTAAAATATCCGGGGAGGTTTACAATTCTTTGTTCAATCGGAGATCAATGTGTTGGGAGAGCTTTGTGCGATTTAGGAGCAAGCATAAACCTTATGCCACTTTCCATATTCAAGAAGCTAGTTTTGAAGAATGCAAAGCCGACAAATGTTATCTTACAGCTTGTAGATAAATCGAACACGTATCCGATAGTTATTGTGGAGGATGTACTCGTGAAGGTAGACAAACTGATTTTTCCGGCAGACTTTTTAGTATTGGATTTTGAGAGGACAAGGATATTCCAAGTATCTTAGGAGGACCATTTTTGGCGATTGGACGAACACTGATTAACGTGCAGAAAAGGGAGTTAACAATGAGAGTGAATGACCAAGCGGTTACAATTAATGTATTCAAAGCAATGAAATTCCCAAATGACGATGAGGATTGCTATATAGTCAACAAAAGCTATGACATGATTTGTAAATATTCTCAGGGGAGTATTCGTCTAAAAACTCTAGTTGGAGATGAAGTTCAAAGTAAGAATCATCACACAGTTCTTCAAAAAGGGCAGTTGGTGAAACACTGTTGGGGATGCGCTGTTAATGGCAAGAGTGTCCAATACACCCCAGCTGCACCCGACTGAAACAGGGAGTAGTCAGGCTAAAAGACTTTAAATCAGGCGCTTAATGGGAGACAACCCATTTATTTATTTTTGTTTATTACAATTTTAAGTAATTTTTAGAATTAAGTAGTTATTTAAGTTATTCTTAGTAGTACTAATATGTTATCTTATGTTATATAGGTTGCACTCAGTTGCTGAAGTCATAAGGTTCAAGCAAGAGAAAAATTGAAATTTTCAAGTCTGCCCACAGGCCTGATAGCTCCCTAAAGGAGTTACATGATGGCGCGGCAGTGCCTTGCACCAGACGAGCAGAACTACTTTTCTGGCCATGGGTGCGGCAACGCCAAGTTCCTCTATAATAACGGCGCGGCCGCGCCGAGATCGAAACCTAGTTTTTCAATTCCTGCATTAACCCGACCCATCCTTATTCCTTATTTCCTTTTCCCTCTTGGCTTCAGACCCTCTCACTCTCCTATTCCTATTAGACAACGACCCTCACTCCATCAATCTCCTATTTAAAACTTCTCATTCCCTCTCACTACCGAAATCCACAAATCATACTCATCCCATATTTTCCCCCACGATCCTCGTTCCCAAAATTGTCATTGCCCTCTCCAAAGCCACGACTCAACACCTACTTCTCCGCTCTGTAAGTTCTAACCTACTAAACCATCAATTTCCAACTAATAGTTGGGTCAATTTGATGAAGAGCAGTGCAACAAGGATTGAGGTTAGCATAGCAGGCCTCCACAGACATTAGAAGGGGTTTTCTTCTGCATTTAAGGTACCTGGTCTTCGCTGAGGAATTGGGTGTCTACTGATTTGCAATTGGGAGTTACTAGTGCTGTCAAATTTGTTTGTTGTTGTCTGTGATTGGGTTGAGTGCATTGCACTGGAAAAGAATATATACGAAACGGGTATTGTTGTTAGGCAAAGACATAGTGCACCCCAAGTGTTTATGAAAAGTACTGAGATAGTACATTGGTGGATTTTGCATAAGTTTGGGGGAAGTCTAAGGGTTATCACCTGTGATACTATCCCAGACTGATATTGAAGTTATAATGGCACCAAAGAGGCATCGAGGGGAAGCATCTCAACCTGCTCCATCATTTGATAGCTCGCGATTTGTGAACGCCGACGCGGAGGAGTATTTTAACTACATACTTGCAGGTAAGACGTTCGTACTTAAAAGGGGCATCCGTCCAGATTCCTCGCAAGATGATTAGCTTTATGATATGATTATGGAACGGAATTGGTATGAATTTACTGAACGACCAACTCCGACGACGATTTCAGTTGTTAAAGAATTTTATGTTAACGTTAGGGAAGCTAGTGATTGGGTTGTTCAAGTGAGAGGTCAACAAGTGTCTTACACCAGTCAATCAATTAATATTTTCTACAACTTACCAGACATAGCGGACAATGACCTGAATTGGTTTTTTATTAGGCGTCCTGATTTGAATGATGTAAGTCAGATATTATGCAAGTCAGGTACAAAGTAGACTGTGAAGCAAAGAACAGATGAGAAGATCAATTTTTCACACACAATCCTAAGTCATTATGGGAAAGCTTGGTATAGTTTTATTTGTGCTAACTTGATGCCAACTAGGCATCAAAACGATGTTACCAAGGATCGGGCTATATTGTTATACCCCATAGTGACTGGACTGAAGGTTGATGTGGGGAGGATTATCAACACATCTATTACAAGATACTAAAGGGGGACCACGTCTGGTGGCATTCCACATGCTACATTGATCACGAGGTTATGTTTTGAGGCAGGAGTGGAATGAAGTGGCAACGAGCCCATCCAAATACCTATGACAGGGATTGATCATGCAACGATATAGAGGTATAAGATATGGGACGGCGGCGAGTCTCATCCTAGGGGAGCAGGATTCATACTACCACAGCAGCGGGGCGAGGCTCCACAGCAACCAGTTGCAGCTCTAGAGATGTTGGTAGATGCATACCAGACCAGACTTGACAGGATGGAGAGAAGGATGGTGAGAAGAATGGATTCCATCTGCAACAACGTGGAGGAGATTAGGACCTTCATCGCCTAGTTTTCAGCAACCCTATCCCAGGCTTTGACTCAACTCACTGGTGCTCCCGTGAAGTTTCGACCTATGGAGTTGCCTCAACTTACCCTCCTCCAGATACACCTTTCGATGATGATCGGGAGGACGAGGATGATGCTTCGGATCAGGGGAGTCTTTCTTTCTGGTCTATTATATTTGTTTTTTATCCAATGAGGGAAATGTCTGTAAATAAGTTGGGGGGGTTCATATGTTCATACTCTTAGATGTGTTGCATTTAGGTTAGTTTAGCATATCTGTTCATTTTATCTGTAGTGTTGCATTTAGTATATCATGTTATATCTGTTAGTGTTGGGAATGCATTTGAATGTGTGCATATAGTTGTTTGCATGAATCCAGACAATTAGATTGGTTTGAATTTAGTTTGGCCGATGATAAGATTGGTATTGTGTGTTAATTTGAACAATATTGATAGTTGATGCTTAGTTGGAATTTGAATCAGGAGGATAATCTAAGCATGTCTGAAGCTTATGTAATTGGATAGCACTTAAGAGCTTATTGTTTTGATCAACTTGGTTCAAGGGTTTCATAATTTGTTTCTGGAGGGAAAATCTTGGTTAAAAGTTAAGGAAATTAGTGAACTGGCAGTAAAAGCTAAAATGAGGCAAAAACATAAGTTTAGGGAATCCAGAGGGTTTATAAAAATAAAAATAAAAAGTAAAAAATTCAAGAAAAAAATAATATATAAATATGAATATATACATTGATTAGTTTGGTTCTGTGGCCTCTGTTACTCGGGTAAATAGATATGTAGGGGTGTCTCAACACCTAGTGCCCTAAAGCCATCTGGTTTGGGAGTCACTGGTCGAAAGCTCGCTACATGGGTGACTTTGAAAAGCTTAAGAGAGCCAGACATTGCACAATCAAGTGTAAACACGAGATGAGCGTAAAACGCACTCGTGAAAGAATAAAAATAGAAATAAACCTCGAAGGGACCCCTAGACTTAGTGATTGTTTTGTTTTAGCTAGAATTGTCGTGTTTATAGAGAATTGACTTGGAACTGAAATTTTCCTTCTAAGAAATGTGTTATGTGGTTAATCTTGAACTATAGTTGGTTAGAATGGTTAACGAGCACGCACATATAACATGGGTGATGACAAGTTGGGATTGACTGAATGATTCGAGTTATTAATTTTGCATTTGACTAGATAGACTGTTTAAGAATTTTAGTGATATCTTTTAGGCCTGTGGTTGGATTTAATAATAATTTGTTGCGGGAATCGTAGGCATATTAGACAGTAGTTGCATTTGCATTGATGTTGATATTGTGTTGCATTGTATTACTTGGGGACAAGCAATGGTTCAAGTTTGGGGGTATTTGATGAGTAGATTTTATATTTACGAATCAGATCTCTTTAGACTTGGATTGTTGTTAGTTTCTATTATTTTGTGTTACTTTTCATGCATTTATTTTGTTTTCGTAGGTTTTATTGCATTGGTGCTGAATGGGGAGAACTGGTTGGGAGCAGCATGGAAAAGGAAGAGAATGGCCTGACTAGACTAAGGCGCGACAGCGCCGCGGGGAAGCACAAAATTGGCGCGGCAGAGCCCATGCGCGGAAAAGTTCTTGGACTGGATTAGGGTGCGGCAGCGCTGATTTGTAGGCTAAACCTGGCGCGGCTGCGCCAGGTCGACTTGTTGAATATGTTGACCTTTTATTTTTATTCTAACTGGGATTTGATTGTAATTTCTTAATGGTTTAGGATTTTGACCTAAAACTATAAATAGATGACTTTAGTCTATTTGAAGGAGATCACTCTTAGAATTCAAAAACCCTAGTTTAGATATTGAGATTGGGAGACTTGAAGCAATTGGAGGAGTACAACGAAGTCAGCGTAAAAGCTTCAGGAGAGATTCAAAGATTATCAAACACAGTTTTCTTCTCTTCTTTATCTTTTAAGTTGTATTTCAGAATGCTTTATCAATTGTGAATTGTGGATATTACTTCAATGATCATGAACTAATTTCTTTCTAAGATTACAATGGATCTTATTGCGTAGCTTTTATTGATATGCTTCCTTATTAATTATTGTTAATTATTATCGGATTGTTTATTATGATTTGTGCATAATGAAAGTAGTATGCACACAAGCCAATCATATTTGATATGATGTAGCATATACTTTGTAATCTTATTCATTTATTAATAAAGGAATTGATTTTCTTAAAAGGCATTTTATATTATCTACATAGTGCTGTTATATTAAATGTGATAAACCCATAGTTTTGAGCAATGCTTTTAGAATCATGATGGTGATCATGCTAATGAGATCTAAATTCTAGATAGCTCACAAACTAAAAATTGTTCCTAATCATTGGATTACTAAATTGGGGATTAGTGAATCCGGATAGATTAGTACATACGTTGCTTGCTCTTAGGAAGAGGATGATTGATCTCATAATCATTTGTGTGGAGACACTAAAGCAAGTATGTAGGTGCTTATTAGAGAATAAGTTCACTGAACGTGACTCGCTAAGGAATACCTAATGGAGTTTTACTCGCCTGTCAATAGGAATTCCTCTAGTGATAGTAGTATAAGTGATCCTTGGACTTGAGATCATCATAGTATCTTGTGTATGATGAGTTATACTTTGACATGTCCCTTAAGACCTTGTGGGTATAACAAAGGGTATGATTGGGTATAATTAGTTATACATGGAGATAGGTGAATGATCAACAAAGAATCTACCTCGTCTAGTAAAAGATGTGAATGTCCTATGTGATTCGATAAATGATAACTCAGTAGTCCTTGGCCAAGGCAGAATGAAATTAGAAAGGAGTTTCTAATTTGCATTAATTAGAGTTATGCATTTGGGAATCGAAATACATATAACTAAATAAAATAAGACTTGACAGTAAATCCATGTCTTATATTTAATTGGGACATTGTATGGTAGAAGGATTGAATTGTACGGTAACTATCTACTCAAAGGTTCTTTTGTGATTAATGTTGAAATCTATATTATCTGGAAAGTCGTTGATCGCTAAGGGGGCTTACCCTTATTGTAGAATAAATATTATTTATTTAAATGAATTAAATAGTTTAATTTATTTATTTAAATAAGATTAGAATTGTTCTAATTGATTTATTTCACAACCGGTTTAATATGGAGAACCTAAAGGGTCACACCGCAAAAGAAAAATATTTATTTAAGAAGTAAATGGCATAATGGTAATAATAAGTTAAGTGTATTTAATTTAATCTATGGAGATAGAATAAATTAAATAGCTTAATATTTATTATTTAATATTTTGGAAATATTAAATATAAATTAATAAGAGGAGTCTTATTATTATTATTACTATTACTATTATTTAATTCCTAATAGGGATTGGGAATTAATTAATAGAAGTACTCTCCCATGGATTCCTAATTGGATTAGGAGCATTATTAATTAAAGGAGTTTAATTATAATACAAACCCTAAATCCTAAATAGTTTAGGGAAGGGTTATTCCTACATCTATAAATAAGAGGGGTCTTATCATAGATTAGGTGACACACTCTTGCATTAGATTGTGGAGAGCAATTTCTATAGAGATAGAAACTAGGGTTTGCCAAATACCCAACTTCTTGAATACTTGTTCTTCCTTGGTGGATCACCTCTAGAGGCCAAACACTTGGGTGGCTAACGTTGATCAAAGGAAGGAATCACACCGTAGCATTCGAGGAGAACACGAAGGACTAGGAGTTGAACTTGTACCCGAGGAAACTTTGTTCTACGAGGGTATAATTCTTATTCTCTTTCTCTTTCGTTTATATCGTTAATTGAGCACATAGATTGATCTTGGTGATGGTTTGTATAAAATTTTTAAAATCTGATTTTATCGCGCTTCCGCACTATTTATGTAATTTGATTGCATGTTCGCGTTATATACAAACCTAACAGTGGTATCAGAGCCTAATCTTGTGCTAATTATCGATTTTGATGATTCCATGTATGCTTGATATGCGATTGGATCGAAATTTTTGGGCCGAATAAAAAAAAATTTGAATCAGCGACACGGCGCAGCTGCGCCGTCTCCAGTTCATTCTGGAGCGCAGCTGCGCCGAAACCCAGAATTGGTTTTTTTCTGGGGAGCAGCGCAGCTGCGCCGTTGCCCAGTTCATTCTGGGCGCAACTGCGCCGGTAAGAAGAATCTGAAAAATATTATTTTTCTTCAATTAAAATAAATGGTTTATTTAATTGATATAAGTTTAAAATAAAGAGTTTATTTTATCTGGAATAGGATTTCAGATTGCTAAAATTAAAGGAGTTTAATTTGAATTTGGTTTTTGATTAAAATAAAAGAGTTTATTTTGTTTCAAAACTAAATATTAGCAAAACTTTTGCCCATTAATTGATATCAATGCATATATGGAATGGTTTTATTATTCATGGGATGAATGTTATTTATTGATACATATAGAGATATGTATGATAATAAATAGGGATTGATTATGGACTGTTGACCAATGTGTGATTGGATTTATTTTAGTGGATGCTTGAATGTATGGGTTTTTTATAAATGGGGTCTGCGTACCTCGTCTTCTCTAATTTTTCTTAATGTAAATTCTATCTCCCTCATATGTACTTCCCCTTGACTGCTGATCAAGGTTTCTATTTGTTGTAAATAGTTTTTGTAATAGGACTAGTTAGAATTAATTTTGAAGAATTGGAGACAAAGGAGCAAGGAGCGCTTGAAGACCCGTTTGTATTGGAGCCCGGGTTTAAATGTAATAGTTATATTTAAATTTATTCTTGCACCCTAGGTTTGACCTTTTGGTTCACTTGGTGGCTCTAGTGAACCAAACTAGAATAAAAGTCCATAATCAATCCGGGTAGAATATAGTATTCTATATGTGCATGCTTATTATATATATATATATTATATATTATCCAACATGCTTCGCATGTAAAATAATATGACGCGTATTTTATATATATATGTGCATGCGCGCTAAACAAGATGAGACTAATAATAACAAACCCCTCAAAGTAATATATTAAGTCTTAAGCGTTCAAAGATATTTGGAATATCGAACGTCGCCTTCTAGCATGGTAAAGCAATAGAGTATTAAATATTTAATATGAGTTTGTTGTGTCACACAAGGCAAGTATTAAATATTTAAGATGTTGCTTTATCACATTTGATGCTTATAAATAGACTGAACGATGCTGTTTTGTTGTGTCACACAAGGACAATGTTTTTCTTTCGAATATATGGAAGTGCTAGGTTGGACTTAACTTAGATAATTTTGATTCGGATGTGTCACACTTGATCAAAATAATCTAAGAGGCAAAATACAAGGAGTTACATAGTGATGTAATTGACAATAGTTGTCTACCTATTTATTTATATATCGTTTGTTGTGTCACACAAGGCTATATACATTTGAAATGGGATCCTTATTCTCACTAGCAAACCTTTAATTAGATTTGCCGAACTATATATATATATTGAGGGTAATATAGTTTGATGAAAAAAGTGAGAGATACCAATTTAAAATAAAGACCTAATTTATTTTGGTAATTAATTAAATGAATGTATGCTAAAATGTTGTCTATTTCACATGCAGAATTTAAAAAATGTCAAACTCACTATCACTGCGTAGCATACTTGATGCTAACAAACTGACCGGACCGAATTATACGGACTGGTTAAGGAATCTGAGAATTGTTCTCACTGCTGAAAAGATTTCTTATGTCCTAAATTCGCCAGTCCCTGCAAGTGTTACAGAAACAGCCTCTGAGGAAGAGATTGCTACTTTTAGAAAGTGGCAAGATGATGCAATCTTGGCTCAATGCATCATGCTCGCATCCATGAGTAACGAACTTCAGCGTCAGCATGAAACTATGGATGCTCCTACTATATTGCTGCACCTCAAAGAGTTGTATGGTGAGCAAAGTAGGACTGCTGGATATCAGATATCTAAGGAGCTCTTCCGATCTCGTATGACCGAGGGCACTGCTGTTGAGACTCATGTCCTTAAGATGATAAATTTGATTGAACAACTTGGACAGCTTGGGTTCGTGATGGATGGGGAGTTAAGCCAAGATTTGATCTTGCAGTCACTCCCGGACACCTTCTCACAATTTGTTGTGAATTTTCACATGAATAAGTTGGACGTCAGCTTGCCTGAGTTACTTAACATGCTGAAAACTGCTGAAGGTCACTTCTCATCCAACAAGAACCAAGTCTTACTAGTGGATGATTCTTCCAAGAAAAGGAAGAGGCCCAAGGTATCTTCTGAAAAGAAGAAAGACAAGAAGGCTAAGGGCAAGGCGAAGAGAAAGGATAAAAAGAAACCTGATCCAGATAGCAAAGGAATTTGCTACCATTGCAATAAGCCGGGACATTGGAAGAGGAACTACAAGGAGTATCTTGCGGGCCAAAAGAAGCTTGGAGAAGCTTCGACTTCTGATCTAGGTTTGTTCATGATTGAAATTAATTTTTCTGAAAGTCAAAATTCTACTTGGGTATTGGATACCGGCTGTAGTTCTCACATATGTAATAATATGCAGGGACTAAGCAGAAGTAGGAAGCTGAACAAGGATGAAGTCGTCCTACGAGTTGGAAATGGAGCAAAGGTTGCTGCATTGGCTGTAGGGACTTATTGTTTAGCACTGCCTTCGGGCAAGTTCATTAGTTTAAATAACTGTTATTATGTTCCAACACTCATTAGAAATATTATTTCAATTTCTGTATTGGATATGGATGGTTTTGATATTATAATAAAGAACAACAGTTGTTCTATTTATAATAAAAATGTTTTATATGGTGTTGGCAATTTACTGAATGGACTTTACATACTTGACTTGCATGAAAATATACTTCAAATTGAACAAACTAAGAAAAGAAAAAGAGATGATGTTAATTATACCTTTATGTGGCACTGTAGACTCGGTCATATCAATGAAACAAGATTATCCAAGTTGCATAAAAATGGGCTTTTAGAGCTATCTGATTACGAATCATATCCAACTTGTGAATCTTGTCTCATGGGTAAAATGACTAAATCTCCTTTTAGTGGAAAAGGAGAAAGAGTTACAGAGTTGTTAGCGTTGGTACATACAGACGTATGTGGACCTATGACAACGAATGCACGAGGAGGGTATTCTTATTTTATTACTTTCACTGATGATAATTCTAGATTTGGATATGTGTATTTAATGAAATACAAATCTGAATCGTTTGAAAAGTTCAAAGAATTCAAAAGTGAAGTAGAGAAACAAACTGGTAAGAGTATTAAGATTCTTCGATCGGATCGAGGAGGGGAATACTTGACCAATGAGTTTCTCAATTGTCTCAAAGAAAATGGTATAATCTCACAATGGACTCCACCAGGGACGCCACAGTTGAATGGTGTATCTGAAAGGAGAAATCGAACATTGTTGGACATGGTTCGATCCATGATGAGTTTTACCGACCTTCCAGTATCCTTCTGGGGTTATGCCCTAGAATCGGCTGCATCCCTACTTAACAACAAGGTACCTACCAAATCCGTCCCAAAGACCCCATATGAGATATGGACAGGGAGGAAACCAAATCTTAAGTATGTTAATACTTGGGGTTGTCCAGCTTATGTCAAAAGGTTTGAACAAGATAAGCTAAAAGACTAGATCCGACAAGTGTAGATTTGTGGGATACCCTAAAGAAACTGTAGGGTATTATTTCTATCATCCCAATGATCAAAAGGTGTTTGTAGCGAAACACGCTGCCTTCTTGGAAAAGGAGTTTATCCTCGAAGGGGTCAGTGGGAGTAAGATATATCTTGAAGAAGTTCAAGAACCACAAAATACTCCGGATCAAAGTCAGGTACCTAACCAAGTAGAAGAACCTACTGTACCACAACCTATTCGTAAATCTGGAAGAGTACCGAAGATACCTGAGAGGTATGGATTCATCATAGAGGATGATGATGAGGTACGCATCATAGATGATGATGATCCATTGACTTACGAAGAGGCTATGAGTAGTGAAGACTCAGAGAAATGGCTAGGAGCCATGAAATCCGAGATGGACTCCATGTATGAAAACCAAGTATGGACTTTGGTTTCACCACCTGAGGGCATTAAGCCTATTGGGTGTAAATGGGTCTTTAAGAGAAAGACTGGAGCAGATGGCAAGGTAGAGACCTATAAGGCCCGACTGGTTGCAAAAGGTTTCAAACAAAGACAAGGAGTTGACTATGATGAAACCTTCTCACCAGTAGCTATGCTCAAGTCCATTCGGATTTTGCTTGCAATTGCAGCTTATTATGACTACGAGATCTGGCAAATGGACGTGAAAACGGCCTTCCTCAATGGAGAGCTTGAGGAGAATGTATATATGATACAGCCAGAGGGTTTTGTTTCAACGGTTGGAACAAACCAAGTCTGTAAGCTACAACGATCCATTTATGGATTGAAGCAAGCTTCTCGAAGGTGGAACATCCGTTTTGATGAGATAATCAAAAGGTTTGATTTTATCAAGAACGAGGATGAACCATGTGTGTACAAGAAGGTTAGTGGGAGCGCTATATCATTCCTTGTATTATATGTTGATGATATATTACTGATAGGGAATGATGTTCCTATGCTACAGTCGATCAAAATTTGGTTATCTAAACACTTCTCCATGAAGGACTTGGGTGAGGCATCCTATATTTTGGGGATAAAGATCTATAGAGATAGATCTAAAAGGATGCTGGGCTTGACCCAAGGAAAGTACATTGACTCAATGCTAAAGAAGTTTAGCATGGAAGATTCCAAGAGAGGTCTCATGCCGATGAGCCATGGAATACATCTCTCCAAGAAACAGGCCCTAAAAACACCTGAAGAGAGAGACCGTATGAGTAAGATTCCTTATGCTTCCGCAATAGGATCTATCATGTACGGTATGATATGTACTAGACTAGATGTCGCTCATGCACTTAGTGTAACCAGCAGATATCAGTCGAATCCAGGAGAAGAGCACTGGAAGGCTGTGAAAAACATCCTAAAGTACTTGAGAAGAACTAAGGATGTATTTCTTGTCTACGGTGGGTCTGAATTGAAACTAGAGGGCTATACAGACTCAAGTTTTCAAATGGACCAAGATGACAGTAAATCCGTTTCAGGGTACGTGTTTACCTTAAACGGTGGCGCAGTGAGCTGGAAGAGTTCCAAGCAGCAAACAGTTGTTGATTCGGTGACAGAGGCAGAGTACATAGCTGCAAGTGAAGCTGCAAAGGAAGCTGTTTGGATGAAGAAGTTCATAACTGAACTTGGAGTGGTTCCTAGCATTAGAGGAGCAGTACCTTTATTCTGTGACAACAACGGAGTTGTTGCGCAGGCTAAGGAACCCAGGTCTCATCAGAAATCCAAACACGTGTTGCGGCGGTTTCATTTGATTAGAGAAATCATTGAAAGAGGAGATGTCACCCTGGAGCGTGTGGACTCTCAAGACAACATTGCAGATCCATTTACTAAAGCTTTAACACAACAACAGTTTGATCGTCACTTAGAGAAGATGGGTATTAGATACCATGGCGATTGGCTTTAGTGCAAGTGGGAGATTGAAAGTAGTATGCACACAAGCCAATCATATTTGATATGATGTAGCATATACTTTGTAATCTTATTCATTTATTAATAAAGGAATTGATTTTCTTAAAAGGCATTTTATATTATCTACATAGTGCTGTTATATTAAATGTGATAAACCCATAGTTTTGAGCAATGCTTTTAGAATCATGATGGTGATCATGCTAATGAGATCTAAATTCTAGATAGCTCACAAACTAAAAATTGTTCCTAATCATTGGATTACTAAATTGGGGATTAGTGAATCCGGATAGATTAGTACATACGTTGCTTGCTCTTAGGAAGAGGATGATTGATCTCATAATCATTTGTGTGGAGACACTAAAGCAAGTATGTAGGTGCTTATTAGAGAATAAGTTCACTGAACGTGACTCGCTAAGGAATACCTAATGGAGTTTTACCTCGCCTGTCAATAGGAATTCCTCTAGTGATAGTAGTATAAGTGATCCTTGGACTTGAGATCATCATAGTATCTTGTGTATGATGAGTTATACTTTGACATGTCCCTTAAGACCTTGTGGGTATAACAAAGGGTATGATTGGGTATAATTAGTTATACATGGAGATAGGTGAATGATCAACAAAGAATCTACCTCGTCTAGTAAAAGATGTGAATGTCCTATGTGATTCGATAAATGATAACTCAGTAGTCCTTGGCCAAGGCAGAATGAAAATTAGAAAGGAGTTTCTAATTTGCATTAATTAGAGTTATGCATTTGGGAATCGAAATACATATAACTAAATAAAATAAGACTTGACAGTAAATCCATGTCTTATATTTAATTGGGACATTGTATGGTAGAAGGATTGAATTGTACGGTAACTATCTACTCAAAGGTTCTTTTGTGATTAATGTTGAAATCTATATTATCTGGAAAGTCGTTGATCGCTAAGGGGGCTTACCCTTATTGTAGAATAAATATTATTTATTTAAATGAATTAAATAGTTTAATTTATTTATTTAAATAAGATTAGAATTGTTCTAATTGATTTATTCACAACCGGTTTAATATGGAGAACCTAAAGGGTCACACCGCAAAAGGAAAATATTTATTTAAGAAGTAAATGGCATAATGGTAATAATAAGTTAAGTGTATTTAATTTAATCTATGGAGATAGAATAAATTAAATAGCTTAATATTTATTATTTAATATTTTGGAAATATTAAATATAAATTAATAAGAGGAGTCTTATTATTATTATTACTATTACTATTATTTAATTCCTAATAGGGATTGGGAATTAATTAATAGAAGTACTCTCCCATGGATTCCTAATTGGTTTAGGAGCATTATTAATTAAAGGAGTTTAATTATAATACAAACCCTAAATCCTAAATAGTTTAGGGAAGGGTTATTCCTACATCTATAAATAAGAGGGGTCTTATCATAGATTAGGTGACACACTCTTGCATTAGATTGTGGAGAGCAATTTCTATAGAGATAGAAACTAGGGTTTTGCCAAATACCCAACTTCTTGAATACTTGCTCTTCCTTGGTGGATCACCTCTAGAGGCCAAACACTTGGGTGGCTAACGTTGATCAAAGGAAGGAATCACACCGTAGCATTTGAGGAGAACACGAAGGACTAGGAGTTGAACTTGTACCCGAGGAAGCTTTGTTCTACGAGGGTATAATTCTTATTCTCTTTCTCTTTCGTTTATATCGTTAATTGAGCACATAGATTGATCTTGGTGATGGTTTGTATAAAATTTTTAAAATCTGATTTTATCGTGCTTCCGCACTATTTATGTAATTTGATTGCATGTTCACGTTATATACAAACCTAACACATAAGTGCTTAATTGCCTTGCCAGTAATTATCGTGATAGTCTATATAAACTCGAGAGATAGATTATAGGTTTAGATCTGATCATAATAGTATGTAATTGTGTTTTCTACATGGTGATGAAATTCATGATTTGTGTCTAGGATAGAGATATACATATACGCCACATATAATGTGATAGGGAACCTGTGCTTTTAATCCTTTTTAATTGTAATTCACATAGAGATATAGTGAATTAGTTGACCAGGGTGTTCACCTTAATTCTATCATCTGTGGATTTAAGTTGATTCGTTTATGATACATCGAGAGATGGTCATAAATATTGATGAGTTCTCGATTAACAATCTGAAATAATTTGCATAAATTAACAGGAAGTGTATTAATTTAAGTGAAGCAATAAGTGAAATTGTAGTCTTAAATCTTTATAATTTGTTTTCAAATTTATGGTAGTTAGCATTAGTTAAATTAGTTATTCGATTTCCTAAATTCCCAAATCTTTAATCGATTGTCTAATAAAATTGAGTTAATATAAATTGGTAGTTGTTATTATAAATTGCAGTTTTTCTCCGTGGGATCGACACTCTCTTATCATTATATTACTTGTGAACTGCGTATACTTGCGTACTATATGTACTATTCAATCCAGTACTATATGTATGTGTGTGCGTGTGTGCGTGTGTGCGTGTGTGCCGTGTGTGTGTGTGTATATATATATATATTTATATATATATATATATATATATATATATATGGTAATGATCCATAGCATGTATTTGCTATGGATCCTTATAGGGCATACGTCATCTATACTATTGAAAACAAGAAGGAATAATCAGGATTAGAAACTGAAAATCGACATCCACTATTATTAGTAGCGGAAGGTAAATGATAGGTGCAAAATATTCTATGTTTTTGGTTCCTTTATGCTTAGTATTATTATATATTTTCTGTGTTTATGAGCTTAATTAAGGCGTTTATAGATTTTATGAAGAATTGGAATGAGTTTGCAAACTATGGAGTTTAATGCCGAGTTTTATGTTGTTTTGCAGAAATACTCTACGATCGTTGGGTGAGAGCTCTAAGTTCGTTGTGACGCCCCCAAATCCGGGTTACCTTATCCTCGAATTTGGTGCATTATTGTGCAACGCATAAGGCATTCTATCAATAACTTAATGCGGAATAATAAAATATTTACAATGATTTAACATAAATATTCTCGTCCCATTTCTCGTAACCATAACTAAAACATGACATAACTAGTACACAATGACTAATACATAATACTAATAAGTCTGAATACATAACACAATGGAATACATAATCTTAAATAAGTATTAACACAAGACAGGAACAACAACATAGTAGGATAAGCTATTCCGTAGCTTTGTCTTTGCCTTTATCCTTTCCCAAGCTTTCGCCTCGTTCTGTAACAACTGTAATACTTTAAGGAAAAGCAAGGGTGAGCAACAAATTAGCCCAACAAGCATAATAACAATAAAAGTGAATAACCATGAGTAAGGTTTCACAATCTCAAAGGGCTATGACGAAGATTGAATAGCTCAAGAAATAAGTATGTAGATTGTGAACAAAGTTTTAATACTATTCTCTATTATCACCGATGAGTCACTATAGACCCATAGATTGTTAGAAGAATCCAAAGATTTCAACGATTTCAAGGTAATGAACATTCAACACTGAGTGGCCTCTATAAACCGAAAAATCTGACTAGAATTAGTAGTATTACACTGATAACCCAAAATTGAGTGGTCATTAAGGACCAAGAACTCTTACTAGAATCACTAGTATTACACTGATAACCCAAAAATAGGTACAATAGGTGATCAGTCTAAAATACTCGGCGTTATGCATAACCCTCAAACATTCAACTTACATTCAACTTGCGCGCATGTCGGTCCCCCGACAAAAATATAATTTCCCCTTCTATGAGGGTTGTTCATCTCAGCAAATATAAAAGTCTGCACCGAAGCAATTGGTTTGGATCGCTTTCTAAATTATGAATACTGGTCTAGCCGAATCAAATGGCATCGACACTCTTCATAAACAGTTTATGCATAATTTGAATTCAAAAGCTTTAACAGTTTATGTCAATAACATATCTTGAACACTTGTGCAAATACTAAGGATTTACATAAGTACGGAGTTCACACAATCATAAATGTATTGCGTAAATATGAGCTTCAGACATTAAATAGAATTCATAAGAATATAATCAAATGAAATTGAAAGACCTGCCTAACATAAGGTCTAGGCAAGGGGTAGGAAGCTTGCACAATAAAATAGAATACTTGCTCAAATATAACTTGAGTAGGGTAAGGAACTTGCTCAATAATATAGCAAAAGGTTAGGGAACTTGCACAATATAAAAGTGTACGAATTAGGAAACTTGCATTCGATATCTAGAAAGAATGAAGTTAAGGAACTTGCATAATATAGAAACTTCGTTCAATATCAAATTAAACAAGAGTTAGAAAACTTGCTCAATAATTAAATGGAGTAGGGTAAGAAACTTACATAAAGTATCTTGGTAAAGTTAAAAAACTTGCACAAGGTGTGAATATCAATAGATATTATAGATGTAGAATAATTATCAATAATTAATCCACTAAAATGCTTGAAACATAATAACTCGAGTTTAAGTTAGGAAACTTGCAACAATATACAACATTTGTATAAGGTACGAAACTTGTCCAACACAAGGGTTAGACAAGGGTTAGAGGAGAAACTTGCATTCAATATATAAGATGAATGGAATTAGGGAACTTGCATATTCATAAGAAACTCGCACAATAAATGAAAGTTGTACGATTGAGAAAACCTTCCCAATATTAAATTGAGTTAGGATAAGAAAACTTGCATATTCATAAGAAAGTCGCACAATATAAAGGTGTACGAGTTAGGAAACTTGCAACAATATAGGATACTTGCTCAATCAATAAATAAACTCGCACAATAAATGAAAGTTGTACAGTTGAGAAAACCTTCCCAATATTAAATTGAGGTAGGATAAGGAAACTTACATATTCATAAGAAACTCGCACAATATAAAGGTGTACGGGTTAGGAAACTTTCCTTGTACGTGAGTTAATATCTTGACGGTAATCGTCCTTCAAAGATATCTTACACGGTTCATTAAAATTGCCATAACGATTAGTCACATGAGGACTAGGTTCAAAACAGTCATCATCTAATTAAAACATATTGATTGCCACTACGACAAGGCAGTCGGGGGTCTCGCTAACGTGTTTAATCATTTTATGTCTAAATTATAACCTTATAACACAGTTCTAAGGCTTCACTATAGGGTCGTGAGGTAAATATAACATGCATATAACATCATTAAAAGAAAACCTAAATTCTGGTCTTGTTGAGAAATTTTTAATGGGCCTGACCCGACCCGACCAGTCGACTCGACCCGACCCGGCGCTGCGGTGCCAGCCCGGTTCCTACTATCGATTCGGGTTGACCCGGCGCTGCGGCGCCAGGTTTTGTTCAAGCATCGGCGCTGCGGCGCCGTTCCTTTTGCCATCTTCCGCCACGTGTCCAGCGCTGCGGCGCCGGATTTGTTCTTATGAACGGTGCTACGGCACCTGCATACAGGGACTGAGTTTCAGCAGATTTTTCAATCATGCAGTCCGACCCTTCTCCGCTTCGATCGCCATAACTCCTTCAATATACGTTTAAATTGGTTCATTCTGGACTCTATGGAATCCTAACTCATGGGGCTACAACATATTAAAAATTCAAAGCTACCCATTAATATGGCCAAATCTTCAGCCAAAATACAAAGTTCATACTCTGTTCTTAGTGTTCTTCACCAAAATCATCACCAAATCTTTGTTTTAACCCCTTTTTACTCCATTCTAACTGGGTTAAATTCATAACCCATGGAAGTACAACATCATAACAACAAACAAATTAAACAAACACCAAATCATAGCTACAAAGTCCTCTAAACCATCCAACAGTCCATGTTTATCCAAAAATATCCATTGTTCATCCTCCTTAAGCATAGGTACAGATTGTCTTCATTTTTATTCCACTTTGATGTTATTAATGGCTTACAGAGTCTCTTAACAACATTTACAAACATCCAGAACAAACAACAACAACAACAAGAATCGCAAGAAAATCGAACCACAAGCTCAAGAGCTCAAAAACCCCAAAAACTCGAAAATCTTAACAAACATTAAATGGAATAGATTTTGGTTGATTGTTTACCTCTGTAAATCCTTCCTAGGTGTTATTGAAGCTTTGCTAGGCTAGTTTGAGTCTTCTTCTTCCTTCCTTGCTTCACTTGAGCCTTTTCCTCTCTTCTTTTTCCTTCACCTGTTGTTCCTTTTTCCTTCTTCCTACTTCTTCTTCAACACTCTCTCTCTCTCTGCAGTTGGACTAACTTGGAATGGAAGAGGAGGAATGGCTGAGCAAATGCTTTTGGGAGAGTGAAATGGTTGCTTCGGGAGAATGAATGGGGGGAACACTTGGTTGCTCAATGCATTTGGCTCGGCAAATGCCCAGCATTGCCGACAACCTCTTTCTCTCTCCTTTTTTGATTGGCCAATTTCAAATTAATGGATACTATTTGGGTGACATACAAATATATGTACGCAAATACTCCCCTCTTATATCCGAAAACCTCCACTTTTGTACCCAATTTGGTCAATAACTCTACTCAAAATTAAAATAGGTACTCCCATAAAATATTAGGACGCGTGAAAATAATAATAATGGGATTCGTCCATTTATTCGGAACATCCATATTATACATTTCGGATATCGAATAAAGCACGATTGGGCTCAAAATGAAAATTCGACACTTGAAAAAACTAACTTTTCGCACATACATATTAATGAAATTTATTAAAATCGAAAAAGACGTAAAAATATTATGGCATGATAGTGGCGCGGGAAACGTGCCTCGTGAATAGTGATTTTGTGATTTTGTGTGAAACCAATTTATTCACTCCAACGATACACCAACACATAGAATTCAACACATATACATATTCTAGGTTGTAACACAACCTTTAAGCACGTAACACAGCATAATATAAATGAAAATAAAAATTAATAAAAGTCTATTTTATTCAATAAAATTCATAAGCTCAAATTACAAGGTTATCCAGAATTCACGATCGTTACATTCATAGTATTAGAGTGCAGTCTGACAGCTCTACAATCGAAGGAAGACTAAGGCAAAGTTGTTCGATGATTTTCAGTGTCACTCTACGATTGCTGAGATTCACTCTATGACCAGACTTTCTGTTCGACGATTTGCATGCTCTGCGACATTGGACTCTACGATTGACAAGTCTACTCTACGTTTTCAGCTCTACGACCGACGAGGTTTACTCTACTATTCTGAAAGAAGAGTTCTACTCTACGATCTGTTACTCTACAATGGTGCTCTCTACTTGACGATCGTCCCAATTTACTCTACGATGTCATGATTACTCTATGAAGTGCTAGTGCAGAGTGTTACTCTACGATTCTGATCGATTTGCATATTTCTGGTTCTAAGAAGTATTTGAGATGTTGGAGCTTAATAATTCGATTCATAACATGATTTGGAGATGGAATTATACATCAAGAAGGAAGCTAAGATGATTATGGGAAGTAGACACTGATATGGAATCTGAGTTAAAGCTTAATATGGAAACTAACCCGAACTAGAAAAGGAAACTAAAGAAGACTTGGTTTTAGAAACTAAATTCTAATTTGATAAGTAAGTTACCTAAAGCTGGATTTCAGAGATTGACAAGGATTTAGAAGCCACCATATCTGCAGAGTAAAGACTTCCAAAGTAGAGTAGAATTAGAATTCTTCTAGGGTTTTAAAGCATCTATAAATACTTTTAACTTGTAATCAGTTGGGGGACATCCTGGATCATCATCCTAGATTATATTTTATTATTCTTTGTTTATCAGCATGCTAGACTAGTTTATTTTTATTCAATTCTAAGGGGATGTGGAACCTTATTTTCAGTTAATAGTATAATTGAGTTTCATTATTGATTCCTTCGTATATGAGATTTATTTTGATAATCTGTTGTAACTGTTTATATGTTATTTAATTTGATTAATTTGATGTGGCCAGTTAGATTAATCTGATTAATATCATCTGATAGATTCAGGAATAGTATTACGTAATTGATATTATTTCTAATCATAAGTAGCAGTTAGTGATACTAATTGTAGACAAGCTTTTGGTTATTGCTATGGTTATTAGAAGGCAAGTTAAACAATCTGAGCTTATGTGATTGTTGCTTGGAATAGTCTAATTCCTTAGTTCCTAATGCTGATGTTATATTAAATCTAGAGAGCTTATTCTAGGTTGTATATAATGGTTAGAATCACATGAAGAGTTTGTTTCATTAAGTGATAATCTAATAGAAATTTCGGTTAGCAGAATTTGTTGTTGCCTAGGGCTATTAATCTTATTGAATGAAGAAATAATGTTAACTTAATTACACTATTTCTGTAAATTAGTGAAACTGAACTGAAGAACTGAAGCTTTAATTTATTTGATTATTTTTATTATTTCAACTTTGTTTCCTTTAGTTAATAATAATTCAAAACCCCCCAATCTTTTATTTATTGTTTATAGTTAGAAACATTAGAATAGATTTGAAACAATATCATTCTCTGTGGGATCGACCCTTACTTACTGCTATACTGTGTTTAGTTCTGAGTTCGTAGAGTTAAGTAAGGTTTTTTTATTTTTGGGAGTAATAACGACAACTCTCGGTAAAAAAAACACATATTATCCGCTAGTAGTAGTAGCAGAAGATTTGGCCTTGGATGTAAGATTATTAACTAAGGTTTGGGGTTTATCAACTAGGGTTAAAAGTTTATTAACCAGGGTTTAGGATTTATTAACTAGGGCTTAGAGTTTATTAACCCTAAATTAGAGTTAATAAACCCTAAATCATGGTTAATAAACCTTAAATCCTGATTTATAAATCCTAAACCCTAGTTGATAAACCTCAAATCCTAGGCCAAACTTTTATCCTGATTAACGTATGCTACTATTAGTAGCAGATGGTATGTATTTTTTTTAGGTTCCGCTAACGTCGATTTTCAGTTTCTAATGGCATAGATGGTGTATGCGCTATAAAGATCCATAGCAAATCCAGTTTATGGATCATTTGTGACTCCCCCAAAATCGGGTCCACACAACCTTATTTGAGTCACCAAAAATACATATTACAAATATAAATTTTCCTATTTACAACTATTACATTGTCGCACAAAATACAACAATACACATATTGTGAGTTTTCAATACAAATATCGTACCGTATATGGTACAACAGTATCCAAACCCAAATTATTACAATGTCGTATAAAAGACGGCAGCACACGTTTCAGGTCCTCGGTATAATTATTGTTATACCATTTTATAACTTGATGAGGACAACCACTAACTCGGACCATTACTCCATTTCCCGGCTAGTCCCAGCTACACTCTCATTTCCTGAGAAGAACAATCGAATAAAACTGAAAAGGGTGAGCTCAAATAGCCCAGTAAAGAATATCATGACTAAGATAATAAAGAATAAATTATCTTTAGTCTTTAACAAGGATAAATCTGATAGAATATAATAGACAACAAGTTTTAGATCAATAACTACAGCGGAAATAGTAATCAATTAAGAGTGTAAAATGGATCATAATGTCCACAATCTTCTCCAATTTAAAAGTTCACAATCAATATTTTATCCCTGTAACACCGATCAACAGTTCCTGTAAATCAACAGTTTATCTTTGCACTACGGGCCAAAGATATTCATTTGTAACCCCAACGGTTATAATCATGCCAATCAACAGTTCATCTTTGCACTACAGGCCAAAGAGAACTTTCACCACCTGCCTTTGTCTGTAACACCAAAGGTCATGATTATACCAATTCACAGTTCCTGGTCATAATCATGCCAATCAACGGTTACTCTTTGCACTCCGGCAAAGAGAACTTTTCACCATAATTTAAGTCTGAGGATTATGATAATGACATAAATGATTAATAGAAATAATAAGAACAATAGGATCAAGAATAAACATTTAAGATCTGTAATTTAATTTATCCAGAGTCCAAGAATATCCAAATTGTCAATATGATATCCAAAAATTCGATTAGAATTCAAGAATAGAATAAATAAGGTTCACAATTTAACTATAACGTATATAACGCAATAGGAAAATTTAGGTGAAAAGATATTAGATGAAGCACATGTAAAGTGCAATAGAAAGATTCAGGTGAAAAGATATTAGATGAAACAAATTCACCGTTTGAGGATAACACTGTGAAAACAAATGATAATATTTTACCATAAATTTAGGAGTATGAAAGAAAAGATATCTCTTACCTCAATTAGCAAGTGACTGGATGTTGCTTTCGATGAAGTTTATCAACCTAAATATACTTATAATATAATTAGTAACTATCACATATGGTGTACACTAAGTCGTATAATATGAAATTATCAAAAATAATTATATAGTATATTTGGTGTAGTGTACAGAATAAACTTCAAAAATAATATTTCAAAATAAAATCTTTCAAAGGAAATTTTTCAAAATAACTCTGTTAAAGGAAGAATTATAAAAACTGTGTAATGTGTGTGGGTGTTTGACCAACTTTTATAGAAAGATTTACTTGAACAATACTCGTACTCTTACTGATCTTCACAACTACTCAAGATAGTTTAACACACTTAGAGAGAACTTACACTAAAATATTTTTAGAGAGTGGAAGGAAGTATAGGCAAGGAAGTTATGAATTTCCTAATGCTAAGTCTCCCTATTTATAGTAAAATGTAATCAATATTTACCACACATCAATTATCACACTTTTTTATATCATCCATCCATTTTTTTCTTCAATCTATATCATCCATCCATTTTTTCAAAAAGATTAATCCATTATCAAATAAAAGAAACTCCATTATCAAAAAGATAAATCCATTATTCAAAAAAAAATCCATTATCAAAATTTTTATTATTAATATATCTATTTTCTGTATTATTGTGTTAAATGTATTAATATCACAGATATTATAGACTAACAATTCTGGCAACTAGATCGTTTTCAGGAAAGAGGAGGCCTTCCGTATAAATGGCGCGCAATTAAATAACTCATTTCCTCAACAGAATTTCTAGACATTGCCAATAATGCTAACTAATAATATCCTTTCAATAATATGAGTTATTGTGTCGTGATAATTATTGATTTAATAATGTGAAATATTGTGCAGTTGTTACTGTGACAATTATTAAGTCAATAATATAAAATATTATGTTATTGTCACTGTAAGGTTTGTATATAGCGCGGACATGCAATCAAATTACATAAAGAGTGCGGAAGCGCGATAAAAACGGATTTTAAATTTTTCTTACAAACCATCACCATGATCATCCATGTGCTCAATTATCAATTAAACGAAAGAGATAAAGTATGGGAATCATACCTTTGTAGAACTATGCTTCAACAGGTACGAGTTCACCTCCAAATCATTCGCGTTCTCCTTGAATTCCACCAATTAAATTCCTTCCTTTGATCAACGTTAGTCACCCAAGTGTTTGGCCTCTAGAGGTGATCCACCAAGGAATAATAGTTGTTCAAGAAGATGGGTGTTGGCAAAACCCTAGTTTCTATTTCTATAAAAATTGCAAGTACTCTCTCTCTCCAATTCTTATGGAAGAGTGTGTAACTGTCTAACCATGATAAGACTCCTCTTATTTATAGATATAGGGAACCCTCCTAAACTATTTAGGATTAGGTTTTTATTTTAATTAAACTCCTTTAATTAATCAAACTCCTAATCCAATTAGGAATTTATGAGAGTACTTCTATTAATTAATTCTCAATCCCTATTAAGAATTAAATAATAGTAATTGTAATAATAATAATAAGACTCTTCTTATTAATTTATATTTAATATTTCCAAAATATTAAATAATAAATATTAAGCTATTTAATTTATTCTATCTCCATAGATTAAATTAAATATACTTAACTTATTATTACAATTATGTCATTTACTTCTTAAACAAATATTTTTCTTTTGCGGTGTGACCCTTTAGGTTCTCCATATTAAACCGGTTGTGAATAAATCAATTAGAACAATTCTAATCTTATTTAAATAAATAAATTAAACTATTTAATTCATTTAAATAAATAATATTTATTATACAATAAGGGTAAACCCCCTTAGCGATCAACGACTTTCCAGATAATATAGATTTCAACATTAATCACAAAAGAACCTTTCAGTGAATAGTTACCGTACAATTCAATCCTTCTACCATACAATGTCCCAATTAAATATAAGACATGGAATTACTGTCAAGTCTTATTTTATTTAATTATATGTATTTCGATTCTCAAATGCACAACTCTGATAATGCAAATTAGAAATTCCTTTCTAATTTCATTCTGCTTTGGCCAAAGACTTATGAGTCGTCATTTATCGAATCACATAGGACATTCTCTCCTTTTACTAGAAGTGGTAGATTCTTTGTTGATCATTCACCTATATCCATGTATAACTTATTATACCCAATCATACTCTTTGATATACCTTAAGGGTCTTAAGGGACATGTCAAAGTATAACTCACCATATACAAGATACTATGATGATCTCAAGTCCAAGGATCACTTGTACTACTATCACTAAAGGAATTCCTATTGACAGACGAGTAAAACTCCATTATGTATTCCTTAGCGAGCCACGTTCAGTGAACTTATTCTCTAATAAGCACCTACATACTTGCTTTAGTGTCTCCACACAAATGATTATGAGATCAATCATCCTCTTCATAAGAGCAAGCAACGTATGTACTAATCTATCCGGATTCACTAATCCCCTTTTTAGTAATTCATCGATTAGGAATGATTTTAGTTTGTGAGCTATCTTGAATTTAGATCTCATTAGCATGATCACCATCATGATTCTAAAAGCATTACTCAAAACTATGGGTTTATCACATTTAATATAACAGCACTATGTAGATAATGTAAAATGCCTTTAATAACCGAATAAGATTACAAAGTATATGCTACATCATATCAAATATGATTGGCTTGTGTGCATACTACTTTCAATCTCCCACTTGCACTAAAGCCAATCGCCATGGTATCTTATACCCTTCTTCTCTAAGTGACGATCATCCTGCTGTTTGGATAAAGCTTCAGTAAATGGATATGAAATGTTGTTCTCGAGAGTCCACTATCTCTATAGTGACTTTTCTTCTTTCAATGATTCCACTAATCAAATGAAAGTGCCACAACACTTGTTTGAATCCAAGATGAGACTTAAGAACTATTCCTAGTTCTGTAATGAACTTTTCATCCAAATAATCAACTTGCAGCTTCATTTACAGCTATATACCTTGTCTTTGTCACTAAATCAGCAACTCTTTGTTGTTTGAAACTTTTCCAATTCACTGCACCACCATTTGAGGTAACTATTTACCCTAAAATGGATTTGTTATCGTCTTGGTCAGTCTAAAAAACTTGAGTCTGTTTAGTCCTCTAGTTTTAATTCAGACCCACCATGTATCATGATCGCATCCTCAATACCGGTAAGGTACTCAAAGATATTTTTCACTGTCTTATAGTGATCTTCTCCATAATATGACTGATCAACATCAGGCCTTGTATATTCAATGCATACATGATAGTAACTCATGCGATCTCTCTTTTAATTGGAGACAATTTTAGAGAGATACACTCCATGGCTCATCATCATGAGACCTCTCTTGGAGTTTGCCATGCTAAACACCTTTAGCATCAAATGAATATACATTCCTTGGGTCAAGCCGAACATCCTTTTAAATCTATCTATATAGATTTATATCCCCAATTTATAGGATGCTCCTCCCAAGTCATTCATGGAGGAATGTTTAGACAATTTTATCTTTACTAATTGTAGCATTGGTGTGTTATTCCTTATCAGTAGTATATCAACATATAATACTAGGAATGTCACAGTGCTCCCACTAACCCTTTTGTACACACAAGGTTCATTCTCATTTTTGATAAAATCAAACTCTTTTGATTGTCTCATCAAAACGAATGTTCCATCTTTGAGAAGCTTGTTTCAATCCATCAATGGATCATTGTAGCTTAAAACACAATTTGCTTCAACCTTTGAAACAAATTCCTTTGGTTGTATCATACATACATTTTTCTCAAGTCTTCATTGAGGAAGGGCGTCTCCACATCCATTTTGCCAGATTTCGTAATAAGCTGCAAATCACAAGCAAAATCCAAATGGACTTGAGCATTACCCGGTAATAAGGTTTTATCACAGTCAACTCCTTGACTTAAAAAACCTTTTAAACAGGTCTGGTCTTATAGGTCTCCACCTTTCCATTTGCCCCAGTCTTTCTCTTAAAGACTCATATTCGCACTCTAGGCACTATGCCCTTTTGTGGAGTAACCAGAGTCTATACTTGGTTCTCATACATGGAGTCCATTTCGGATTTCATAGTCATCTGCCATTTCTCTGAGTGTCTTCTACTCATAGTCTCATCGTATATAACTGGATCATCATCCTCTATGATGTGTACCTCATCATCATCCTCTATGATGAATCCATACCTCCTAGGTATCTTCGATATTCTTCCAGATTTACGATTCGGTTGTGGTATAATAGGTTTATCTACAGGTTCCTCGGTTCGACTTAAAGTGATTTGTGGTTCTTGAACTCTTTCAAGATCTATTACCCTCCTACTAGCTCCTTCAATGATAAACACCTTTATCTAAGAAGGCAGCGTGTAGGATTATAGTACTAATACCCTAAACTTTCTTTAGGATATCCCACAAATCTGTACTTGTCAAATTTTATCCCAAACTTATCTTTGAAACCTTTTCACATAAGCTGGACAACTCCTTATCTTAACATACTTAAGATTAGGAATCCTCCATATCCATAACTTTTATGGAGTCTTGGGGCCGGATTTTGAGGTTACCTTATTTTGTAGATATGCAGCCGTTTCTAGGGCATAACCCCAGATGGATACTAGAATGTCGGTAAAAATCATTATGGACTGCACCATGTCTAACAAGGTACAATTACTCCTTTTAGATACACCAATCAATTATTGCGTATCAGGAGGTGTCCATTATGAGAAAATACCATTTTGAGATGATCTAGAAACTCATTGCACAAGTATTCCTTCCTCGATCTGATCAAAGAATCTTAATACTTTGTCAATATGTTTCACTTCTGAATTCTTTGAACATTTCAAATGATTCAGACTTGTATTTTATCAAATACACACATTTAACTCTTTGAATGATCATCTCCTTTTCTGTTACTAGTTTGTTCAATTTGCAAAATTATTTTTTATGTAAGTCAAGTTTACAAAGTCAATCAAGTGATCTTCCAGTTTCAAACAAAACATTATCATTATAAATAGAACAACAATTGTTCTTAAATATAATACCAGAACCTTCCTTGTCCAACAACGGAAGTAATAATGTTTCTAAAAAGAACTGGAACATAATAACAACTTATTAACTTAATAGACTTGCCCATAGGCAATGTTAAACTATAAGTTCATATAGTTAATGCAGCAACCTTTGCTCCATTCCCACACATAAGATTACTTACTCTTAATTTAGCTTTCTACTTCTGCTTAGTCTCTGCATTGGATTGCATATGTGAGAACTACAGTCGGTATCCAATACCCAAGTAGAACCTTGACTTACAGAAAGATTTATTTTTAATTATGAACAAACTTATATCTGTAACCGAAGCTTCACTAAGCTTCTTCTGGTTAGCCTCTGTAAGATTCTCCTTACAGTTTCCTTTCTAGTATCTAGGCTTATTGCAGTGGAAGCAAACTCCTTTGTTATCTGCATCAGTCTTGTTCTTATTGTCCTTTGTTTTTGTCTTTCCATTTACCTTCTTTAAATTGTGCTTCTTTTAAGGAGATTCTTTGGCCCTCTTCCGCTTTCTGGAAGAATCATCTACCAGTAAGACTTGGTCTTTCTTGGTTGAAAAGTGACTCTTTACAGTTTTCAACATGTTTAAGCAACTCAGACAGGCTGACATATAGCTTGTTCATGTAAAAATTCACAACAATTTGTGAGAAAGAGTCCGGAAGTGATTGCAAGATCAAATCTTGGATCAACTCTCCATCCATAAAACCCAGTTGTCCCAATTGTTCAATCAGATTGATCATTTTAGGACATATGTTTGTACTGTAGTGCCATCGGTCATTCTAGATTGGAAAAGCTCCTTAGATATCTGATATCTAATAGTCCTACTTTCCTCACCCTTCAACTCCTTGAAGGTGCAGGAGTACAGTAGGAGCATCCATAGTTTCATACTGACGCTGAAGCTCGTTACTCATGGATGCGAGCATGATGTATTGAGCCAACTATGCATCATCTTGCCACTTTTTAAAAGTAGTAATCTCTTCCTCTAAGGCATTGTCTGCAACCATTGCAGAGATAGACATATTAAGGACATAAGATAGCTTTTCAACCTTGAGAACTATTCTCAAATTCTTTAACCAGTTCTTTTAATTTGGTCCGGTTAATTAGCATCTAATATGCTCCGCAGTGATAGTAAATTAGACAGTGTAAAATTCTGTAAATGAATTTATAATTTAACAACATTTTAGCATACATTCATTTCTTAATTAATTACCAAAATAAATTAGGTCTTTATTTTAAATTGGTACCTCACTATTTTCATCAAACTATATTACCCTCATTATATAGTTCGGCAAATCTAATTAAAGATTTGCTAGTGAGAATAAGGATCTCATTTCAAATGTATATAGCCTTGTGTGTGCACAACAAACTATATATAAATAAATAGGTAGACAACTATTGTCAATTACATCACTATGTAACTCCTTGTATTTTGCCTCTTAGATTACAATGGTCAAGTGTGTGCACATCCGAACTAAAATAATCTAAGTTAAATCAAACCTAGCACTTCCATATATGTGAAGAGAAAAAGACCGTCCTTGTGGTGACACAACAAAACAGTAATGTTCAATTCCTTAATAAGCATCAAATGTGATAAAACATCTTAAATATTTAATACTCTCCTTGTGTGTGCACAACAAACTCATATTAAATATTTAATACTCTATTGTTTTACCATGCTAGAAGGCGACGTTCGATATTCCGAATATCTTTGAACGCTTAGGACTTAATATGATTTCTTTGAGAGGTTTGTTATTATTTGTCTCATCTTGTTTAGTGCGCATGCACATATATATATAAAATACGCGTCATATTATTTAACATGCGAAGCATGTTGTATAATATATAATATATACATAGTAAGCATGCACATATAGAATACTATATTCTACCCGGATTGATTATGGACTTTTATTCTAGTTTGGTTCACTAGAGTCACCAAGTGAACCAAAAGGTCAAACCTAGGGTGCAAGAACAAAATTTAAATATAATTATTACATTTAAACCCGGGCTCCATTACAAACGAGTCTTCAAGCGCTCCTTGCTCCTTTGTCTCCAATTCTTCAAGTAATTCTGACTAAACCTATTACATAAACTATTTACAATAAATAGAAACATTGATCAGCAGTCAAGGCGAGATACATAGGAGGAAGATAGAATTTACATCAAGAAAAACTAGAGAAGACGAGGTACGCAGACCCCATTTATAAAAACACATTCATTCAATCATCCACTAAAATAAACCCAATCACACATTGGTCAGTAGTCCATAATCAATCCCTATTTATTATCATATATATCTCCATATGTATCAATAAATAACATTCATCTCATGAATAATAAAACCATTCCATATATGCATTGATATCATTTAATGGGCAATTAAAAGTTTACTAGAAATCCAATTTTGAAACAAAAATAAACTCCTTTATTTTAATCAAAATTTAAATCATAATAAACTTCTTTATTTTATTTTATCCAATTTTGAATAAAAATAAACTCCTTTATTTTTAATCAAATTCTAAATCAAAATAAACTCCTTTATTTTAATTAACATGGAAACCAATTTCAAGTTCAAAATAAACTCCTTTATTTTAACTTAAAATTGCTTGAAAAAATAAAATATGTTAAATCCTATTCCTTATCAAAATAAACATCTTTATTTTAAGAAAACATGGAATCATATTCCATATGTGAATAAACTCCTTTATTCTAGAAAACATGGAATCTTATTCCATATGTGAATAAACTTCTTTATTCTAGTTAACGTAGAATCTAATTTCAAGTTCAAATAAAACTTTTAATTTTAATTATATTCCAATTCAAAATAAACCTTTTATCTTAATTGAAAATAAATAAAATCAAAATAAAAAATTTTCCAAATCAGCAGATCGGCGCGACCACACTCCAAAATGAACTAGAAGCGGCGCGGCCGCGCTGCACCCCCAAAAACGATTTCTGGGTTAGGGCGCGGCCGCGCTCCAGAATGAACTGGAAGCGGCGCGGACGCACCGCATAGCAGACTTCAAAATTTTTTTTCTTTTGCCCAGAAAATCGATCCAATCGCATACCCATACATACATGGAATCATAATAATCGATAATTAACACAAGGTTAGGCTCTGATACCACTGTAAGGTTTGTATATAGCGCGAACATGCAATCAAATTACATAAATAGTGCGGAAGCGCGATAAAAACGAATTTTAAATTTTTCTTACAAACCATCACCATGATCATCCATGTGCTTAATTATCAATTAAACGAAGAGATAAAGTACGAGAATCATACCCTTGTAGAACCATGCTTCCATGGGTACGAGTTCACCTCCAAATCCTTCGCGTTCTCCTTGAATTCCACCGATTAAATTCCTTCCTTTGATCAACGTTAGCCACCCAAGTGTTTGGCCTACCAAGGAATAATAGTTGTTCAAGAAGATGGGTGTTGGCAAAATCCTAGTTTCTATCTCTATAGAAATTGCAAGTATTCTCTCTCTCTCCAATTCTTATGGAAGAGTGTGTAACTGTCTAACCATGATAAGACTCCTCTTATTTATAGATATAGGGAACCCTCCTAAACTATTTAGGATTAGGTTTTTATTTTAATTAAACTCCTTTAATTAATCAAACTCCTAATCCAATTAGGAATTTATGAGAGTACTTCTATTAATTAATTCTCAATCCCTATTAGGAATTAAATAATAGTAATTGTAATAATAATAATAAGACTCTTCTTATTAATTTATATTTAATATTTTTAAAATATTAAATAATAAATATTAAGCTATTTAATTTATTCTATCTCCATAGATTAAATTAAATACACTTAACTTATTATTACAATTATGTCATTTACTTCTTAAACAAATATTTTCCTTTTGTGGTGTGACCCTTTAGGTTCTCCATATTAAACCGGTTGTGAATAAATCAATTAGAACAATTCTAATCTTATTTAAATAAATAAATTAAACTATTTAATTCATTTAAATAAATAATATTTATTCTACAATAAGGGTAAACCCCCTTAGCGATCAACGACTTTTCAGATAATATAGATTTCAACATTAATCACAAAAGAACCTTTCAGTGAATAGTTACCGTACAATTCAATCCTTCTACCATACAATGTCCCAATTAAATATAAGACATGGAATTACTGTCAAGTCTTATTTTATTTAATTATATGTATTTCGATTCTCAAATGCACAACTCTGATAATGCAAATTAGAAATTCCTTTCTAATTTCATTCTGCTTTGGCCAAAGACTTAAGAGTCGTCATTTATCGAATCACATAGGACATTCTCTCCTTTTACTAGAAGTGGTAGATTCTTTGTTGATCATTCACCTATCTCCATGTATAACTTATTATACTCAATTATACCCTTTGATATACCCTAAGGGTCTTAAGGGACATGTCAAAGTATAACTCACCATATACAAGATACTATGATGATCTCAAGTCCAAGGATCACTTGTACTACTATCACTAGAGGAATTCCTATTCACAGGCGAGTAAAACTCCATTAGGTATTCCTTAGCGAGCCACGTTCAGTGAACTTATTCTCTAATAAGCACCTACATACTTGCTTTAGTGTCTCCACACAAATGATTATGAGATCAATCATCCTCTTCATAAGATCAAGCAACGTATGTACTAATCTATCCGGATTCACTAATCCCCTTTTTAGTAATTCATCGATTAGGAACGATTTTAGTTTGTGAGCTATCTTGAATTTAGATCTCATTAGCATGATCACCATCATGATTCTAAAAGTATTGCTCAAAACTATGGGTTTATCACATTTAATATAACAGCACTATGTAGATAATGTAAAATGCCTTTAATAACCGCATAAGATTACAAAGTATATGCTACATCATATCAAATATGATTGGCTTGTGTGCATATTACTTTCAGTCACTATAGCAATTATTGAACCAATAATATGAAATATTGTGCAATACCGTGTGTTATGTGGAGTACCGTGTGCTACTGTGAAGTACCACGTGCTACTGTGGAATAACGCGTGTTACTATTCTATTATTACCGGGTATTTCAATAGTTAACGGTAAAAGTCATGTCGCCAATTTTTAAAAAGTTACCACTTTTATATTCGACAATTATTTCGTTATGGGGTCCACCAATGATTGGTTATTTCGGCGTCGTCGTACTTTACCGAATATAATATTCTCCGACAGAAGGAATATTCCCCGACATACGGTATAATTGCACATATCATCCTTAACTTATCATTATATCAATTTAACACCTAACAATTTAGAATACTAATAATAAGAAAAGTTAAAATCTTATTCATAAAAAGTTGGGGTCTTACATCATTCTCCATATATATATATATATATATATTATATATATATATATATATATATATATATATATATATATATATATATATACACACACACAGCCTTTTAATCTCAATGTCCACATGATAGAAGAAGAAGATAATCGATTTTACTTTTGATCGGCTTCTTCACTCACTCAATTCGATCGGACAAAGGTTGAAGATGAAAAAGGAAAGTAAAGGTTAGCTAATATATAAACCATATTTTTAGTAATATACGGCATTAAATTAGTTTTTTTTAACAAGTCAACTGTAACTGACTACGGTTAAAGCGTATAAACCCATTAGGGTCCTACCAGGTTGCCATTAGGGTCGGGTATTCCAACCAATTTCAGTTAAAATTAAAATTGGGAGGGGACATTCTGTGAAATTAGGTACTTAATGTAACAGATGTGTAAATC
The DNA here is from genome assembly GCA_034770075.1 of Aralia elata. Lineage (NCBI taxonomy): Eukaryota > Viridiplantae > Streptophyta > Magnoliopsida > Apiales > Araliaceae > Aralia > Aralia elata. The sequence continues at coordinate 71,100,813 of CM068383.1, forward strand.
TAATTAGTTTAGGTGCTAAATTGTGAGGAGGATGGAACTTGGTGTAATAGAAATGTATTTTGCCTTTTTTTCTCTCTAAATTCTCTTGGTCAAAGTGTCCTTATCACCTTAATGGTACAACTGTAATCAAATCAGTGAGGCTGAAAATGAACCCGAGTGGTTTGAAATCCTGTTTAAGATCAACTCTAAAAATTCGAGTAAGACTCGAATTCGATACTTAAACTAGTCGAATTCGAATCCATTTTGATATTCGAACATTTATACGAAACGAATATGTGCCGCCTATTGTTCGCTCGTTTACAGTAACGAATTTCTCATACATCGATGATCCCTACTCGATACAAGTTTGTTGATACTTACGCGTATGTAGTATCAACCATACTCGATTTATTTTAATATATAATATTCAACAATTAAATTGTCCACACATTTTGAGAAATGGAAGGTTTTTTTTATGTTTTCTGTACATAAAAAACCCCTTAATTTAATTGATTCAAGAGTGATAATATCAACTTATTATTATTTACAAAACTTGAGATCTAGTTTAAATTTAAATTAATCCAAATAGTTGATTGAGTTAATTTTATCTGCATTATCTAATATTAATGATCCAATTCTGATTCGTGTATATCTTAAATACTCGCGAGTAGCTCGACTGAAAAAACAAGTCAAGTCGTGTCGAACTCGAGTACAATAAAACGAGTCAAATTCAAATTTGAGCAAAGATTATAAAATTGTATTCGACCTTGAGTACGAATCTGAACACCGTTAAAAAGTTTTGAGTAGAATCTGAGTAAGGTACTATTCGATTTGACTTAGAATCATTTTCCCCCATAACAAATACTTGTTATGACCTATTTTCCGCAAATAGATACTATATCGTTCATTTCAATCTCGAACGGCCAAGATTTAAAAATTATTTCTATCATCCGCAACTACTAGTAGGAGACGTAATAATTACCAATATGCCCTCATTTTAACTATAAAATCATAATAGATAGCGGACGATAATCAGATTACTTAGACCACCTGAATGCCCACATGCATATTAGAAATCCATACTAGTTTACTCTTGCATATTAAGGAGTTCATAAGCATTACAGTTTATTCTTGCATATTCCATACTCTTGCATATTCAATAAAGTAACTAATAAACAAACCCTACACTAAACACTAAACACTAGAAACTAAACCTTAACCCCTAGAAACTAAACCCTAAACCCTACATCCATATCCAATTTTGACCTTTGCAATTTCAATTTTGACTTTTGTGTCCAATTTTGACTTAACTTTGAAAATGTTAACCGGATCCTACTTTATTATATATGTTTGTACTAACAAGTGGGGTATATAAACATTCAACCCATTCTTACTTTATTATATATATTTGTACTGACTATTGTTTAAAACATTGTCCGCTACTAATAGTAATAGATCATTTAAAATTTACGTTGGCACAGGGGTAAATTGGACCGAATTCGTATGTTACTAACAAAAAATCTGTCCACTGTAGCGGACATCGATTTTGTAGTTTTAATTATGTCCGTTCCTTCTTAAATTGTATGGTAGAGATGGTATATGCCCAATTTTGGTCTATAACAACTACTTGCTATGGATCATTTCCCATATATATAGAGACACAAAAGGTATATATTGACTAGATACAAGGTGAAATAATAAATCTTACAAAGAATATTACTTATTAAATATTTTGTAATATTTATCATTGTATTAATCAAATTCAAAAAATTAATGTCAATTTTAAATTTAAAAATATTTTAAGTTGACTTCAAAAAGTCAATAATAATCTTATATTTTATAACAGATGGAATCTAAGATAATTTTTAATTTTATTGCAACACCAGTCAAAATGTGACGTTCTCATATGGGCTTTAAAAGATACCACGCATATCGATAGTATGACATATTGGTGTGAAATTAGTATATATATAACTTTGAGTTTTACTTTTAAATAACTAACTTTTCAAAATGGACTCTCCCATGTTTTTTTTGAATAAATTTAGTTTATCAAAAGATTGAGTAGGGCAGGGCAAATGTAGAAATGTGTTAGGCCTTGTATATATCGCTGCTTAGAAGGTGTGCTACCAAACAACCCAACCCGTGTCTTTGGGCAGGATTTTTAAACAATTGTAAGTTAATTGTTGTATTAAGCAATACAACAATTAACATGCAATTGCAAAATACAAAACAAAAAGAAGGCAGAGAGGGAGAGTATATCACCCCAAAAGATTGAACTCTCCAAAAGGACAAAAATCCCTTTCAAATTTGTTGGTTTCATGAAATTCAACTTGTACTCTTATTATGGATTACGTCATGTACTTTAATTTCTTCTTCTTTTCTCTCTCCCTTTTTCCCTAAAAAAGAAGTACCATGCAGTTCTCTAAAATAAGTACTTCATTTAATGGTTATCATAATATGTTTTATTTTTTTAGCAAAAAAAATTCTCCACAGCATATTTAAAGTTTAGTCATACTAATCACGTCTAGAACACTTGTGTTGGTGCTGAATAATAGGAAACAGTAGGGGGGCACAGTGCAGTGTGATGCAGTTATAAATATCAACCGTAACCGCAATTACAATATGTGATTACTAATATTAATAACCATGTGCAGTTACGATTAAATGTAGTTGCGATGCGGTAGTGTAGTTTCATAACCACTTTCATATATATTTAAAAAAATTATAATATTTAATTTTTATACTTCTAATTCACATTATGAAAATTATTTTCACTTCAACACATACCTATTTAAAAATCTTATGTATAACACAAATAATAAAAAGTTCAATCTACAAATTGCAACTATACATGAATAATAAGCAAGGAACTACTATTAATTACACATGTTAAACTAAAAATAAATAAAGTCGTTAACTTAATTACATTAATTAAAGAGATTTTAATAACTCAACACAAATAAAGTTCTAACACGTCATTTATGTTTTTTATACTAGTAGTGATTATCATTAATTATCTTATCTTTTATATTAATTTGCATATAGTTGAAGGGGAATTAATGAATTTTTAGAAAGATATACACTAAATGTAATATTATACGTACATGTGTGAGGTGACTAAAACTCATATATAAGAAACAAATTAAATTACATTATTCACTTGCAACTTCATTATATTCACTACAAATTGATATTTCGTATATATAAAACACATAGTTTAGCTTATTATAAAGTGCGGTGTGGTGGGATTTGTAGTGTGGTTTTAGGAGTGTATGTTAGTAAAAAATAAAAATTGTACCGCATCCACAAATTGTGCGATTTTATGCGGTTACAAATGCGATTTCTTGCTCTCCCTAAATAAACAGAAGAAAAACACACAATCACATGCACTAACTAAAAGAAGCTAACCAACTCCACTTGCTTGAGTTTTTTAGAGATCCCAATATTAGGACGACACAATAGCTTCACTAATGACAAGAACTTTAGCAGCTAACAGCTGAATTGTACACAAGGGAACATTAACTCATGTCTGCCCTGTAGAAAATATCTTACCTGCGAAACCACCAAAAGAAGCCTCAAGCCTGCCCCGCAGAACTCTCTGCTTCCTGCTAAGTCACACAAGGGAGCCTTAAAAATGTCTTCATGGTCTGAAATTAATTTGTTCCTTGACTTTTAGATAAAATATTAACATGGAATATTAACAGTTCGAAGATTTCGTAAAGTTTTCATGGATTAAATAGCTATAAGGGTATATTTCCGGAATTCACTTCTAGATTTCAAATAGAAATAAATGATTGAATGCTTCCCAACTAAAACTAGTTGCAAGTTACTTTTTAGTTCTATCACAATAATAAATCATAAATATAGCAACAGGTCCTACTTGAGTTTCGATGAGACAATCAACACGACCAGGTCGATAGTCGACAGAACAAAAAAGAAGGCTACAAATGCAGACTGCAAGCCGGAAACATGCCATTTCAAAATTAACAGCATTTAAATTTATTAGCAGTTTGAATTTTGAAACACTATTAGATGACTCTTAACTACTTCCCAAGTGCCAAAGTATCACTGGAAATTGAAACCTCAACAACAGAAACAATTGCTAACACACTACGTATATATTCAAAAGCAACCTAAATTGCACAACACATACATAAATAAATATAAAACCACTTAAATAAAAAGATACAAGAGTTCTTCTAACTCCAAATTTAAACTGTCTGTCCCCAAAGATAATGAGGTAAATTGAGGTTCTCCATGAAGTCAACATCAATAACCTAGAAAATGCACCGTGATTGATCAACTTAAGTGTGCCCTTTAAACTCATTTTGACCTTCTAGTAAAATAAGGCTCTCCATGAAGTCCACATCAATAAAAAAATAATCACTAGAGTCTCCAAGATATTTAAAGTGGTTATCCGGATCCCATGAAGCCAGCGCGTGGTCTTCCTCCACTATAAGTTTTCCACTCCTTGTAAAACCATATACCCCTCCAATTGGCACTAGTCTAAAAATAGTGAATTGCTTAGTCCATGATTCAACCAAACCATACTCCTTCATGACCCATATATCGTACATAAAATCCCCTTCTGGGGATAGGCCTTCGGGATCATTTACAAACAGAGAAAGTGACCCTTTGAACACCATAACATCCATAACAAACGGAGTGTTATCATACTGATTCATAAAAGTAGCATTAATGCATTCATCAGGCAAATTTATCTCGCGAAAAACCTCATCACCAATATCAAATGCCAAGATCACCTGGGAACCATCAAGCTCATTCTCCGCAAACCAATGTATGGCACCATTACATACAACTTTCCATTTACCTACACGGGTACTCAGCATGACGTTTGCTCCAATTACTCTCCAAGAACCAGAGCGCAGACTATAAACCTCAACTCTCGGTGGCACTTCCCCTAAAACATCCCAATCCTTGTCCAAAATATAATTAACTCTAACTACCTTGTAATCATTCAAAACTTCATCAAACCCAAATCCAGATACCTGATAAGAATTCCTCCCCTATTCTATTATCTCATTGTAAAGCTCCGAATCAGGAAGGGTAATAATTTTTCTGATCGATGGATTACACAGATATAAATTTTTGTTGTTCTCCAACAAAATTAACCCATTGCAACAACCAACTTGATTCAAAACACAAATAGCTGGCGTATCATCATACTCTTGCCGAACAAATGTGGTTAATGTAGTTTCAGCTCGTACATAGCAATAAAACAAGGTCATAACGAATATATAAGCAGAACTAGAAGTGTGATTTGAGATTGTGCGATTGAGGTGGGTGTCGATGAAACTAGTGTTTGTGATGAGAGCGTACCATGACTTGCAGACAGAAGACAATTGAATTAGGGATTCGACCGGTAACCTTGACAGAATACCCATCATAATTTCAATTGGAAGGAAGGTAAGAGATGGTGCCATCGAACAAATCCTCCGATTGGATTTTTCCAAATTCTCATCCACATCCAGATCCCGATCCCTCATTGCTATGCTCAATGTATTTGTACAGAACAAAGAGAGAATAAAGGAGAGAGGAACGTAAGAGAGAATATATGTGAGTGTTGTGTGTGTGTGTGTTATTACGATGGAGAGGATTAAGTCCTCTTTATAGGACAACAATAGCCGGGCAGACATGGTCTCTCTGCCTGCAAAAAAAAAAAATATAGTTTAATTTGAATTTTGAATTTTATAATCAAAATTTCTTCTAAATATAAGTAAGAAGATTATACACATAAGGAATTACGTTTAATTTATTACAACAACATCTAATTTTTAAAAGTTTGAAAATATAAATATATTAAATAAATTATCAATCCTAAAATTAATTAATTTGATCAAAATAATCAAACAAGACACTTTTTACGGGACGGAGGGAGTATAGATCAATAGTGAAATGGGGCAGTTACAACTCATAAAAGAAGATACATGCATATTCTCCCTTCCAAAAAAATATAAACTTTTGAGAGTTAATTCGAAATATATTTTTTTAAAATTTTTAAAGTAATGTAATTCATGAAGCTTTTTAAAATAAGAAGTTTTGTAATAAGTAGTACCAGTACTATTTAGATAGATTATAATTTCCATACATTAATTTATATTAATTTTGAATTTAAAAATATATACTTCACCTTATATTTCAATTTTTATGAGCGTTCAAAAGAAATTATGATAGTACATAGTTTCATCATGTTTAGGACTTAGGAATGTGCGCGCGCGCGTGTTATATTACAAGGAGAGGAGTAAGTTGTCTTTATAGGACAATGATAGCCGGGCATGTACATCCATTGTCAGTGAGCATGGGCGCTGCCTTGAATAATATCCATAGGTCTCGCTGCCTAGTTAGCCCATGACAAATGACTACCTATATTAACATTTTAATATTATTATTATTATTATTATTATTATTATTATTATATATAACATTATTTTTAGATGACTTTGATAGTTTGATCTCTATTGAATTTCTAGCAACTTTTTGTTTGTGTTTGTTGTTGTCATGTTGTGTGAGTGCATGTGAGAGTTAAATCTTTAGCTAGCTTTATCTTCTACTACCCATATGACATATGCACGCACACATTACACATTGTGTGTATTGAAAAACAAAAAATTAAAAATAAGACTTAAAAGGATAAAAGATTGTGAGGAAGCCCGAGAGTAAAAGTAAAAATAAGAGAATAAAATAGAAGGAGATTAAATAGTTACACAACTTCATCAAAAGTTCATATTTGTTTCCTTCTTCCATTGTAATATAGATTTTTGTAAGAAACGCAGAGACCATTTAAGGTTATGTACTTTTTCCTTCATCAAAAGTAGTTTACGTTATTAACTATTATATCAAATAAAATTAAATAAATCTGCGTCAATCTTAAATTCCAAAATTTGTAAATTGACTATAAGAAAATTAAATAAAATTCTTTCTATGAAATAGAAAAAATAATAATAGATAACCTTCTTTGTTCTATTTTTAATAAATTTATCCTTCTAAGAGAGGGATGCCTTCTTCTCACGTGTGTGTGTGTGTGTATATAGAGAGAAATGGAGTTAAACAAGATTTAAATATATATGAATATTATTCTTTGGACCTAAAAAGACTTTCAATTTTCTAGGTTAATTTTTTCAAGGTCTCTTTATAGATATTCACCCACACCCATTTGTTTATTCTAGTTTTTTAATACTTCAACCCTAACAAAGTTCCAAATACTAGATGTGTGATGTGTCAATAAGAGAAGCTCTGTGAGCTTTTTTTCACAAATTTAATATTAATTGCACTTTCTAAAGCAAGATAAGTACATGTCAAAGCACACCATATTAATTACTGCTGGTGTAGTAAAGCTTTGTCTGGCTATTAGAGTCTATAAAATCTGGAATGAGAGGTACAAGCGTTTCCATGGAGAGCCTCCTACCTCAACTGCTATCCTTGCTAAAGATTGCATTCATTTAATTAAATATAAACTGTACTCTGTTAAAAAGTTTTAATGCTTCTGTAGTTAGGTTTCTTGGCCTTATGATATGGCAATTATAGCTATGTTGTTGGTCTATAGCAGTGGCATCATCAGGCCTGTCTTTTGATGTGGTTGCTATAGCTTGTTGCGGGGTATGCCTCTCTTTTTATAATTTATGATTTCTTTTTAATATATACTCTCAAATTAAAAAAAAAAAAAGCACACCATATTAGTTAATCCAGACTGACATTACGCCTCAAATAAAATTTCAAAAAAAAAATTTGAGAAGAATAAAATAAAACTTCAACATTTTTACTTAGCACTTAGGCGGAGTTTGATTCGCCGAATAGAAATTTGATGTAATACAATAGTCTGCGTAATACAATAGAGTTATAATGTAATGGTAATAGGTTATTACAACATATGTGTTTGGTTAATTCTTGGTATTTGTTTAGTAACTGTAATGTTATTACATTGTGTTCAAAATTCTGTTTGATTTACTAAATTATATAATTGTATGTAATAAATAAAGTAAATTATAAGTCAAAATATTAAATCAGTTGTAATCATTACTATTTTATCTTTTATGACCTATTGCAACACAGATATAATTAGTCAATACATCAATTGGAAGATATAATAAAAAGCTTAAAAATTAATATAATAGCATTACGCCGGTAACGGAGTAATACATGTAATAAGTGAACCAAATACATGTAATAAGTGAACCAAACATAACAAATGTTACATCAATATAATAGTCTATCACATTACCGACATTACGGAACTATTAAATTGATTTGACACAAATCAAACCTGATATGTGAATCATGTAATTTATTTTAGATTGTTGCATCGGCGGACCTAAGGCATGGCCGGGGGCGGCCTGACCGATTTTTCAATATTTATACTTATACCCCTAAGCTTTTTTTAATTTTGCTCATAATCCTATCAAAAAGTATTGAAATATTTTAATATCCGTTCTAATTAAAAGATTAATTATGATTTATTCTTATTAAGTACGAGATGTTTTAAAAATTTTAACTTTTAATAACAATAAATCTTATAATTAGTAATAATTTTTAATTAATTTATAATTTTTGTAATTATTTGTTTAAAATTAATTGAATTTATTTCAGTTTTAAATTTAAAAATATCTTAAATATACCTATATTTTAAAATAGATGGAATTTTCAATAATCAATGTGTGTGCATAACATTTTTACTAAAAACAATTTTTTCTATTTTTTTCGTATATTTACAAACATAATTAATTACTTAATTAATATATTTTTTTTTACATATGTTTGCCCCTCGGTTCCCCCGACTGTTAGAACGTGAGTGCTGACTTATTATCTCATATGTTGCTTCTTTTATTTTTCTTTCTCGCATATTATATAGCAAGATATTGGAAGGACATACAAGTATACTACTGCCATCTCGATCAGATGTCCTACTTTTTTGTTGATTTATTAATTTTCAAATACTAAAATTTGCATAAGATACAATTAAACATATTTTCTTATAATTATTAATAATATATTATAGTCATTAAAGTTCAATATTATTAGTAAGGCAAAACTGCAAAAATGCTTCCAAGTTGTCTCCAAATTTTAATTTAGTCATTTAAGTGGCAAAAATCTCAATTTACTCCTTCAAGCGGCCAATTTGATTAATTCAGCCCTGACGTTGACTTTGACCTAATTTTTTATCACTCCCCATTTTTGTAAGGGCAGTTATGTCTTTTCAACTATTATAAATATTGTCAATGTTAAAATTAAAATTCAAAAAAACTAAACATAGATATTAAAATACAAACATCTAGAAAAAGAGATAAGAAAAAACTAATTCAAATTTCAAAAAATAACTAAAGTTTGAAAAATTAATTACTCCCTCCGTCCAAGTTTACTTGTCATAAATTTTTTTTTTTTTGTCTAAATTTATTTGTCCTCTTTTCTTTTTAATGCTATTTTTGACATTACTTTTCCACTAATACCCTCATCTAACTTTTTAAAAAAATCATTGAAAACAACATGACATATATTGAAAAAAGTATCACTATTAACTTTGACATTAGAATCCAATCACACCTATTTTTCTCCTCTCTCTCTCTCTCTCTCCTCTATTTTATTGTTCTAAGAAAGAGTCGAGAGATTAAATAAAACAAAAAAGATGATAATAAAGTAATTAAGATGGATAATATAATTTGGAGATCAAAATTTTTTCTTAATAGGCATGTACTTTCAAACTAGGACAAATAAAGTTGGACGGGGGGAGTATTATTTTCATAAGAAAATTAAAATTTAGAAAATAATACAAAAACATAAATAAAGAGCATTTAAATAATACAAAATATATCATTTAAGCAATGTTCGAAATTAAAATACAAAAAAAAAACGTAAAATTAAAATACAAACATATAGAAAAAGACCCTATGTTTCGAAAAGTCAAGTCCTACACTTTTGCAATTCGGCCAATCAGTAATTATGTCCGAACATTTCTTTTGCAAACTTTAGATTTTAAAAATAAAATAAAAAGAGACTTAATATTCCTTGTAAGAGACAATTGTTTTATATATATAAATATTTATATATATATATATAACAACAAAAAATGATATAAATAATTAATAATCTCAAGAAATTAATATTTTCATAAACAAAAATGTTAATTTCTCACATTTCCTTTCACATGAATAATAAATGAGTCTCACACTGTTGTAAAAAAAATCTTATAAAAATATCAAACATTAATTATAAAAATATCAATTCTCTGATCTTCCTAGAAAAGACATACTTAATAAATTTTTGAAGCCAACAATTTAACAAACCATATATATATACTTGTGTAGATGTGGGGAGGGATCCTCTCCTCTTGAACAGGCCCACTTGGATCTCTTTTTATGCTAAATTTTTTAAAATTATTTGTGTGTGCTCGTCTAATGTAGAGTTTTTTTTTTTTTTGCCTCGAGGGGAGTGGTTTATTTTTGTGTTGAGTGAATTTCTTAATTTCTCATCTCTTATCTGATTTTCTCCTCTTTTATGTAATTTTATTTCTCCATATGAGAGATTTCTGTCAATTGTTCTGGATGAAGATTTGTGAGCTAACATTTGCTAAGATCTGCAAACTTTTTAGATTTTTCAATGATTATCTGTATTTCAGGAGTACTTAAGTTGTATTTTCTCACATAGTAGATGGCTAGGGTTAATTAACCTATTGTTATTGTTTATTTTCGTTTTATTAATTGTACGGAGGAATTACTGTATATATTTTTCTATCAGTTAAATAGCATAACGATTTAAAGGCTTTATATATTTTAGTCAATATTTAAGGTGTTATAAGGAAAAAAAAACAAGAAGAGTCTCATTTGTCAATTTTTTCTCCTAAAAAGAACCTCTTTATATTAATAGTAGTATAAAATAACAAATATTTTCAAGTTTGTTATCATAATTTTGTGATCATGTCACTGGTACTAAATTAAACTATATAATAACTTGTTAATATTATTTTTAAAGGCAAAAAATGGAACAAAAAAATACATTTTAATATTCTACAAATTATGCAAATAAGATATTTTTGGTGAAACGAAACAAGTAATCAGTCGGTTGAAAATAATATATATACATATATATATATATATATATGTATAACACTAAATAAAAGCATCTTTAGAGTTGAAGATATCATAGAGAATTCTGCAGAGAAAAGATGGCTTCGGAATGCAAGGAAATTCTTGGTCAAATACACCTACTTTTGGGTAGCACTAACAGATTATGGAAAGATTAATTCATAGCTAAGGACATAAAGTAAGCCCATTTTGATGGTTATTATAAATCTTTCATTTGATTTGTTCAAACTTCAAACCCTTGAGCCAATAGAGCAATTTAGAGAAGAACTCTTCTTTTTTGTCGAATAATTCCTTACCTAACTTGTAATGTTAGCATTTCTCTAGTTTGATACATGCATGCTATATATAGGCATATGAGCATTCATGACATGCTAGTGTGTGTGTGTGTGTATATATATATATATAAAACTGTATAACCAGCAGTTCTTTAATTTATGGTATATAAGTATAAATGGAGACATATGACTCTTTAATTAATACACCCAAAGGAGTTCAAACCCATGGATTTGGATTTGTTGAAGTTAACACTTGATCAACTTGTTTTGGTTTAGTTTAAACCCATCCTATAGAAGATGAATTAAGTAAAAAATAAAAAATTTGTCCTCTAAAATATAACTTTAATATATTAAAATGTAATACAAAAGATTATTTCGTCCTCAAAAATATTTGGTGGAATCCACTGATTAAAAGATAAAAAACATTCCTAGTGTACTATATATATTTAGGGTCCACCATGGGTGAAATGTAACTTAATTAATTGATACTCTCTCTTCTATTTAAGAAAATTTATACGAAATGTGTACTTAAGACGGATGGAGTAATAAAGCGTTGCATTTGTATTTAATTTTTAATAGGGGAAAAAAATTATTAACACCTAATAAACAACATTGCCGAATTCATAAGATTTGGATAAAGTAACAAAGCAATTTTAAGGCTTTATAACTTACAAAAATCAAAGTCAAAACCTCAAACATCAAAATTGAATACACAGGTAGATCATAAGTTTCTTGAAAACCAGACTTCCAATTTCCAGCCAGCAAAAGCATCTCCTTCAATGCCCAGTTTTTCCATTTGTCAAACTAATGTAGGAACCTTCTAGCTAGCAGCATTAATGTATTTAGACTTGTTTAATTAGTCTAGTATGTCCACACCCCCCCCCCCCAAACTGACTTGAGTCCAAAAAACTTACAGCTTCATATATAGAGCTTCAACAAATTAAAAAGCAGTAGAAGAACCTGGTTATGTAGCAAAAAATGGTCATACACATTTGAACATTTATAATTGTATAGAACATTTATATTTTCATATCACAAGATCAGTTGCATTCCTTGGCCTTCAATGGCCTTTGATAACAAAAATGCCAAAGAAAATACAACTCTTTGCTATATACTTTACGGGGAGTTGACTAAAGGGTCATACTTCACCGAATCCGAATCCTAAATTGAGTGTCAACTGTACTAGTATTAATTTGTAAGGTTAACTCCAAAGAAACTAGTAACAAGTACTCAGCATTGGGTTTATTCAAACATATTCCCCATGGTCAGAAAAATAAAGTCCTACTTTTTTATAATTTCAATTCAAAATGGTACTCTTTTTTCTTCGTGACAAGTAGACTATTAAAGTAATTGTATTGCTTATTCAAGATTGATAGCATCTTACATACCTAGAATATATACCCAAACCTGACAATTCATATATAGAATGAAAGGACATTCTTTGCTGCCAAAATGAGGGACAACCCCTTAAGTAATTATGATACATAATTAGGTAAAGCACTAAGGTTCAAACCCCAACTCTTTTTTATAAATTAGCTATTGTATGATGATCATTTGATTCATTTCAAAACATCAAAACGTGCACTAATGTAGTCCATTCATTTTAACTGAAGAAATTGTATTATATAGACTAAATCCACACACTTTGGTAGAAAAAGAGTTGAAGATTGAGAGGGAGGGGGTGGAGGGGACCATATATATGTAATGTACTAGCTAGCCTACTAGCTAGACTAAGCTAGCCTTTCCAAGGTTAGGGTTTTGATTTTTTTTTTTTTTTTTGTGAAATCTTCTGGCCAGGCCGCCTTGTAACTCACAAGAAAGCACTCAAATTTTATGTGTATTGAAATTTTATTTACTTGGATCTTGGTTTGCTAGCTTGTTCTGACAGTTTGTTAAAAGCAATATTCAATGATTTTCTCAGTTTAATTTGTTTGTAGGAAAGTTGTATTTGGTTGACCTTATGTTCATGTGTCATAACATACTATTTGCAGATTCCCCTTTGTTATTTGGAAAATTTACTGAATTTTGATACTTACCTACAACTAAAGAAGAAAAAAGAAAATATATGACAAAATTAATGGATGCCCTCAAATTTGCACCTTCAAGATTTTTATTTCACTTTCCATTAGTCCACTCAATGATGCCAACTATGAATGTTGGAGCCATGGCATGTAGCATATATCATTGCACATACACATGCTTGCGCATACACATACACACTATATAGACGCGAACGAACCCTGGTTAATTAAATTAAGCTATATCAATTATCAATCAAGCTGATCTGAATATAGAAATGGTTGATGAGCAAGATAGATTGCTTCCGATAGCCAACGTGGGGCGGATTATGAAGCAGATCCTGCCACCAAGTGCAAAGATTTCCAAAGAAGCCAAAGAAACAATACAAGAATGTGCATCCGAGTTCATAAGTTTTGTCACTGGTGAGGCATCTGACAAGTGTCACAAGGAGAATCGCAAGACGGTGAATGGAGACGACATCTGTTGGGCTTTGAGTTCACTAGGGTTTGATAACCATGCTGAGGCTGTAGGGAGATACTTGCATAAATTTAGAGAGTTTGAAAGAGAGAGATTAGCCAACCAAAACAAAGTTCACACTAGCACTGATGAGGAAAAAGGTGAAGCATCAAGCTTTGAAGATAGCCGATTACAAGTTACTATACCAAATTCATTAGAGATTAGAGTTATGGAGAAAGGCGAAACCTCTCTTGTGAAGCCAAGATCTTGAGGTGAAGTGATAATTGATGAAAAAATGATGAACAGTATCATTGGATTGGGTTTTTTTCCCTTGTGTACTTCAAGCGTAACGGCTTCATTCTAGGGTTGATTTTATGGTCAAATTAATGACAAGTTGAAGGTAACTACTGTCATTATTCTCAATTGTTATTCATTCAAAGATTCCTTTACTTCTTCTCCCCTATTTTTCTCTATTGTATAAGGGGATCGAAATTAAAGCAACTTATGCACAAATAAGAGAAAACTTTAATGTATGTATTAGTCCTCAATATTATCGATGATTAGTACTTTGCTTAATTTTTAATTCCTTTTCTTCTCTTGTTTCTCCTCTTTGTATAGGGGTGAAGCAACTTATGAAGAAATTAGAATGAGATCAGATGAAGAGCAGCACTTTTTGTAATTAGGGTTTGACTATGAACAAATTATATGCTTCACTTTATGCCAATGTTCTAGAAGTCTGAATGAATATATGTCCTGATAGGTCTTACCCTAAATTGGTTTCTGATTCATCAGTGGTTAATTCCTCATGTAATTATTCAACTGAAATCACATGTTCCCATTTTAATTATCTCAAGAATTTTGTGTAGACATTCAAAGATCTAGTAGCTAGGAATTAGTACATGAGGGTTATGCTAATTTAGTATTTTCAGTGTTTTAGACTCTAGCTCAACACCATTTAACTTCTACTCAAATGCATTTACCAAACCCTAGTTCAAAGAATTTCCAAGTCTCTCTGATCTCTCTCTCTCTCTCTCACACACACACACACACACACACGCACAGAGTAAAATGTATGTATTTAATTTCTAAGGTACCTCCCACCTAGCTATGATCAGCAGTAATGAAGAATTAGTTAGAAGTTTATAAGGGAAATTTTGATCAATCTTCTCAACTCATATATATCTCTTTTTGCCGATCTTATAGACTCTAAAAGAATATTGTTGAAGTTTAAGTAAATTCCGATCAATCTTCTGTATGGACTAGTGGAATGAGATGAACAGAAAGTATTTGTGATCATCTAGGCTAGTTTTATGTTTTCTTAAATTTTGGTATTTTGTGCCATCTCACTGATTAATGTTCATTTTTGATATGTTAATTTATAATTAATTCAGCTTTTAAATTCATAAATGTCTACTGGAAACTTCTACATATCTTCAACATATATTCCCTCCTGTAGGGCCTCTATAGAGGTAAAGCTTCTAAGGCTCCTCTTGACAAACTTAATTAAAGGGTCAGTGAGTTTCTTGTTACTGTGTTGAGATACTTCCTTATATATATATATATAGTAGTATTAATATAAAAAATTAATAGATATAAATATACAATAAATAAAAAATGGTGATAGCTCATAATATCATTAATAATAGCCAATTGAAGTCCATATGTGGGCCAAATACATGTGATGTAACAACATAAACTAGTCAAAAGTAGACCAAATTTTTCACAAAAATTAACAAGGGTTAGGGTTTCTAAAACAATAACCTAGGTAGCCGGGACCATGATATCTCTGGTATTCTGGTGGCTTTAACATGATTTATATAACTTTTCTCGAAGATTCGGAGAACCACATTATATATGTCTACACCATCGACACATTTAAATATAAATTGAGCAATTAATCCTCCCAGGAAAAGGGATTAATTTGCTGAAAATCTGAGTTTATTATATAATTAATATATTTCTGTCAGAGTTAGGGTTTAGATAAGCATGCAACCTAGGGTTTCTGTAAGCTCTTTTGGGACCACTTCTCCAATATCTTCCTGGAATGGAGTTGCTAATGGGAACAATAAATTGAATATTATACAACTAGTACACTACATATATTCTCTTTCTCTCAAACTTTATATATACCAGTACTCTTATCCCAAAGAAAAAATATCCCCCTAAATATATTTCTATAATTAAAGGATTATAAAATGTTTGTTTTTATGTAAAGATAAAGATAGAGAATATGTGAAGAGATAATGAATTAGGCTTAATCTAGCATTGGCCTTTAACATTCAAATATTATAGTGGGACTAGAATATGTATTGACCCTCAACTTTACATCTGCTAGGAAGTGAAATGTAACAGAAAGAGAAGAAAAAAAATTAATAATAATAATGATAATAAGCTGAATATCTCCATACTCCTAATCAAATTAAGACATAATTTTGCGATTAATCAAATTAACGGCACTTTGGCGACAGTAAAGTCTCTCTTTAATAATTAATTTTTCCTTAAATATACTGGCCGGCTACACGGCATTTTTTGCACTCGTTTTCCAAGACAGATAGATGACATAAGCCGTATGATCATCCTCCATGTGATACTTGTGAATAGTGCAACTGTGCAAGTGCAGCATTGTGCCGTATCACAGCTCAAAAGTAGTTAGCTAGAAAGGTGTTTTATATATGATTATCTTTCTTGTGAGCTAGGAACCCTAATTTATGGATGTAGTATCATGGCATGCACAATGTATGTTCATGTTCTACTCGAGATGGAGCACGAATTAATACCCTAAGATAGATAGGTTGGCAATTTTTTATCTCCTTTAGCAACTAGAAATGAAGTGATAAGCTTCTATAATGTCAATTCACTTACATATAAGTAGCTAGATTACACTATTTCTAGCTACATATGGTACTTGCTCAACCATTTCAGTACCCTCAAGATCGATCAAGACACTCTTGTACGTTTATACAAAACACTACATACATGTTTGGAACTCAACTTCACTCAAAATCTCAAACTATTAGGTTTTGTGTCCATTCATGTATATTAGTCCTTCATTCTTTCATTATTTATTTTCTGATGCGATACTCCAACTCACTTGCGATATCTTAACATTAACTCTTGTTCAACATAATGAGAAATATAAGGTTTTTGAAAAGTCACAAACTTCTCACATATTAATATCGATCATGGTAAGATAGTTTGTGATATTATTCGGTCAAGAATTTACGGCCTGGTTGTGAGTTTTATTTTGAAAGAAGAGAAATTAAGTTAGAACATTACGTCTAAATTTATTTTATTTTTATTTTTTTTTTGACAAAGTATGGAGTACTATTATTGATTATCCAACATCAAAGCATTACAAGCAAAGGGAGGTGGAGAACCTATCCAAACATGGCTACCAGACATAGAACCCGACGCACGAGCTAAGGAATGTGTGACACCGTTCGCTGACCGCCTAATAAAACAAATACGACAATCCTCAATATCAAGGAGGAGTTGCTTACAATCATCAATAACCAAACCTAAAGGACTCGGAAAGGAATCAGATCCCCGAATAGCCTGAACAAGATTGAAAGCATCTAATTCAAGGATCACTTTCGCTGCTTGACGAGTCTTTAACCAGCTAAGGGCCTCTCTGCAGCTGATTGCTTCCGCCATTTCAAGATCTAAATGACCCGCAAAAGAGTCACACCTAGCAGCAACCAAAGAACCAGCGCAGTCTCTAATCACCCAACCATAACCAAGCTTTGCCTCCTGATTAAAAACGGCACCGTCAACGTTACATTTGATCCAACTTGTTCCTGGCCTAGACTAAGAAATATTGCCATCTTCAAATATGGAAGTATTGCCATTTACAAACTTTCCTTGAGCGACAGTCCATTGGAAAAGATAAGAACTCGCAAGATTTAGCAGGCTAGCTGGCTTTTGGACCCGATTATTCCATAACACCTCATTTTGATTCCGCCAAATACACCAAATTATCATACAAACTATCTTAATCTCCTCTTGTGAACCACTAGCCAACAGACTAGAAAACCACTCAAAGAAGTCTTGGGTACCTGGGGGAATAAAACGCACAGTAGACAGCCTCCAATATTCTTTCGCAAAAGGGCAGGAGGTAAACACATGATGACTGGATTCTGCCGCAGAGTTACACACAGGACAAGTACCATCCACAATGACTCTTTTCTTCAAAAGGTTATCTTTGGTGGGTAGACTACCATTACACAAACGCCATAGAGTATGTTTCACTTTTGGAGGGATACGAACCGCCCAGAGCTTCTTCCAAGTTGGAGCATCATGACGAGGGTGAAGAGTGCTCAGGTCAGAGGTCAAGAAGTCATAAGCGCTCTTCACCGAATACAACCCCCTTCGATCGAACCTCCAATACAGGCGATCCGCCTGACACCTACTGCTCAATGAAATATTAGAAATCAACGAAGAGTCACGAGCATCAAATAAATCCCTTACTAAATCAGTGTCCCAAGAAAGCGCATCAGGGAGCATGAGATTGTTCACAGAAGCATGCTTCGTCCCTGGAACAAAGGAAGAAAACAACCAAGGATTATCATCGTCAGGCAGCCAAGGCTCCGTCCAAATATTAATGTTTTTCCCATTGCCAACACGCCATCTGGCACCTTGCTTTAAGAGAGATTTGGCAGCCATGATACTAGACCAGATGAAGCTGGGATTATTGCCTTTCTGAGCACAGAAGAAAGAAGAAGAAGGGTAATATCTGGCCTTAAAAATCCTCGCAACCAGTGAAGATGGACGAGTCACCAAACGCCACCCGCTCTTACCAAGCATAGCCAAGTTGAAGTCATAGAGACTCTTGAAACCTAAGCCCCCATGCTCCTTCCGAGCGCATAATTTCTTCCAACTAACCCAATGAATCCCTTTGGACTGATTAGAGCCCAACTCCCACCAAAAGCGAGCCATTGAGCTTTCCAACTCCGAGCAAAGGTCCTTCGGCAATAAAAAAACACCCATAACAAAAGTAGGAAGAGCCTGAGCCACACTCTTTATAAGAACTTCCTTACCAGCTTTGGAGAGTAACTTTATCTTCCAGCCGGACAGACGACCCCACATACGATCCTTGACAAAAGATAGAGCCTGTTTCTTATTATTCCCCATATAAGATGGTAAACCAAGGTACTTTCCATGATCAGAGGTAACCCGAACCTGAAAAATGCCACTAACCACATTTTGAACAGTCGCAGGCGTATTAACACTGAAAAGAATAGAGGATTTCTGAAAGTTTATCTGCTGACCTGAGGCAGATTCATATAACTGGATGCATTCCTTTATATGCTGACATTCTGAGGTAGTCACCCTGAAAAACAAGTAACTGTCATCGGCAAAAAATAGGTGGGACACAACTGGAGCACCTTGAGAAACTTTACAGTCGTGGATTAGCCCACGACGCTCATAATGATGAAGCAAGGTAGAAAAACCCTCGGCACAGAGGATAAATAAATACGGCGAGAGAGGGCAACCTTGCCGTAAGCCTCTCGAAGGAATGATAGGATCCAACTCACAGCCATTATGAACTATAGAATATTTCACAGTGGAAACACACAACATAATCCACCGAATCCAAACCGAAGGAAAACCCATACGAACCATGATTTGGTGCAAGTAATCCCATTCAAGTCTATCATAGGCTTTGCTCATATCAATCTTCAGCGCAGCGAATCCTGACTTCCCTTGCCTTTTCCTCTTTAAATAGTGAATGACCTCATAAGCGATCATAATGTTATCAGAAATCAGCCTTCCCGGAATGAACGCACTTTGACGTTAAAGATAACATTGACGTTACAAGAGCTACTACCGGTGCTCGATAAGGGTATTGGATAATGAGAATTTATTAATTGTTTCCCAAATTTAAAGATGGTCTTCAATTGATTGCAAGAAATAAAAGAAGATGCAATGATCTTAATCTAACTATTGTAATATATATATATATATATATATATATATGTGTGTGTATGTATATATATCCTTGCATCGGACTTTAATTAATTGAGGAACCATTTGGAACTCAAAAAACTCAGAAAAAGATCAAGGAAATTTAATGAAATATAAAAACTTATTGGAATATTATTAAACATCTATAACCTAAATTTGAAGATTTTTAGCAATGTTAAAATATTTAGAAATATAGATGATTCAATTTACAATTTTTTTTATCCATACCTTTTGGATTGCCATGTTTTGTAAGAATTTTTGTTTTAATGAAATTAAAACAAAAAATATTTATGATGTTTTCCTTTACCTTCTTTTTCGTCCTCGATTACCAAACCTCGATATATTGGAACTTGGAAAACGCAAAGAAAAGAATTTTAAAACAAACAAAAAACTCTTAATGAAAATAAATCTAAGCATCTATTCTTCTAAAATATCTCATATTAATAATAATGTTAAAACATAATTTAATTAGTGTAATAAATGGCTTTTTTTTAATGAAAAAAAGTCTCAGCAAAGTTTTAAATTTCATTTATTTTTCTTTGTTTTCTCTCAAATTTTTCAAGTTACAAATAATGTACCCACGGAGTTCAAAATAAAATAAGTTTGAAAATTCTACAATAATTATTCATCTATTTATATAATTAAAACTCATCTATTAAACGAATTATTCATATATTTATATGTTTATGTATTCATCTTTGTATGTAATAATATAATATTAAAATTTGAATAATGATAAATTAATTGCATACTTAGATATTATTGATTGCAAAATATTACTTGTAATAGAACTCTAACTAAAATCAAAAATTGTATAAAAATATATGATAGTAAGGAGATAATTATGGCAATAAGGATATGAATAGAATAAGTTTGGAAGTCAAGTGAAAGATATAAAAATAGCCGACTGAATCTTTTTTCGATCTGAAAATTGAATGATCACAATAGAATATTTTATTTTGTGGTTTTAATTATCAGAAATTGATATTTTGTGAGACCCATTTATTATTCATGTGAGAGAAAATTTGTGAAATTATCATTTTTACTTGTAAAAGTATAAATTCTCTTACTATATAATAAATTCTTTTTCTTAAACTTTATGTAAAAAGGATCAAATCAAATTCTTGCTGTGCTTTTATAGATATAAATAGCTGTAATAGATTTATAAGAATTCGGATTGAATAACAAAAATATATTTATTTTTTTGTACTTTTATATATAAATAGACGTCCTAGTTTTAGCCAAAAAATAGATAAACAAAACTTCCTAGACCAGCTGCCTGGTTTTGTTTAGGTAAGTTAATTTGAAATTTAAGGGGGGGAAACCCACCAATGAAAAAATAAATAAATAAATAAATAAAGGAAAAAATGTGTTAAAAAGAAATGACCTTAAAGAACATAAATCTAATTAATTATACATTTAAGTTATAATATCAAAAATATTAAACTGTAGTGATTTCACCACTTTGAATTTCATTTCTCTTTTTATTTTCTTCTTTTCCACATAAAGTTTTCTATGTTCCAAACATTAAAAGAAAATAATTAAAAGGGGGGAGAGAGTAATTTCTCATTATATTAGGACCCTAGTAAAATCTAGGAATTATAATGAAAGATTATGCTTCTTGAAATTGATCACTAGAACTCGGTCCAACCGTTCTTTGATACCTGCTCGTACAAATCTTCTTTCAATACAAATCTTCTTTCAATTTTGATTATTACTCCATCCGTTACACAAAAAGCGTCACACTTGCAAAAATTACAAATATGAAGAATGTATTAATTCTTTTTCCATATTTTTCGCTAAAAATAATAAGTTAGTTAAGTAACAGCCGCGTGATAATAAAATTATGATGACATCTTTAAAGGCATTGTATCATTGTATATTACTATCTAGTAAAAGATTACTAAAAAAAAAAACTTTTTTAAAAAAAATTACAAATGGTCATTTTTTCGGATGGGAAAGAGTATTTGTTTGATGAGATGGGTGAAGAATATCTACACCAGGTGCTTAGAAAATTAGAAAGAGGTGGGAGCTGCAGCTTCTAAGATTGTTGTACGGAGACTGAAACAGACCAGAACCAAAAACATAGTCATGAATAAGATTCATTTGTATATGTCACTGAATTTGGTTTAATATATACTCCCACGGTTTCGAATTATAAGATTAATATTAACTTTTTAAACATTTTCAAACTCTAAATTGACATGAATTCATATAATTTATGTCAATACAATTATTAATATTATAAACTACATAAAAATTACTACTAGTTATTAAATAAATCATGTCACTTTTATATTTGAAAATGTCCCAAAATTGACTTTTAAAAAGTCAATATTAATCTTATTATTTGGAAAGGAGGGAGTATAAACCATAAACTCTATTATAAATGTTATCAAAATCACTGTAGTGATGCACAATTGATTTTTGTTTCCCAGGAAATGGTTCTCCAACTTCATCTAAGAAACAGAAAAATCAATAGAAAATTTACTTCGTATAAAGTCTATCAATGCTTGATGTTTTCAAAAGTATAAATACTTTACATGGAAAGAAACTAAGCCTATATTTATTTTACCAAATAAATCAAATCAACAGCACCATGAGGTCAACTCCAGGAGGGAGGCTTAGGTTTAACTCGATCGAAAAAACCCTTCCCCTTCCCTTCTAAAAAGATTCTGGTGATAATATGATGCACTTTGTGCTCCAACTAAAAGGTAAGAACCTAAATTCTAAAAAGAAAGAACGGCTAAAATCAAGAAAAGTGATGGAAAAAAATTACTCACTGTGGAGGGGATCAGTAATCTCCTCTCCTACTGTCAACGAGATCATTGACGAAATTGTCTTCCTCATTTTCCAATTGTTCCAAGTATACTTTATTAGTCGGATCATAAGCAACAGCCTTGCGCAAATACTTGGCAGCCTCAACCTTGCGACCTTCGTTGGTTAAAGCACTGCAAAGCCGAGTGAACACACAATTCTTACATACTGAGAGAGTAATACTCAAAAGAATTGGGCAACTAAAGAATTTTCAAAAACTTTAATTTTTCCAATCGTCAATCAGTATACAAGTACAAAATTGATTTGTTAATAATGACACTACACTAATAGAGATGATTGATCATGTGTGGTTAAAGGTTAGAACAAGATTGACTTCTTAATGAGGACATTAATTTTTTATCCACCTAAAAATGGAAGTGATAATGAAATTGGGATTGGAAGAGTAATAAGAATTTTCAGGTTTTTTCAGGCTGAAGTATCTGATATTGAAACTAATGGATTTCACTGCTCCTATCCAAAATGTTCTAAACTAACAAAATACAGAACTGATTGCTCAAATTTGTACCTTGCAAGCATTACCAACCCATCATAATAATGGGCTTTACTTCTTGCATCCTCTGGCTCTTTCATGCGCCCTAATCTATCAAAGTGTATCATGGCTTCTGCATATTTGCCCTGCCGCACATTATATTAAAATAAGTTAAAGAACATGATAATAATCTCCATTCTAAGAGAAATTGATCCATATATGTGGACCCACAAATCATTTCATGGGCAGCCTCAGGATATGGGTAACAAAAAAAATCAGAAGGTATCTATTCGAAGACGGGAAAGATCAAACTGTATCGGTAAATGGCACACACAAAAGCAGGCAAGGAGTAAACCTCACTAGTCACTACTATAATTGCGATGCCATGTATTTGGTTTGCACGCCTTTAAATGTAATATTTTTAGGACAGAGAAGAGTAAGGAGTTAAAGGATCTAATTAAGATAATGCTTTCATTAGTCATTCACAGCTTGCATATTAAATTAAACTAGAATAGTGAAGGCTTTGGTGTGCTTCACCTGTCGTATATAGGATGCACCAGCCCACTGTGAAGCAACTATCAACAGATCAACCTCCTCAACCTCTGTTGGATGGCCCATGAGAAAAAGCTATTGAGAAGTTTTTTTAAAACAAAGTATCATGTTAGTAAAATGGTTAAGAGAATGTAACGGTCCGCGATATGTCAGATGGAGAACTAGAATTAGAATGATGAAAGTTATTAAACATTTATGAACTCTAAATACATACCCTAGAGATTGCACGCTCCAAGTGTTCTGTAGCTTCTGCTAGCATTCCTTCTTGCAATATTGTTTGTCCCATAACAATCAAAGCTCTTACGTGCTCAGGATCCTTCTCAAGTGCTAATCTGTAATTTACATTTACATATGCAGCCCATTTGCCAAATATATCTTGGAAGAAAAGGATGTTATTATGTTTACCTTAGCAATACAACTGCTCTGTCTTTATGCCCTTTCGCTAACAGTTGGATTGAAAGCTGTCAAGAATCATAACCGTAAAATGAGGAAAGTAAAAATGATATGTCACTCGTATTCACAATTTCTATAGAGCAAATATTAATATCCACTCACAATAACCAATTCATGGGGGGATCGATTTCGAACTGATATTTTGTGCTGCTTGCGTGATGAATCTAATAATGTTACTGCTGTACCAACATCTTGAGTATCTGCAGCTGTTACAGGACCCTGCTGGTCAGGTAGCCCCAAATGATTGCGAACACGTGGATCATTCAGGCACAATTGCTGCAGAGTTGATAGTATGGGGTTAACACAACTAATTTTACATGTTAAGACTACATAGTTTTAAAACCCAAGAACTTAGAACACAGAAAATGACACTTGCAAGTATATAAATCTCAAGAACCTTAAAAATATAAGTATTACTATTGAAGTTTAACATAACTTTACGCAAGACCATTTGTTAAGTGCCTTCACTAAATTATGTCTCATAAGCCCCTTCACAAATTCATGTCACCACCATACACAAATTTTTCATCCCATCTCTCACCGTTTTCTCCCAACTAGAAGGAAAGAAAAATAGTTACAACTTACGATGGAAGTTTCTGCTCACGTGGAGGATTTATATATTTGATGACTGAATATCATATCCCTCACAAACATAAATAGAAACAAAATTCATAATAAGGAAAAAGTGTCATAAACTAGATTTCCCTGATTACTCGGCTACACGCACTTGCTTGGTTGCTTGCTTCATTCCCCATTTGCTTCTTGGCCCATGCAACACCTCTTTTCTCTTCAAGCTGACTGGAAACAAAGACGCCATTCTCTCTTCACTTGCGTGCTACCCATCTCTCACTCAAATTTTGGTTTGCTTGCAATTCATTTACCAGAGAGGCAGATAGAATAATCTTTTCAAAATCGAAGTAAAAAGTTTATAATAAATAAAGATGGTGAAAGCTAATCAAAATGTAGGCAGCAATAGACGGTGCCAGACAATGATACAGAAGGTGGCATAATAAGTATACAGTGACATGTATAACAGTTTCACCAACTTCATATTCTCTGTTAGTTCATGTAATAGTTTGACCCATGTGATACCACAACTGCAAATACCAGAATTTGGTATTATTAGTATATCTATTCTCAGACTTCCAGAAAGTAACAAATTTCTGTAATTTACATATTTTTCTTTTTTTTTAAGTAAGTTCGTTCACAATTCTGTAATTGTTTTCTTTATCCACTTTCCATCTTCACAAGAAACAAAGCACAAGGACAACAATCATACCAAGTATTATCCAACATCAAGGTGGCATTACATTTGAAAATAACACCCTTCATAATGATGCTTCATCAAAGAAGATTTTCTCTTGAATAGCAAAACTGTCCCAAAGCTTTAGCAACAAGGATGTAACTTGGAATTATGCTACAAATTTCTCCAATATATATAAACCTAAAAAGAAATCAAAGGACCAACCTGGATGAGAGTTAATGAACTATTTGTAAGCCAATAGACTGAACTCCCCTGCAAAATATAGGAATGAAAAAAAAGACCCATTATTCTATGACTGCGTATCGATGTAAATCATAACTGAAGACTCCACTGTTAAAGAGAGAATCCAAATGCAAGAAACTAAAAGAAAGAAGCAAACAAAAGGTTTCACAGTTCAATCACTAAAAGCTCTCCCAAGGAAGAAAGTAAATGGGCTGACTAGGTGCCATTGAATCATTTACTTGATAACTAATCATCTCCCCCATTTCCCTCTCACCTCTTCCTTGCCATTGTAACTACTGATATATGAGCCCATTGGCAAAGGAAGGCCATGGGCCTGTCCAGGTTTGGGCCGTAGCCGGCCTAACTGGACCAGGCCAGACTGGGCCTGTGGGCCAGTGGTCACGTCAAACCAAGCCAGAGCAGCTCAAAAAGTAAAAATGTTAGGCCCAGCCCTCACCCAGGCCCTAGTTACATATGGTTAGACCAGGTTCAGGGCCGGGCCCGCCAGACTTTTTTTATAAACAACACTTAAAAGTAATTCAATAAATGGTATTATTAATATAAATCAAAATGGAACCCATGTTTGTTGTACCTAATTTTTAGGCCAACCTACATTAAAATCTATGCACTGCAAGACTTGAAAGTAATCAATGAGATATTACGAACAGCTCAATTCATGTATAATCTAGTTAAAATTATCCCCAACCAACATCGTCTGAATGAATTTTAATCTCTAACATGCTGTATCTTTTCTTAAAAATGATATAACTGTAAATGGGCATCAAATTTAAAATATGTTTCTATCATATATAGTACAGCCTCAAACCTTCACTTGCTTCTCCATTTGACAATAAGGGTAACATGAGCAAACCATCCCAAGATTTACAGTCTTTTAAAGTTGAATTCTTCTTAATTTCCAATATCTCTTTCACCATGTACTTCAGGAGGACACTGGATATGAGATTTGTTCAATGTGCCTCTAAAGCCATATCCTCAGTTTGAGATCTCTCCCACACCTTGAAATTGGTGATTGTCCACCTCAATTATGTCATAATCCAAAGGGCGGTCCATCCCTCACCCCAACATGGGGCTGTGTTTGTTAATCATATATAAAGTGGATGGGAGCGTCTATCTGTTCAAAAATCTGCAGTGGTTTCATGGGAAACTAGTCCACCATAAGCACATTCTCTCCCTCCATATTTTTCATTTTATGATTAACTTGTCACAATAAGAACCTCGTCCAAAGAATTTTAAAGATCTTCCAAGTTCCCTTTACTCGAGACACACCCTACAAATTATTTCATGCTTTCTCACCAAATATCGCCTAATATAGATTGCCATGCATTGACAAAGGTAGAAGAAAAAATATCATAAAAGATCTCTTTTTTCTCACAGAAAACAATAAAGGTAAAACAAACACATCTCAATGACATGTAAATCATTTCAAGAATTTTAAAGATCTTCAAAGTTCCCTTTACTTGATACATACTCTGCCTATTATTTCATGCTCGCTCACCAGATATCACCTAATATAGCGCCATGCATTATTGGTGAACGTACAATAAACAATATCATAAAGACCTGAAAAAATAAATAACAAAACATAATAAAGATAAAACAAACACATCTCAGTAACAAGTAAATCATTTCTTTGGGTGAATCAATGTTGTTCAACATATATACTTCAATTATGCCGCATATTTTGAACAAGTAAAAGCATTGGAATGGATCATGCATAAAGGCATAGAATATATGTAAAATCTTCATACTTAATATATGTATAGGTAGATAGGCAAACCATAAGAAATGAAGTAGTTCCTTAAAAATCAAACATTTATCACAAAATATTGGGGAAGAAATGAATTCACGTAAGTTAAGTGATCCCAAAATACAGTGGGAAAATGTGGATAGGATATATAAGTTACCTGCGGAACACAGAAACCAGCGAAAAGGATAGGCAGTGTTAACACGTCCAAATAAAACTTGTAGCTCTGATAACAAGTCAATGATTAGCATTCTAATCTAAAGGTGTCATGAGCGACTTAAAAACATATCAATCAAATATATGTAGATATTCAAATTGGGATTAAGCCCAAAAACTATTTAATCAAAATTCCATAAAGAGGATTTTTATTACTCTTGTTTGGAAAAATCTATATTACAATTTAGCTCAGTCCATTTATCATAAAGAAAGTATATGCTTGTTGTATCAAATACATGAGATATATTAATATCCATGACTCGATCTAGCACAGGACTTGATTACGCACCTTAACTAAAAAACCAAACAAGCCAGTCACTTTTCCAGCTGAAGTGATTCGAAATGAAACCTGTTTAAAGACGATCATTATATTTTTTTTTTCTTTTGATAGGTAAATAATTTCACCACGGGCACCAATAACAGGGGCGAACTAAATTACACATGTAAAATAGAATTAACGCCACTATCGGGATACGATTAATAAGAGCCAAGAAAAGTAAAAAGAATTAGACCTTCATGTTATATCGCTAAGTACCTCAGAGAAAACATCATAAGCAATAAATAATAAGAAACTAAAAGAGAGTAAGGTATACCAACAAATAAAAATACTGTTCAAAAACCACCATCAATTGTGTGTTTAATTCATGTTTCTGTTATTTGGGAACCAAAAAACAATTATTCAGATTTCAAAAAATGCTGATGGTTACAGATTATTTATTGAGGTACTAAACAATGGCTAGGAATGAAACAAACCAATGTCCTGCATCAAAAACCAGAGCAGACGAAGAGAGATGACCACCTTAATGTGATGCTATCAGGGGCCTGAAGGCGACCCATCTGGAACTAAACACCCAACTGAATAATGGATTTCAAAAAGTCCCCAGATCTTTTACTTTTTATTTTTTGATGGGTAAATTTGGCCCCAAGGGTGGGGATTGCAACCAGCGACCTTGAGGTTATTCCTCAAATTCTCTGTCATTTCTCCCACCCCTTGGGATTAAAAAAGTTCCAAGATTTTATCCAACCTCTTTAACCTGACCGTACATCTTTCATCACTTTCCCTACTTCCTCAAATTATTTAGTTTATTTTATCCAGCGTGCATAACAATAGCTTAATCTTCAGTGTTTCGACCTTTTCCTACAATTCTCTTTTTCTAAAGGGGGAAATTACATTTTCCAACACATAGCAGCACAAGAATATTTCCCATTAGCTACAAATGCTTGTGCAAGATTAAGGTGGTGTTTGTTTGTGTCTGAATGCCTCTTAATTCACCTGCCTCTGATTCGGTCAGAGGCAAATCTTGTTTGGTAAATTTTTTTTTGCCTCTTAATCGTTAAGACAGAAACTCAAATCTTAACCATTAAGAGATGCCTCTTAATAGTTTATTTAAAATTTATGGACAAAAATAGCCTCAATAAATATTGTACTCCTTCAATTTCAAATTTTAAGATCATTCAAATAAAAATTTTAAATAACTCAGATGTTAAAATGGTAAAATAGTGTCATTCAAATGTTTTACACTTTTTAGTTATCAAACAGTTTTTTAGATTCAGATGTTATTTCATTCAGATGATCTAATTTATTAAGATGTATTAATTACTCAGTTTTATCAAACACCACCTAAATCTGCAATTATCTATAAAGTAGAGGGCTGCAGTATATAGATAGAATTAAATAAGGAACTTTAAGTTTCACTCATCAATAAATAAACAGTTTCTACCTGAACATTCACGAAATGCAAACCAGCAATTAGTAGAGGAAAGATGGCACCTAAAACACCATGAGGTAATTCAGTCAAATTCTGGAACCATAGAGTGCCCCCCTGAAATAAATTTAAAAAGAGAAAAAAAAAATATGTAAAGACGAAAGATATTTTCAGAACTGCCATCAAAGTTTCACCCTGCTTCTTAAGAATAATGTAATAGATTTAATAACAACATATAGACCAATATCTGCTAGATCTCGAGAACAATATTTGCAAGTATTTACTATTTAGACCTTCATAAGCTATAAAAGTACACTTATTAGAAGAAGCTAGTGGTTCAGCGTTAAGAGACCCAAGAGAAAGCAGATATAGAGAGGATGGATATATATATATATAGAGAGAGAGAGAGAGATAGTCAACTTCTCAATGGATTCTCTTGGGAGCATGTGAATATTTAATTGTATCTTAATTGAAATTATTCTCACATTTATTATTTCAGGATTGTTATTTTGTAGAAATGTTATAGATTCTATTTTCTATTAGTCAGGGGTATATGGCAAGAGTAATGCTAGGGGTTCCAAATTGATGAGTTACTATCGCATTAGTTGCTCAGCACTCGCATTTATTACATGTTGAGCAACTAATTGATAATGACACATCAATTTACGATCCTGTTTGGGACCCTAGCATTACTCGTATGTATATAGAAAACTTCCTAACATTGACCAATGGCAAGGATGAAACCCCAGCGATATACTTTCTCACTGACTAAGCTGACTTAAATCGTGTAAGATATGTTTCTCTAGGGACATGCGGACGAAGGTGGGAATAATGTTTCCTTTTTTCTTTTTGATGATAATTAGAAAGGTCAAACCTTACTCTATATTTCCACCTA
This sequence comes from Aralia elata, assembly GCA_034770075.1. Lineage (NCBI taxonomy): Eukaryota > Viridiplantae > Streptophyta > Magnoliopsida > Apiales > Araliaceae > Aralia > Aralia elata. Next base: position 71,130,979 of record CM068383.1, read on the forward strand.
TTGACCGACACACAATGCCTCCATCACAATCAACAATGCCCTTTCTGAGATAACATTTAGACAATCAAAAAACCAAGACTAGTGCCAAGAAAAACAGAAGCAATAGATATAATTCTTCGGTCTACCTCAACCAATTCTAATCAAAAATAATAGATGTCTTGAACACATAGCAGAATGTCAATTCTGGACATAGTCCTCAGGAATGAAACCAAAGAGATCAGCATAAGCATCCTATCGTATTTAAAATATATATGATTTAAAGTAAAAGAATTATTCAATTCTAATTTATGGAACTCAAAAAAAATGTAAATGACGTAACTTCCAGGAGTGCATCAGCTTTATATAAGCTTCTCATTTGCCAAGAGGCTTCATTGATGGAATACAAAATGACGGAAATAATTTATAAAATATATCATATTTCTACATGCAAAATTTTTTTGTCTCCATTAGAGTATGTCAATGACTTACACAATCAAAGCCAGTGTGATGATCCAATGACATTCTCCGGATAGTTGTCATCCACAATAGAAAGCATGGAAACTGCTTATAGAATACACAAGGCAAATAAGAACACTTATAAAAGTAAATCTATGAATTCAATGTACAATTTTCAATGATACTTGAGGGTACAAGGAATAGACATTCACTCTGTTCTAATCCACAAAAAAAATCAATTACAGAAAACAAAATAAATTCAACGGTACTGACTTTCTGTAGACAATGCAATCCATTAAAACCCTGTCTCCATATCAGTTTTTGATGTGTCAAATGAATAATTTAAACCCATGGCCATTTATTCTTACATTGTCCATTAGTATGGAAACTGCAGTGAATTTGGGCCCTCCTACATTTAAGTGTAGGAAGCAGAGGAAGAAGAAGACGAAGCTCTTTAGATGTATGCTATCTATCATTATTTGATATGTTTGACCAATTAAATGCTAGGGTAGGGCATTTAAGGATCCATATATTTATCTTTCACAAGCAATTAAAAAGTACTTCTATTAAGCTTTTACTGGAAATGGCCTACCAATTTTGATGTTGTATTTTGGTTCTGTTTCTGTGGCTTTATCTTCAAAACATCGGCACACATGACAAAGCACATTTAGTGAAATTTGCCCTTAGTTGTGAAAATTTCAGAACTTTGTGTCATACACCTTGGAGGGAGAAATACCATGTCTTATCAATCTTCATTATTTTTCTATATAATGTATTTGAAACCTCAGTTTTTGATACTCACAGACCTCAACACCATATTATTATTCATCAATATGGGAAAAAGGGAAATACTTTACCATCTAACCCAGTTTATGTTATCAATTAATGATTACTTACTTAAGAACCAACATTCGTATTTCCTTCCCTAATATGCTAATTGACACCTCCAATTCAACCAAAACTATACTTGAGTGTAATTTCCAAAGCTTTTGAACGGAAAAGGTGGAGTGCCTTACTTACTTTGACTAGTGAGACAGTTGGCATGTTTTAGGTGCTGTATATCACCAAAAGATGTTAGAGCAACTCTTTGTACATTCATTAAGAAATAAGAATTAAAGAAGATCCCCCACAAATCAATAGGTCTATTACCCTCAACATACATTTAACGGCAGATACTCAAATACCCACTTTGAAACCCCTAGTGAAGGGAAAGTTTAAAAAAAAAACTAGTGATCACTACTACTGTGCAACCATCACTTCTTTTGTTTCCAAATCCAAAATACTATTAAGCAATATCTTCTTTGAAAGAAAGATGCCAGTTTTAAATATAATTGAGCACAGTCATTCATTACTCCCATATGCTTTATAGCTTTGTGGATGGCTAATTCAACCTGCACTACATATCTTACATCTTTAAGCTAACCTAAAACTCTTTCACTTTTTAAATACATCTCAAAAATTATAATCCTATTCAGGTAAGCTCAAAAACAATAAACAAGTAAGTTTTTACATGAAACATTATAAGTAATTTATTAAGGTATGAAATATTATACGTACTTAAATATGCAACACATGTTATGCACCCATATCTAATTTTGTGATCCATTTCGGGATGTCCCCCATAACTTATGATCTGGAAAACAGAATAAAGACTTCTAACCAAATATTCCATCAGAGTCCATGCTGTTAACAGACTAGTCCAATACATCTCTTAGAAAACCAACGCATAGCATGCTTGTTAAAACATACCAACAGTTTAGGGTTTATACTCCCTAGTTATTTCCCCTGCACTCCCTCACAGAGATTGTGGCTACTGATATCCTCACGTAATACTGCTTCTAAGTTCTAACCGGTTCTTTTATTGCCACAATAATAATGCAGAGAATGATCCATGAGAAGAAATGACACACTTTCGAAATAAGTAAAATAATGTCAACATAGAGTAAGACAAAAATATCACCTGGATGGATATGTATGCAATGAACCATAAAAATGAAGGACATCCAACTGCTCGTCTTTCGCTCATAAAGAGCATGAATTGATCTTTGTAACTCCTTTCTGATAGAGGTGGTGGTAATGGAGGAGGCACTTTAAGAAACCATAACAATGTTAATAAATAAAGTGCAAGTTAAATTTTCAAATGATATTGGAATTATAAGGGAAACCTTTGTATATCACTCCTATTCTCTATTCCGAATTGAGAAAATACTACAGTTTGCAACATGCCCCTACAAACTAGAATGTCCCAGGAGGCTTTATATTCTCCTTTTCCCCTTTTCAATTGTTGGAATTGACGGAAAACACACTCATTTACCACCCATGTTTGTGTTAATCTTAATGAAAAGAATACTGTTAATTTACACTATATTGGATGGGGGAAAATACTTGGACAGGAATTCAGTTATCCTCAAATTTGACATGCACATATCAAACAAGGGTTTTCTTGAAAGACACAAGTTTGCATTTCCAAATGCATGTCAATAGATGCCAACATGGTAACTGCAATCCGGATAACTGAGTTGAACAATGAACTCTACTTTACAGAAACAAAACTGATTGCAGTTCACTGGCTTGATGGACACAGTAGTCATCAGGAATTTATTTTTTAAATCATTGTTAAGCACGGGAAATTAATTTGTGCGCAACTACCAATTATCAAGCCAACATTAAGAGTCACTTGAAAGTATTAGAACAACTAAAATCATGCCTGGCTCACCAGAAGAACCATTAGCTCACCTCATTATTGGTGCATATCTGATCCTACTAACATGTTCACTTCTGTGATTGAAAAACCTTAGGAAAGGATGTGAGAAAAATTTAGTTGCCTACTGCATCAATGATATACCTAACAGGAGGTGAATGCACAGAAGAATCGATGTAACCACCAGAAATTTTGTGGAAAGGCTTGTGGAGCTAAGTCGAGTCGGTGAAATTTCAAATGAAGCAAATACATGCACTATGAATCAAACTAAATTATACCGCACATGGCCATATAGGGCAGCAAATTTCACATTTGTTGTGAAAATTAATAAAAGATATTTAAAGCAAGTCAAGTTTCCAATTTGCAACCAAAAGTGAATACTCACATTTAGGAAACAACTCAGCTATCCTCTTTAACTTAGTTAGTTGCAAGATGAGCAAGGGAAATAATGCCATTCTGAGAGCCAACGTGGAGGACCCTATAATTACCCACCTGCAAAATCATAAATTATTAATAAGTAAAAGTAAAATGGAAACGGAAAAATTACCAGAGCACCATTACACCAAAGAAAAGAGAAGAAACTGAATGTTCTTGCATCATGTAACAACAAAAATTAGTAAGATATAAAAATTGTAGCTTCTAGCCATAACTTCAAACTTTAAGCTTTTGAGAGAAAAAAAGTGAAAGAAAGTATGTAAAGTGGACTAAAACTAAGACCTAAATTTGATTTAGACCAACGAGGATATAGCAAAGAAAAACTGTACTATCTGAACCAGTTTTAGTCAAGTCTGTTGAATCTCTTGCCCATACCAATTTGGAACCATATAAATGTACAAAATGTTATCAATCACTACAGCAAGCAAACCTCTTTTCCAAAAAAAATAAAAATAAAAAATAGAATGTGTTTACCATTTGCACGAATGACGATCAACAGAACAAGAAACTGAATGTGCCTAATCAAAGTAAAGTTTTCGAAAAAGTCAAAAAGAAAAGGAGCAGCTTTGTAGACTTCTTTTATCCAAAATAAAAAGAATAACTATTTCTTGATTTTCTTTTTCGTTTCAGTTTCCAACCAACCAAACAGAGGTGTAAGCATTCAATAAAAGTATTTAAACCTTTTGATTAGTATGTTCTAGACTCAGCTGATAACTACTAAATAAAAAGTAACAACCTGATAGGTATTGGACAACAGTGAAGGTTCTAACTTGCATGCTTGAGGGGGGCTAGTCGGCTACCCACTAGCTAAGGGGCAATCAACCACCTCGACTTTCAATAAAAATAAAATAAAACCATAACCAAACTATTAAGTAATTAGTTTCTAAGAACATAAGGGCGATGTTTAGTAATTCACTATGTTGCCCTCCTTATTTTGAAAAAGAAAAAATGGTACTAACCTTTGGTTCCCTAATATATTAGAAATAGTGGTCAAACTGTAAAAGAATCATGTTATTTTTGACCCAAAAAGAACCTGGGTCTTCCCACTCACAAAATTTAGTAGAAAAAGATTATGTTGTTTGTTGAAGTGTTTTAAGGGTATATTTGGACTTAATGTTTCAGTAGTTTGCATACCTACCAAAACAATGAATTGGCAAATGCTATTCAGTTCTGGACCTGTCCTATCACTTAAATACCTCTCACAACCTCACTTATTCCAACTTCATTTTTACTAATTTAATTATATAAAATGAGTAAAAAGATTTTTTTTATTTATTTTTATTTTACATAGCTACATGAAACTAATTCGTATACTTAATTTATACACCTAATGACGTGGCTCATCACATCATTTGTTCAGTTAAAACATAATAGTACCTTACTTCTCAATGAATTTTAACAATGCCCTTGACACATTACCAGTTATATTTTAGGTGTGGATTCAAACTATCTCATCAAAAATTGTACGTCTACTTATAATCCAATCTAACTCCCCTATGAATATTTCTACTTTAACAATTACTAGGTGAGTGCACAAAATAATTCGTTCTTTTAATTTTCTTCATCTCCTCCTAAACCAATCAGTGTTCTAATAATTTTCTTAATATCTTCCTTCATTTTTCTAGACTCTAGGAATGAAACACAGAGGTTTTAAATATAATCTGTACAGGAATATGATAAAGTAGAAGTAAAACTACTAACCAAGGAAAACCAGTGAGATCATGATATCCATCAAGCAAAGAAATTAATGCACGAACTGGAAGAATTGAATCCTCACCACTAACGTTACCCAGAGAATCCCCAATTTCTGTACCACCAAATCCCAAGTCTGAGACCTCTGATTGAGTCGCCACTGAGTCAGTGTCAAGGTTGAGACTTCCTTGTTGCGAGCCACGAGTTGAGAAGGTGCAGGAGAAAGAGAAATTAGTAGGTATTGATGAGAAATGTGGACTAGGATTTGGTGATGGGTCTGTGAAGAAGAAATATGAATTGTAGAGAGAACAAGAAGTAGAAGTGGTAAAAGAAGAAATGGTTTGTATTTGTCGGGAGTGACGAAGAAGCTTTGACAGTAACAACTTTGGGGCCGCCATAGTGGGAAGAGCAAATCTGCAATAAATGATTTAAATATGTTAGCACTATGACCGAAACATATAACAAAACACAACAGAACACATCAGTCAGAAGGAAATATTTAAACCATTTCCAAGTTCAAACCACCAACATACCTAAACCATTGATACTCTAAGTTTGATCAAACTGAAAATTAAGTGCTGAATTGTAAGAAAACAGCAGCTTCAATCTGAAATTACTGAATTTGATTGAACATTTTCAGAAAATTATCAAGTTTATAGTTTTATCACATATTCTTTTACTCCCACCTTCCAAAATTAGAGATACGTATTATTTCCGTAGTCCATTCCAAAATGAGAGATACATTTTTGTTATTAGACTATAAAGTTACATGAAGCTACAACCATGCCATTACTTATACACTAGGTAAATTGAGAACTACCGTGCCACAACTCATACATTTCTAGCAAATGTTTGGGATATGTTTGAAAAAATAGTCTTTGTTTAAAAATTCATCGTTTTAGAAATATATCTCTATTTTTTGAACTCATATTTATCTATAATGTACCAAATAAAAAATAAAGATATTTATCTATTTGTACATGAAATACATACCATAGAAAGATCAAAGTCGAAAACAACACATATTTTAAATTTTTAATATGAACATGTCCAATGAATTTACACATTTTAATAAGAACATGTCTTATTGAACTACTACCTGTAGCAAAGAAGCAAATATATATTACACACACACGCACATTTATGTGTATATTACCTTGAAGTATGCAAAAATTTTGCAAACGGGACTCTTTTTGTGGAACAAAGGAATGGAGTACTTTAGCGGAAGAGGCTTTACCTTCCTTCTCAGTTGACAATGATGATATCGTAGAATCCCCAAATACAGAAATTGATCAATACCGAAATCGCATCCTCTAATTCTCCAATTTCAGAGTCTGTTTCTTCAATTCCATCTTTTAGCTGAATAATTGTTGAAGATGCAATTTTCGTGGTTCATCCTCTATTTCGCTACGATTTCTTCCAATTTTCTTGTTTGAATCTTTGTAGTATGTTCAAGTTGTTGGGGGAAGGAAAGAAGCGCCGGACAACTGAATAGAACTTTCTTTGTTACACACTAGTGTGTTGTGTATACAATTATAACGCCAACCAAAAAAAAAAATTTATTTTAGGGATCTCAATTTCTCAAAAAATGTGAAATGAATATCATATACTTATTTAAGATTTTTAATATTATTCTAAAAAAAATAAAAATAAAAAAATAAAAACAAATGTAAAAAGGAACATATTATCTAATAATGTTATTTTTTTTTGTATTTTTGAAAAAATTAATATTACTAAGCAAAAGAAAGAGAGACAACATTCGATATTGTCCGAATAATGACTTAGGGATTGTTTGTTTACATCTGAATGAGTTTGAATTTCACCGAATAAGTCATTTAGTCCATTCATTTATAATTTTTAAATTCTCAATGTGTCTGAATAATTCATTCAGAAAATTGTGACATAATCAATAAGAAATAGTGTTGAATGATATTTTTATCTACCTACCTACCCTCATAGACAATTAAAAATTACATTTAATATTTATCATTTTTTTACTATTGTAAATAAATTTTATTATGTACAAATTATTTTTTAATTTTTTTTAACAAATTGGTCAATAACCAATTTAATGAATGTTATTGTAGTCTTTTGTTTTAGTTTTATGGACCGATAGAATGTTATTAAAAAAAATTAGTGTCTATTCTTAAAAGTATATTACTAATAGTATACTCCATCAAAAATTGTTCACAAATTTATATTTAATTTTTCTTAGATAATATTGTTTATTTATAATTATGTAATAAATTTGTTCATAATAGTCCAGAAGGTGAAAATAGGAAAACACATGTATTCAGATATTTTAAACAAATAGTTATCAAATATTTCATTTCATTATACATTCAGAGCTTCTACTTCATTCAGATTCTCGGACATTCAATTTAGTTTTATCAAACCACAGCTTACATTTTAAAAATAAAACAATGAAAGAATAACAAATGAATTTTTGTTGTCCAGAAAACTATTTTTGTTATACGATTATTCCAACACACTAAATACAAGAAAATTGAAAATCATTTTTCGAAAAGCATTTCAAATAGAGCCTTAGACTCAACGCTTAGGCCCTGTTTGCTTTCAGAGAAGTTTTCTAAAAACAGTTTTTAGAAAATTCTTTATTAAAAACAGTTTTCTATTTTCATTTTTTATTTTTCAAAAATTCGTTTGGTTTGCTAAAAACAAAAATGAAAAAGCTGATTGATGACTACGTTTTTAAAATTCAAATTCACAAATAATTTTTTTTTTTTTTTGCTAAATTAAAGTAAATTAAATAAAACAAATGAAATGTACAAAATCAAGGGGCATACCTGAATCGTTATATAGTTGAGGCAGCAAAAATATTACTCCCTCCGTCCCAAATTAATTGCTCAATTTTGACCATTTTAAGTTAAATTGACTATTTTTAGAATTAATAATTAAGCATATATAAATATATTTCTAAAATTATAAAAATTGAAGTTAGTAATAAATTGTATATACTTTGTTTTGGTTATAATCTCTTCACCTATATTTTAACAAAAATAGTAAAAAGATTAGTTCTAAAAATAGTCAATTTGACTTAAAATGGTCAAAATTGAGCAATTAATTTGAGACGGAGGGAGTACTCTATATGAACTTTGATTGATATTTTAACAGTAACGTACATAGAACATATATCTCACACAATAGCCAAAATATTACACCTTGCATTGTTGCGCATACATGTACATAATTAAATAGGTAGAATTGAAAAAGGTAGTTGCTTCAATTTAATTAGTGCAGATAATATCAATGGATTCGAACTCTTTCAGAAAAGTCACAATAAGGACATTATTCAGAAAATTGGGGAGTTTTCTGAAACCAAACAGGACCTTAGCTTTTATTTCAAATACAAGTAATGCAATTTGGCTAAAAACTTCAATATATCATTATATTATATGTCTGCAAAACCTTTGCCCTAGTGTTTCCTTATATAGGTGATGGGTCTCCAACTTTTAGGTTAATTTTGATGATAACAATAATTAATAAATAGGTTGATTAAAAAGGGTAGAATCCTCTCCATAGGATTTATATTATAATTATTTTTAATTATCTTATTTACCTTGACCAAAAATGTTTTCTAATTGAATTAATATTTTATTGATCTTGATAATTTAATATCAAGTGTTAACGAAATTAGTTCATAAAATAACATTTTCTAAGGCAAGGAAACTCATATTCTTTTAAAATAATTTTTATTCACTAAAGCTTTCAAAAATATATTATATATATATTAAAGTTTATTTTTACAAAAAGAGGAAGCTGTTAGCCTTTGTTTTTCCTATCTGAATATTTGCACACTAGGAATGTTTTTGGAAAAGTAAAGGAAGAAAATCAAAAGGCTTAAAGCCTTTGATTTGACCGAATATATGCATTATTTATGCATGTGTTAATTCCTTTGTGCCTTGACCCAAGTAGAATGTGCATGGAGATAACATTGAGACAATTCCTTTTGTCTCATCTTAATCCTTGCAGCAGATTTAAGATTTGAAAAATCAATGTAAGCATGTGTTGAATTTGTTAGGAGTTTGAACCGATGGGTTAGAGCTTTGGACTTAAAATTTTTAAATGTGTGTTTCTAGCCAATTGGTGTGACTTTCTCAAATTTCATCTGAGCCTTTCATTTTAAACAAACAAATATGAGCCTTTGGTTTTCAAAACAAACTTTCAAATAACCATTATACCCTTAACTTAAAAAATCTATAAATAAGAGGCTTTTCAGTTCATTTCAATTTGTCAATTCCTAAACAAAGAAAAATTTATTCTTCCTTGCCTAAATACTCTCTCTAAAGAAACTTTTTCTCTTATATTCAAAGTTCTTATCTTTTGCTGAAGAAAAAATTGGTCAAAGTATTTGAAATAAGTTATTTAATTGATTTATTTGGATTATCTTTTACTTGTCTATATTTATAAATATACAAATATAAATTGTTATATACATTTATATATATCTATATTCTATCTATTTATATTATATAAAAAGTCTGTACTTAGATACCGATACAATTCGGAGATACACCTCTTAAGTGAAGGAATCATCTGAACGGTCTTTAAAATCCTAAGTGACCTTTTATTGATATAATTTATTTATATAAATATCGTAAAGTAGATCAGTACTTAGATACCGATACAATTCGGAGATACACCTCTTGAGTGAAGGAATCACTCAAACGATCTTTAAAATCCAAAGTGGTCATATTTAACGTATTCACATCATAGATCAAATATATTTTTATATATATCTTTGAGTGAAACAAATTTATTTGTTATATCAAATATTATTTAATTGATTTATCTATTATACTTGATATCTATCATCACAAGTATTGGAACTTAAATTTATTTGTTCATTAATACTTGTTGCACAAATATAAAAGTTATTTAAACTTTTATATCACAATTCTCATTGAATATATCTGCTTACAAAGAAGCATATCATTAACTATAAAAGTTATTTAAACTTTTATATCTAAAATCAAAATTATATCTGTTTGACATAGAAACACAATCTTTATTTATAAAGGAAAAATAAACCTTTATAAATATGCACTAAATTATATATCTGCTTATATAGAAGCATCTTCGATCTGAGTATAAATTAATATCTGCTTACATAGAAGTATATAAAAGTCTGTGAACTTTTATACATATCTGATCTTTAAATTGTTATCTGCTTATTTGAGAAGTATCAAATATAAAAGTTATTTAAACTTTTATATATATATATGTACTGAATTTTATCTGCTTACCTTAGAAGCATATTTCTGTCAAATATTTTGTAAAAAGGGAAAATGGTGGAGTTAGTTTATTTTATGTACCTCTGAGAAAGACGAGTAATTTTTTGACCAATACCAAAGTCTTAGAGAGGTCAACTAAGAGTTGGGTCTCTAGTGTACTTGTGAGGTGAGGAAGAGACTGTCGTTTCAAGACCGGATCATAAAGTATAACTGAACTCAAATGAAAGGTGCAACTAAGCTTAAGGAGGGAGTTGTGAACTTGTTGTCCAAGATAGTTAGTTGTGTATAGTTGGAAGTTGATCTTTAAAACTTTGTAAAGACTTTTTCGCCTATTGAATGAGTATTTATTATTGGGAGTAATAGGATCTCAAGTCATGGAGAAGAGCTTGACACTGGACGTAGCAACATATTCGGGATGTATGTTGTTAACTAAACAAAACTCTGTGCATTGTGTGATTGATTTTTTACTGTCTTGCATATTAATTTCTAACACTACAAATTAATTAACTAAAAATTCAAAAAGGGCTAAGACAAATTTTTAATCAGTAATAATCTATTCAACCCCCTTTCTATATTGTTATTGGACTTTCAATTGGTATCAGAGTGGTGCTCTTTAACTTGTTTGTTGAATGAATACAGGCATATTTAAGAGTCAATCCATCTATGGCCTACCATGCTACTGGTTGAGGAGAATTACTATCAATGTTCAGACCTTCACTATTTGATTGCACAAATTTTACCACCTGGAAGAATAGATTCAAAATCGATGACAAATCACAAGGAATCAACGTTTGGCTTGCAAAAGAACGAGGTGTAAAAGTTCTCACAAAAATTGAAGGAGAAAAGATCGTTGAAAAAGATGCCAATGAATTCACCACTGAAGATGATGAAGCTATGAATATATCATCCAAAGCTGAAGAGGTGCTGATTAGTGCTCTCATTGAAAAAGAGTACAAAAGAGTTAGCAATTACAAGAATGATAGGTGCAAAATATTCTATATTTTTGATTACTTTATGTTTAGTTTTATTACATATTTCTGTTTATATGAGCTTATTAAGTTGTTTATTGATTTTAGGAAGAATTGGATATGACTGAGCATATATGAAATATAATGCTTAGCTTTCAGTTGTTTTGCAGAAGTGTTCTACGATCGTTAGGTGAGGCACTCTACGATGTGTGCAGATGGCTCTACGTTCGTAGTGTTAGAAGACAATGGGAGGACTTTGCAGTCTGGTATTCTACGTTCATTTGGTCTTAAGCTCTACGTTCGTAGTGTGACAGTGTAGACATAAAAGTTACTCTACTATTACAGTAAAGTCACTCAACAATTTGCTGCTCTGCGACATTGCACTCTACGATTGTATGTTCATTCTAAGATTGTGTGATCTAGTACTCTATGATTTTCTTGACTGAGAAACTAATGTAAGACAATTGGCTTTAGAGTTTGAAGAAGAGCTTGATAGTAAATTGGGTAAAAGAGCTAATTCGGAGAAAAGGGCATAACTCTTAGCTCGGTTGTCCGTTGCCTATTATAATATGTTTTCATAAAGGAATTTTCGTGCTCCATACCATCCCAACCAAGGACCCTCGATTGAGGTCATTTTCATCCTCAAATTCGTGGTTTTAGGTAGGTTATCGGCATTAGATGCATTTTACGACTAATCGGGTCACTTTACGATTATTGAAGGAGTTGTACTCTACGATTTGTCATTCTACATTTCTGTTCAGAGTTTACCCTACGATTATGATCGATTTATAGGTTTGGATTATGCATCGGATCTGAAGTGCTGGAGCATAGGAGTTCGATTTGTATTAAGATTTGGAGATGGAATTACAATGAGAGAAGGAAGCTACAACTGATTATAGAAGTAGAGTCTATTATGGAAACCAAATCAGAATTTGATATGGAAACTGAGTTCGAACTTAAAAAGGAAACTGAATTTATCTGCTGAAGGACTTCCGAAGAATAGTTGGAATAAAATTCTTCTAGGATTTTAGAGGATTGTACTTATAGATACCTTTACTTGTAATCATATTAGATATCTAGGATCATCCCATTACTTAATTTGAAGTTTTCATAGAAGCATATCAGGCTAGTTCTTTATTTTCAGTTCTAAAGGGATGTTGAACCTTATTAACAGTTAATGGTTTAATTGAGTTAATACTATTTATTCCTTCTTATATGGCGCTTATTCTTGATAATTTGTTTTAACTGATTACATGCTATTAGTTTTGGTTAATTTTGATACTGGTCAGTTAAGTTGATCGAACAATTGTCATATGCTATATTAAGGTATAATATTAAGCAAACGATGTTATATCTGATCATAGGTAGCAGTTAGTAATACATGATTGTAGACAAACTTTTAAGTATTGTTATAGTTATTAGAAGACAAGTTAATTAATCCCTGATTGTGTGATTGTTGCTTGGAATAATCTAATTCCCTGATTCTTAATGCTGCTGTTATATTAAATCTAGACTGATAGTTCTAGGTTGTATGATAGTTAGGATTTAGTGGAAACGATTGCTACATTAGATTTAAAATCTAAGGGGAGTTTCAGGTAATACTGATAGTTATTATCTAGGGTTATTAGTTTTATTGAAGGATAAATCTTGTTATATTTGGTTATTTTGCTGCTGTAAAAAGGTGACACTGAACTTAAGAACTGAATTTGTTAATTCATTGGTTATTTTCATTACTTTAATTATGTTTCTGTTAATTAATTATACAACACAAAGCCCACATCTTTGGTTTCTGATTAGGAACATTAGAATAACTTTGAAGCAACATTATTCTCTGTGGAATCGACCTTTGCTGCTGTTATACTAATCTTTGTGTTCGTAGAATGAAGTAAGGTTATAATTTTGGAGTGTTAACGACAGCTAGCAAAGAATGCAAAAAAAATCTGGGAAAAAATTGATTGTAACCTATGAAGGAACCAATCATATTAAAGAAACCAGAAAAGATACTCTAATCCAAGAGTATGAGAGTTTCAAGCTGGAAGCTGGTGAAAAAATCATTGATATGGAAACACGTTTTCCAGAATCATTGATGAAGTGGAACAACTAGGGAAGACATATACAACCAATAAGAAAAACAGAAGAATTCTCAAAGCCCTTCCATCTGTCTGGAAAATGAAGGTTACAACCATTAAGGAAATGCAAGATCTAACTACTTATCCTCTTGATAGCCTTATTGGAAATCTTCGTGCTCGCGAAGTCAAGAAAGTTCGACTTCTCAAAAAGAAATGAATTGCTTTCAAAGCTCTACTTGTAGATCAAGAAAGCGATGATGAGGAGTTAAATGAAGAACTCTTGAGTTTAGATAATAATGAAGTTGCTCTATTATCAAAACAACTCAGGAGAGTTATTCAAAATAAAGTCAGAAAATTTGGCAAAGGCTTTTTAAAGACAAACAACAACTTTAAAGGCTAATAAGTCTTCAAGCCAAAAGCACAAAGAAAATTTTTTAAAGCAAACAATAGCAGCAACTTTAGAAATGTTAGCTCCAATGAAAATTCAAATGTATGTTTTGAATGCAACTAACTTGGACATTTCAAAAAAGATTGTCCAAAACTAGCCAACAACAACGTACTAGTAGCTAAAGAAGGTTGGGATCTAAGTAACGAAGAAGAAACTGCTAAACAAACCAAAGAAATTGCAAATCTATGTTTGATGGCAGACGGTGATTCATCACCAAGATCTAAGGTAAATTCTGAACATCAACTACCTAGTAGTTCATTTGACACACATATTTTAGATAATATAAATGAAGAACATCATGAACTACAAGAAGTTTATAATTGTTTATATGAAGATAATGAAATTATTAAAGAAGATTTTATTAAATTAAATTTTTCATTAGAAAAATTCATTAAAACTAACAAAAATCTTGAAATAGAAAATTCAAATTTAATTATAGCTAATGAAAGTTTAAATGAAGAAAAAAAAACTAGAAAATGATTTTTCAGAAAGTTTATTAATAAAGGAAGAACTAGAAAAATTAAGAAAAATAAACAAAGATTTTGAGATAGAAAATTCAAAACTTATCATTTCTATTGAAAATCTTGAAGTTGAAAATTCAATACTTGCTGTAATTAATGAAGATACTCAAATATAAAATCAAGTGTTAAGTAAAACTATTAAAAATCTCAAGCTTGAGAATTCATCTCTAAAGATAAATTTAGAAAAATAAAGTGAAGATTCTTCTTTAATAGATCAAATTAAGATTTTAACTATAGAACGTGATGATTTAAACTCTATTGTCATTAAGTTCACAAAAAGGAAGAAAATCGTTATGGAATGCTTAATCAACAAAGATGTGGTTTTAACAAAAAAAGATTAGGATATATTGGATAATCTAGTAAAACAAAAGACAAAAGACTTTATCATGTTAAAAGTAAAGAAAAAGAAAATCATACATTCTCTTTTACTAAATGCTCTTACTGTAATCGAAATGGTCATTCCATTCATATGTGCAATGCTAAAAATGAAAATTATAAAGGAAAAATGATTTGGGTTCCAAAAGAAACTTACACTACACCAATCATTATAAAGAATACAAGAAAAGAATTCTATAATTATCAAAAAAATGAAAGATCTTATAGAAAATTTTATCAAAATTTTTCAAGATATAAAAATAAAGTAAATCATACATTTTATAAACTTGCTACTCATATGTAAGACCCTAAATTTTTAATAAAGAGAATTTAATTTTCTTATAATTGTTATTCTAAATAATATGATAGGACTTTGCAAGTAACCAAATTGCCTCCAAAAACCGCAATAAAAATACACAAACCGCAGCAATGGTTCCGGCGTATGTGATGGTTTTATGTGAGTTGAAAAACCAAATTTACGGTCTCAGTTTGGTTACTGGCCAACACCGCATGCAGAAAACCGAAACCGCACCAAATATGTATGTGGGGGCGGATGGAGTACAAGGGTTATGCTCACTTTTTTTTATAAGTAAACTTAAGGGGGAAGAATTTATAAGTTAGTAAACTCAAGGAGGCAGATTAATAAAAAAATGAAACTTTGTGTGGCAAAAGAAAAATATCCATTCTAATCTAAAAAGGTTAGTAGGTTACAGGTTACTCATTACAAGAAGTTTGCATCACATATTCGCATACAGAGAGATTAAGAAGGGCAAGCCCCAAATTGCATATAAAGAGTTAGACAGGGGCAAAATATCCTCTGTTTCACTCATTGTCTCGCGACCTCGTCTCCTCTTCTCATTGTATTACAGTCTTTACCTCTCGCCCCTTGTGCATATAAGATTTAGAAGGTAATAAAATTAGGGCTTTTTTATTTGATAATTTAAAATTTGTAGTTTGTTTGAATTTATTGTTGATTGGGGACTTGGAGTTACACCCAATTCAATTTATTTGATGTATTTGTTGTATTGAACTTAAGAGATAGCTAATTAGGGCTTTTTTGTTTGATAGTTTAAAGTTAATTTTTATTTAAATTTGTTGTGGGTTGTGGTTAAAGCTTAAATGAATATGTTGTTATAGACTTTAATTTGTTGTGGGTTGGTTTGTTTTTGGTTCTTTTCCTGAAAATTTATTCTTTATTAATTATCAATTAAGTTGACAGATATATATGTTCATGGATTATAAATAATATAATGGCAATTAATACAAATTCATGTGTAATTGCAGGAAGATATGTTCATGGATTATAATTTAATATTATTATTTTAATATTGTTATTTTATTTCAGTAACCAGGTGAAAAGTTGAATTTGCCCCAAATTATGTCTTCTACTCCTCAAATTCCTTCAAATGAACATATTGAACAACAAAATCAATAAGCTGCTAATGAGGTATAAAATCAACACTCTTTAGTTATGCTGTGTATTTCTAAGTAGTAGTTAATTATCATTTATATACTTTTTATTTTCAGAATTAGCATGCACCATCTAATGCTACCAATCCTATCAACATAGATGACAATAAAAAGGAAGATAAAGATGAATGTAAGAGTAAAAAACGTTCGATTGCTTGGGAACATTTTGAGGTATTAGAGGGTTGTGAAGTGGGTAAAGAGAAGGTAAAATATAAACATTGTAAAGTTGTAGTGGGATGTAACATTAGAAAGAATGGCACGGGCTCAATGGTTAATCATTTGTATAAATTTTGTGCTAGATCCGCACTCCGAATCAATAAAGACAAAAAAAAAGACTTTAGAATTTGTTGCTTTGACAAAGGAAAAGAGAAAGAAAAGTGTGAGCGCAACTCATAACCTTGAAAGTCATACATTTAACCAAGAGAGGTTAATGAAAAGAATTGCAATAATGTGTATTAAAGATAACCAACATTTTAGTATTGTGGAACATAATGGAGGTGACATTTCTTCTTCTTCTTATAGTGTAAACATGGATGAGGATTTAGATGATGACTTTGAAAAGTACATGTAATAACAAGTTGAAGGGGTTAGGGAAAAAACAGAGATTGATATATATTTGGGGGATGGTAGAGAGAAGAAAGATGAAAACTTTAATGTTTTGGGTTGGTGAAAAATGAATTCGATGAAGTTTCCAATTCTTTCAAAAATTGCTAGGCATGTAATAGGTATGCCTATTTCTATAGTTGCTTCGGAGTCCGCCTTTAGCACCGGGGGAAGGACTATTGATGGATATAGGAGTTCACTCTCGCCTAGGATGGCCGAAACATTGATTTGTACTCAAGATTGGTTA
The DNA here is from genome assembly GCA_034770075.1 of Aralia elata. Lineage (NCBI taxonomy): Eukaryota > Viridiplantae > Streptophyta > Magnoliopsida > Apiales > Araliaceae > Aralia > Aralia elata. The sequence continues at coordinate 71,148,195 of CM068383.1, forward strand.
TGCAATTCACAAACTTTTGTCAACATTTGAGAACAATCGGAAGAACTTCAACAATTCGAGAATATTGAAAAAGGTAGGTGTTTATTGTATTTTTTTAATTTTTTATTAGATTTTATTGCACTTTTCAAATATTCTTACATATAAATTTTTTTTAGTATGCTTCATAGATGAATTCAATTCGCTTAAACAATACATGATCGTTGAGTGACTAATGGAATGCAAATAGGTAATGCTTATTTTTAACCTTCAATTTTATGCAATAAACTTGTAATATGTGATTAGTTTCCTTTTTATGATTATTGTTTGTGTAAAAGATTAAGGAATCAGTGACCATTTAAAATACTAGAAAGACTTTAAAAGATTGAGGAATCTGTTTTTCACTGTTTTGGGTTGTAGCAATTGTTCTGCTGTAAGTCTGCAGCCGTGTTATTATTGTTGTCTTTGTTATATGCAGACCGATTGTTGCTTCAAAATCCTTTACACTGAATATATTTTCAAATTATCCTTCGATTACCATTTTGTGTATTATATCAATTAATATTCTTAGACTTGTTAACTATATATAAGGGTGAATTATGATATTTACATAATTAGTTTCCTTTCTGTTAACAGGCATATAGTGACATCTATCCTTATTTGGTGATTTTGTCATTTTGTGCATGGTCTGATGGTCTTATTTAAGAAGGTAAAATTTTTTCAGATTTTGTGCAAATATCAATATATTATTTTGAATTGAACATAAGCACTTGCAGTTAATAGGGTTGCATCTTGAATTAGTGAAAGTAACTAGACCGTCTAGATGTCTAGTCTCGTACACCTATGTCATAATTTACATAAAATTTTATTATTTCAATTGATTTTGGAATCGAAACCGCACCGCACAGTTTAAAACTGCACCGCACCAATCACAAATGGTTTTATGTGTGGTTTTATATTTATTAAACCCCACCTAAGCGGTTTCAGGTGTGGTTTGGGTTTCAAACTGTAACGCCCCCGAAAATCGGGTCTTACCTTGAACCCGATCTCAGCGCATCACGGTACAACCCATGCAACACAGGCTTACTACAAATATGTAATTACAATAATATTACAACATATTTTCATCTAATCCCAGGTACGAAGACCTTAAATAATACACTTATGATCAAGATTGAATAAATACCATGATCATTTACAAAATCTCCTGTGTGAACGCAAGGTTCAGATTTTGATTTTATTCAATCCTTGAATATATACAATGTTATTCAACAAGTATACTGTCGACGCCGGGTTTTTTGCTCTAGTCGCGATGTGGCCCTTTCCAATTTTAGCCTTTTTATTAGGTGATGTTTGGGGAAAAGGGTCGACATTAATGTCGACGGGGTTTTGAAAGATCGTTTTTATGATGAGCCAATTAACCAGAGTCGCCAGTTGGTATATTTGAAATGGATGTACCAACTCATCCGAGTTTTCGCTTTCGTAAATCGCTGGCTCATGTGTGACTCCGAATTAATTGGTCTGCGAACCGAGATTCATAGAGTTTGGGGGCTTGCTTAAGCGAGGGGAAGGTGTTAGGCACCCCCCGACTTCCGTGAAACACGGTTACCGCAATCTTGATGCTTTCCTATCCTTTAATTCATGAAATGTGTGTGTATGCGCGCGTGTGTTTGTGTGCCTATGTGGATGCTGTGGTGAGTTTGGATGAAAGAATCATTTGGATTTTTTAGGGAAAATCGTGCTTTGGGAGTGCTTTAGAATGTCCTTCGGCTTCTGCGAGAAAGCTTTATTCTTTATTAGGAAGGTTTGATTTTAATTGTCAAAACTGCAAGGTTTTCATTAGGTGTTGTTTTGGCAAAACAAGAGTTTTTCAAACCTTCGTCAAAATAGGAATCGAGATCTATACATTGCTTTTGTAACTCAAATGATGGGCAACTTCTAGAATCTCTTTAACCCTATGCACAACGGTTTAATAAAACGCCATTTATTTATAAAATTATTTTTGTGTGATGTTTTGGAGAACGATTTTTCTTTGCCTTCTCGTTAACTAGAAATCGACATTCATTAGCACTCCCAATTTCTTATCCTCGTGATGCTAATAACCTAATTTGATTGATTTTACGAAAATCTTAATCTTTTAGCTTTGAAATCAATTTTAGGTCGCAATTCAAATCAAGCATTAAAATGCATTGGGGCTATTCATGGGCATGTAAGCCATCCAAATAACCCCAACGCCCACAAGCACATGTTTCACTATTTCGGGGGGCCTTAAACCCGATTTTCAACTTGGTATCGTTTTAAGGCCCGACGATTACAATTTACAATAAAGGATTACATATACCAAAATAGTCCATCATCGGATTTGGACCACGGGGTCGCGTTCCTAGGCTCACATCCACAATTTATACACACTCATGAAATGGATACTACAAAAATTAAACAAGTTAAAATCGCCAAATGGATATCATCGGGCCATTAGGAAGAATTTCGTTCCATTTGGAACCCTCACTAATAGTCCTCAATCCATGGATCCACAACAATATATAAGAAAAACTACATTTAAGGTAATTCGGATGACAAAAAGCTTAACAAAAATGGTATAACATAATGCTATAACAAAGGGTTTTTCACCTTGCAAATGATCCTCACAATATGTATGAACTTGTATATTGAGTAGAGTATATAATATATGATATATAATCTCACAAAATGGATACAATTCCTCACTATTTTCTCTCTTTTCTCTCTTGATTTCCTCTTCTTTTCTGCTGTTTTCTTCTTCTGTTTTTGAGCTGCTGCCGCCTCCCTCCTTCTTCTGTTTCTGGATGAAAACTGACCTGATAAGGGGTTGCCCTAGGCAGCCGCAGATTGATCTGCGGCTGGCCTTGGTTTCCCCCACTTGAGTCCCATGTCGTCTCGAGCTCCGTCCTTGGTCGCGGATTGATCTGCGGTTGGCTGTGCTGATTTTCTCGTTCTCCATACCTCACTTCGATTCTCGTGTCGTACCGTTGGTTTCCGCTGAAAGGCTTGCATTTTGCAGTCCGGGAACCGCTGGGAAAAGTGCCACATCATTCATGGGTGCTTGCTTCGCCCGTTGTCGTGTCAGCCTTGATCGCAAGTCGTCGTGGTGGCTTTGAGTGTTCGCACTTATGTCCACCTTCCGTCTCGTAGGCTGGGTTTAATTGACGACTTTGCCCTCCTGTCAAGGTTAGTATAGGAAACGCAAAAATTGTGTGTCTACATATACATTCGTTAAAAAAATGTCCTTTGTACATCATCGTCATCCTTGAAGGTTACTATAACAAGTAACTAACATAATCACGTCTTATCTACTATAATGGATAACCTTCGTTTTTAGCTCAAAGTTTACATAGTCAAATTCACGTACATCATATACCGTCATCATAGATAAATAATTACAATAAAGAAACATTTAGCAACCTTCCTGTTTCCATGCACCTCTAATCCTTATCATCACGATATCAAGATAATTGCATTGCATCGTAAATCTGTAAAAGTTTTATTTTTTGCAAAAATGAGCACGACGGCTCAGCAAGAACTAACTGTTTTCACATTTCATGCTTCACGTAACACATAAATTTGCACTTATCCATGCATCATAATTCTCATACTATGAATCTTACTCATACATTATAAATCTTATGCAATTCATCTATATATATGCATCATGTATCTCATAGCATACTCCATGTATCTCACATTGTATATTTACAATAATTCAAGTTCCACATAGAATAATATAGTCACATAATTGCACATTATGCACAATTTAATCATGCTCGCATATAATCCACATAATAGTGAAAGAATTAGTAATCAAGTCATGTACATCAATACATTTAAACAAGTTAGCAAGTTACTGAAAGAACTTGCCTTAAGCGTTCCTTGCCAAATCATTATAGCTCGTCCTTCAAATATCCTACACAATTTATTTAACAATAAAATACCAATTAGCCACTAAAAAAGCTTCACATAATAGTTTAAACTATAATAATTCTTATCTCATATTGTTCGCGTACTATAAATTAATAAATGTGATTAACTTTAAAACGTTACTTGGTGTCGCGTCGTTTGAAAACGTTACGACCCTTATCATCATCAATACTTATTGGTTACATTAACCCCATTTCGTATCTTATAATGTTCGTTTCATTTGAATCAAAACACTATTTAAGTTCATTAATACTTTACGCGGCGTTTCGACGTTTACACGTCACATGCCTAATTCGCCTCTTTTGCATGTGTTCAGCAAGCTCATACATTGGGTTATAACACTCCACAATGTTTCATTATTATTGAAAACAAAATATTAAACAAGGTTATACACACTTGTTACGGAGTTACGACGTTTGCACGTCCATACGCCACACTTGTCTATTCGAACGCCCAAGTGACACGCGATTGCGTACGCTTAGCACGCCCATTCGAATTGTCTAATACCCAATGGTTAATGTTAAGTATCATTATAAATCATAATAATCATGTTTTGGAACTTAGAACATCATTTTACAGGGTTGGGGGCATTACGTGTGCAAATTCGCATGCCCGACGCCCTCCGATTGACCCCAATTACGTATCAGTCCTATAAATGGCTAATTCAGGTCATGATACAGACCTCAAATCGAAAAACTTAAATAACGAAAGTTGTAGGTCTACTCTTTCTCTTTCCGAATCATCTTGAATCATCAAATTTCGAGTTCGTATGAGAAAAGTTATGCCTATTTTACTACAGGAGGTCAAAACGGTCCACTCGGGCATGTCTGCACCTGACACGTGTACGGCGCAGCTGCGCCCAATTTGGCCTTATGAACAGCGCAACTGCGCCATGCATACAAGCCACAATCTGCAGAATTCTCCAGACGCGAATTTACGACCTCTTGTCACTCCGATCTCCATAACTTCTTCGATACACGTTCAAATTGGTTCATTTCGGACTCTATGAACACCTAACTCATGGGACTACAACATATCAAAAATTTAAAGCTACCCATTAACATTAATATGACCAAATCGTAGGCCAAAGTACTAAGTCCGTACTCTGTTTTAGGTGTTCTAAGTGTTCTTCACTAAAATCAACACCAAATCTTCGTTTTTACATCTTTTTACTCGATTCCAACTGGGTTAGCTTCGTAACCCATGGAGCTACAATACCATAGCAACAAATAAAATTAACAAACACGAAATCATAACTTTATAGTCCTCTAAAAATTCCGAATGTCTAAAAAGTCCATTGTTCTTCATGTTCTTCATCCTCCTTACACATAGGTACGGATTTCTTCTATTTTTGTTCCACTTTGATGTTATTAATGGCTTACATAATCTCTTAACAACATTTACAAACATCTAGAACAAACAAAAACAACAAGAATCGTTCAAAAATCGTCCGTGAGCTAAAAAGCTCCAAAAACCAAAAACTTTGGAAAATCTTTTACAAAACTCAAACGAAATGGATTTAATGAGATGTTACCTCTGTAAATCTCTTATAGATGATAGAGAAGGTAGTTAGGGTTTATTAGAGTGGCTTAAAGCTCTTCCTCTTCATCTTCTCTTCCATCCACACTCTCTTCTTCTTCTCTTCCTTTTCTCCTTCTTCTTCTTCTTCCTTGCTTCTGCAAGAATTTTCTCTCTCACTCTCTCTCTCTCTATTTTCCATCTGCAGCAACAAGGTATGGAATGGGAGGAGAGAATAAATGATTGAATGATTTGGGAGAAATGGAGGAATTTTGGGAGGAAATGAGTTTGTGGCTCAAGGAGGCAAACAATTCAAGCTTGCCAACAAGCTCCCTCACCTCTCAATTCTAATTGGTCTAAAATAGGGGGTTGGTTCCCTCTTGGAGTAACAAGCCAAAATAAATACCCAAATACACCAAATTATATCCGAAAACTCCCACTTTTGTACTCAATTTGATAAATAACTCTACCCAAAAATAAAATGGGTACTCCCATAAATTATTGGGATGCATAAAAATAATTATTATGGGATTTGTCCAATTATTCAGAACACCTATATAATATATTTCGGATACGGATAAAATCACGTATCAGCTCAAATAAAATTTTTGACACTTGAAAAAATTATTCGTACGCATACACGTATTTATGAAATTTATTAAAATTAAAAAAGACACAAAAATATTGTGGCGTGAATAATGCCTCGGGAAACGTGTCCCGCAAATAGTGATTTTGCGATTCTTCGCGAAATCACTTACTCACTCCTATGGTTCAATAACGCATAAAAATTCATACATTGACATCACCCAGGTTATAAAATAACCTTTAAACATGTCACATAAAAAAATAATATTTAATCCATTTATTTAATAATATTAGTAAACCCAAATTACAAGGGTATTCATGATTCGCGATCGTTGCTTTTCACGATTAACTCCCCATAATCATATACATCATCGCACACATATCTCACCCATAACTTGGGTTAGCGTCTTTACAACAAATAACTCGTTCAATAATATTTTCCTTCAACTATTTATTTAATCCAATAAATAGTATTCTAGCGATATTTCTCGAAACCGCCAAATTAGCTTATACGAAACTTTCATACTTACTAATCATCGTCTACACATAACCTAGGTTATAATATAACCTTTAAACTCTTAACACATAATATTATTAATAAAAGTCCATTTTATTCAATAATATCCATAAGCTCGAATTACCAAGCTACCCACGGCTCGCGATCGTTACAATTATTAACTAGTAACTCAATCATTCTGAATCTATGTATATATATTTCACATTTATATATACATATTAAGCTCACCAATTAAATCACATAAATATATATCACACATATATATTCAAACGCAACTCGTAATAAGAATTATTCTATATTAAATTCTTATTATAATTATTCTCGAAAATCTGGGTTGTCACACAAACCGCACCATGCTCACCCCTATAGTATGGTGTTGATTTAATAAATGTTATAGTTAAGGATGATATGTGCAAATTATAGAGTATGTCGAAAAATATTCGTTCTGTCGAGAAATATTATATTAGGTAAAGTACGACGGTGCCGAAATAACCAATCATTGGTGAGCCCCACAACGGAATAACTGTCGAATATAAAAAGCGGTAACTTGTTAAAAATTAGCAATGGAACTTTTATCCTTAACTGTTGAAATACCCGATAATAATAAAACAGTAACACGCGCTATTCCACAGTAGTACACGGTATTTCACAATAGCACATGGTATTGCACAATATTTCTGATTATTGATTCAATAATTGATATAGTAGTAGTCACGCAATGTTTCATATTATTAATTCAATAATTGTCACAGTAGTTACTGCATAGTATTTCATATTATTGGTTCAATAATTGTTATAGTAACAATTGCATAATATTTTATGTTATTGAGTCAATAATTGTCACAACGTAGTAACTCATATTATTTAAAATGATATTATTAGATTAGTTAGCATTGTTGACAATGTCTAAAAGTTTTGTCGAGGAAAGGGGTTATTTAATTGCGCGCCGTTTATACGGAAGACCCCCTCTTTCTTAGGAACGATCTAGTTGTCAGAATTATTAGTCTATAATATATGTGATATTAATACATTAATATAATAATACAGAAAATGAATATATTAATAATAATTTTTGATAATGAATTTTTCTTTTTAATAATAGAGTTATCTTTTTTATAATGGATTTATTTATTTTTTATAATAGATTTATCTTTTTGATAATGGATTTATCATTTTGATAATGGATTAATCTTTTTGATAATGGATGGATGATATAGATTAAAGAAAAAAAAATGGATGGATGATATAGATTAAAGAAAAAATGGAGGAATAATATAGATTAAAAAATGATGGGTGATATAGATTGAAGAAAAATGGATGGATGATATAGAAAAAGTGTGATAATTGATGGGTGGTAGATATTGGTGGATTTTGGCTATAAATAGGAAGACTTAACAATAGGGAAGTCCATAACTTTCTTACTTATATTTTCTTTAATTCTCTAAAAATTTCTTATTATAAGTTTCTCTCTAAGTATGTTAGGCTACCTCAAGTATTAGTAAATATTATCTAGAGTACTACATTTGTATTCTAAGTCATTCCAAACTAAATCTTTTGTTGCATTCTTCTTTGAGTTCCCGAGTGAAATTTTCTTATGTACAACAGCTCTTTAGAAAAATCGTAGTAAATTCATCCTTTATCGGAATTGAGTGATTCCAAAGCTTGTTTTCATTAGTTTTTCGTCCTCTACAACTTTGAAGAAGGAAGGAAAGTCATTTGATGTCATCTTCGTGTCTTAAAATGCTAAAAATCGTAACATATCTTGATTTTCGTCATTATTTTTAGCCCTAGTTTTAAAAAGTCGTAACTTAGTCATATTAACTCCGAATTGAGTGATTCTTGAGTCTATTTAGTGTATCTTTTCGAGAGCTATAGTTTTTGTCAACATATAAAGAGGTTTTAAAAACTCTAGAAGATCCGAAAGTCAGATTCTTCACTGCTTCAAAGACGAACAATGAGGGAATTGTTCGGCTATTAATTTTGTGTTTCACAATATTGAGGTAAGGGGTGATCATTCTTTGATACTTGTAAGTGATATTATTTCCTTTCACACTCGTATGAAATATCATTTCTTTCATACTCGTAAAGGGGTTATCATTCGTTCATACTTGTAAGGGATATCACTTTCTTTCATACTCCTATATCAAAACTTACTATGGTAAGTATTGCTTCGATAATTCTGGAAATGATTAGAAATTCCTTTGAAGTTTGCGCTTCATCTAGTATTATTTCACTTGAACTTTTTATTTACCTGAACTTTCTTATTATAATTTAATCGTTATTTTTGAAATATGAATCTTTGACATCATTCTTGAATTTGACTCCACAATTTAGTCATCGTGTTGACAATTTGAACATTATTGGACTCTGAATAAAATTAAATTGTAAATTTCTAATGTTTATTCTTTATCTTATTATTCTGATTATTATGTCCATTCATTATATCATTATTATAATTGTTGTGGTAAAAATTCTCTTTGGGCTGAGTGCAAAGAAGAACTGTTGATTGATATGATTATGACCAAAGGCTATAGACTGTTATGATCATGGCCATTGGAGTTACAGTTGATTGTCTTTGGCTTTGGTGTAAAGATGAATTGATCAACATGATTATGACTATGAACTATTAATCGACATGATTATGACTAGGAACTGTTGTTTGGTATTTCAGATATAAGAGTTTGATGATGAATTTATAAATAGGAGAAGATTGTGAACATTATTGCCTATCTTAATCTCTCCTAATTGATTTATATTTTCGTTGCAGTTTTTGATCTAAAACTTGTTGTCTATTATATATTCATTCAAGTTTATTACTGTTGAAGACTAATGATATGTTATTCATTAATATCTTAGTCATGATATTCTTTACTGGCTATTTATACTCACCCTTTTGCTTCATAATTTTTTTTAGATAATAAAAGTGTAGCTGGGTTTAGCGGAAAAAACAGGGGAATGGAGTGATGGTCCGAGTTTGTAGCTGTATTAATCATCAGTATATTATAAAATAGTGTGGCAATGATGGTATTAAGAACTTAATTTGGGTTTGAATACTGTCATACTATGTACGTCACAATTATTGTACTGAGAACTTAAAATATGTGTGTTGTCGTATTTTGCACGATATTATAATAGTTGTAAATAAAAAAATTTGTATTTGTAGTATGTATTTTGGTGACTTAGAATTGGGTTGTGTGGACCCGATTTTGGGGGCGCCACATCATAAAATACTTGTGCCTGCTAAGACTGATTATCATGTACCCAGTTTTGTAAAGGAAAATACAAATGATCCTTATACAAAATGAGAAACTCACCCAAAGGGCCCTTTTTATTAAAGGGTACCAGTTCGTGAAATTAGTATATATTACAAGTATGTCTTGCGGTTGACTCTAGTAAAAGTAAATGATATCTCGATAACGGTTGTTCAAGACATATAACTGGAGACAAATTAAAATTGAACAAGTTATAAGCTTAGAGACTATGGTGAAGTAACCTTTGGAGATAACAACAAAGGTAAAGTAATTGGAATTGGAAGTAACCTTTGATGACACACATATTTATATATATTTTTTGACTAATATACATGGCAGAAATCAAAGCACCTCTCACACTCCCAACTTGTCATTTTTAAATATTTGATAATGGATAAACCAAAAAATAAATAATTTTAAGCACAAAATGTAAAACTTCGACATACATTTTACATATTAAATAACAAAAAAAATGTTGAATTTTTCAAACAAATTGAAAGTTTTTTCAAGGAGAAAATGTTAGAAATCTTGGGGTCCTAAATGTATTTAAAGTACACATCAATTAGAGTTGTAAATGAATCGAGTTGTTGGCGAGCCTAACTCAATTTGAACTTGTTAAACCCAAACACTCGAAAATGCTTTTAGTATTGTCCTAGTAAGAAGTTCGTGAGGCTAGCTTCAACTTAATCCCTCTCTCTCTCCCCCAAAAAAGGAGAGATATGTCTCGTCCCTTCTTTATGCCCTTCAAATTTTATCCCCTAATTGAATAAAGTTAGAACACACAAAGATTCGATTTTAACTTCGTAGAGTCAGAGTTGTTGTTGCATGCTCATAGAGCTGTCCCCACTCCCATGTCGGGGAGCTAAGGAGCTTTTGTTTTAGCAAAAGGGTGGATCAAATCTATGGCTATAAATCGAACCAAGCAGCTCAGGCTCGATTCGAAAAAATGTGAGCGATTAAGATTCAAACTATTCAAATTCTTGATCATGATTCGATTATACTCGATTGATATATATTCGAATAGATACTTGATACATTCTCTTATAATATATGCATAATTTAATAAAATTAGAATAAATAGTTATTATTTTTTATTTTAAATTGTATTTTTTTGTTTGTAAAGTTTAATTTAAATATATTTTTTAATTTCTAAGTAAATAATAAGTTCAATTGGTAATTATATGTATTATAAAGCTACTTACTATGTGGAGAGTCATATCGAATTCAAGTAATAAATATTTGAGCCGAGTCGAATCTGAGTAGAGTTTTTCAAATACAATTCGAATTCGAGTAAAAAATTTACTTTCCGAGTCAAATCCGAATAACTCTCTGTTCGCTTTGATTCAACTCGTTTACACCCCTAATCAAATCCAATCAAAATGAGGAAATGGTATGTTTTCGGAAAAAAATTAAGAAAAACATAATTCAACATACAATTACCAGTTCAATATTTAGCTATCGAGTAGAGCTCGAATAAGTTATTTTACTAGTTTCCAATCCGTTTAACATTTAATTATTTAATTATTATAATTTTATAATAAAAATTAAACAAATTAAGTTTAAATTTTACTAGAATTGACTCACTTTTTAATCCCATCTCCAATTTGAGCTGCTAAATACTTCAAGTTCATTTGTAAATATGTATATTTGAGAGTCGTGCTATACATTGTGAAAGTTTTATGTACCCGTATGTGTATACATGAGATAAGTAAAAATTAAGAAAAGTCTCACGCCGTAGATACATACATGAGATATATAAAAATTAAGAATAATTTAATTTATCTTATCGCATATATTTTTGCTATCAAAATTTATCGGTAGGTATATTTGTGACAATAAAAAGAAATTTAGACCTCAACTAGTATTTCCTTTTGATATAGCATAACAAGTTAATAAAGGAATCACCAGGCAGGAATGACATCTGCAACTGCAAACACTATAGGAACACACATAAATAGCTCCTCCTCTTCGCCCCAATTTCCATTCAAATCTCCAATTTACCATTTTATATAAAATACAATTAATACTCGGCATCTTCTTCTTCTGCACTTCCCTTCGATCTGATCTGCAAAACACACACTAATTTATACACACATAAATGGCTATGGCGAGGGTAAGCTCTGGCCTCGCATACCCCGAGCGATTCTACGCTGCGGCCTCATATGCTGGCTTCGATGGATCTCCTAACTCTCCAGCCAAAGGTGTCAGCTCCAAATTCCCCAACGATGTCACGCTCTTGCTCTACGCCTTGTATCAGCAGGTTCATTTCTTTTCTGCATTATGTATAATTTCTTCAATTCAATTGTGAAAGACGTTTATTTGACCTGATCCAGTGTTTTTATTGATTGAATTGGTGTTGATTTGTGTGAATTGTGTGTGCATATGATTCCATTTGATATGATTTTGGTAGATCTGAATTTTAAGGATTGTGATTGGCACTGTGGAGATGTTAATATGCTTCAGTGGTGAAGACTTTGAGTATTGGAAATTGAATCCTTGGGTACTTTTTAGTATAAATTTGAGTGAAAATAAGTTACTAAAGGGTTGTTGAGGTTCGTGGGGGTGTTGATATCTGTGTTTCTGAAAGAAGTGAAAGATGAGATTTTTTTGATAAGTTAGGACTTCTGTTGCTTCATTTTGAAAATGATCATTGTATTTGTGTGGGTTCTAATTTGTTGCAGGCAACTGTAGGACCTTGTAAAATTCCAAAACCTAAAAGTTGGAGCCCTGTGGAGCAAAGCAAATGGACAAGGTTTGTACCATTCAGCTCTATGATTCATTTATGTGTGCCTTTGTATGCATATATATATATATTTGTGTATATATATGTGTGTGTGTATATATGTATATGTGTGTGTATATATATATATATTTTACTTTAATCAGCTGATGGTTGAAAGCGTAGCTTAATTGTCACACATAGCCACATAGTTAATGCATGCTTTACGAAAACATCTTATTCCGTTTCCAACTCTTTTGGTTTGGTGTCATATTCCAGCATTTCTCTCTCTCTCTCAATTGAAGTCAAACTTCGTATGTGGCAAAAAAAAGAAGTTGAAAAGAAGTATAAAAGAAATTAGATTTTTGGATGTTGAAGTTTTGTGCTTTATTCTCTGTCCCAGATTATAATATACGGAAAGGAGTAAAAACTCGTCTTTTTTGAAAAATCGAAAAAAAGTCCTTTCGTTAGAAGTTAGAAGACCTAACTTCTATCCATGCGCTTCATATTCGACCAGAGTATACACGCATACAGACAGAAACTTGGTGAGAGAAAATTTCCACTTAAGTCAATAGGTCATTCCTGGGTGAGAACCGTTCTTTTATTGCCTATAATCAATCAATGGTGTGTGTCTGAACTCCATATTGAGATGTTCAATGCAATTTGGGCTGTTTGGGAGTTGAGATTGAGTTATAAGATATGCTTCTATATAAGACATTTTATTTATAAACAAAAGTAGATTCTTGTTAGACAGAAGGGAGAATATATGAAAGTGGAAAAGATGTCCATGAAAGAAATAAAATGGTTAGAAAGTAAAAAGCTTATAAGTTGAATCACCCATTAATCCACATGAAACTTTGAAATAGGTTTCCCCTAAAAGTTCCCGTGGTTGAGGCCCAAAGAGAGGCCAAGTGAGGTGACCAGTCCACAAAAGATGCAAAGGAAGAAAGCTGTCTCTAGATATCTTTGAATTTCTTGCAGTCCATAGATCCCAAATAATGGCAAAACATGCACCCTGTACACAAGACTGTTCCTTCTTGCCGACACACCAAACCCTTTAATCTGATCAACAACAAGCTCTTTTCAACTTATGTCATTTTGAGCTTTAAACTGGTTGTATAAGTTATCTTCTCAAAAACACTCCTACTGATTTTGTTTATTTATCCAAAAAGTTATAAGTTGGTTAAATAAGCTATTCTAGGCGGGATTTGTGTGTGCATGTCTACGTGAGAGAGCAAGAGTGAAAGGTCTACAATTCTCTTATATGATTTACGTTTTATTTACTTTGTGAGGTGACTTGCACAAAGTTTAGCTTTGACTTCTTAATAATAGAGCCTTGGCATATAAACAGCGGAACTGAAAGAACATCAAAGACAGTATAGAGACAAACAAAATAGACATTTCAATTAGCATTGGAAAGCGTTTTTCCCAATTCAATTGGATATCATGGGCTCGTTTAACAGCATAGCAAAATGTGGGAGTGATGAAAGTTTTGCTCATGCAATTCAATAATGTGTGATAACTAAGTCAGCTTTGAAAATTTGGGAAAAGCAGTGCTTTTCTATTTGTGAATGGGGTAGCATATACAAACTTCTATATTTTCTTAAATAATTGCTACCAGTTTTTATTTTTATCAGCTAGAGATCTAAAAGCCATTCCCCTTTTCCTGCAGCTGGAATGGGCTTGGAAACATGGCTTCCACTGAAGCAATGCGTCTCTTTGTAAAGATATTGGAGGTTTGTGTTATCAATAATTAAACTTATATTGTTGTAACAAATTAGAAACTTAAGTAATTGTTTCTGTACATTTTCTAAATAGGAAGAAGATCCAGGATGGTATTCAAGAGCATCCAATTTTGTTCTTGAGCCTGTTCAGGATGTGGAAATAAATGTGAGTCTATTTGAAGCTATATAATGTTGACTTACTTGTCGTGAAGTTATGAATGGATTGCTGTATTGGTATTCTATATTGTGATCTAGAGTAATTCTCTTCTCGTAAACACATTTGACAAGCACCGCAAGTGCTACCAACTTAAATAGACAGTTTATATGATGAACCTTAGCACATTCCTTACTGAATTGCCTCTTCTGATTTTAGTACTCTTTAATGCATTACTGTAAAATGTGTTTAAATTCAATTAACTAATCACCAAAAAGTTCCAGCAAGATATCTAGAGAAACCATCTCTTGACAGGAAATCTAAGATAGAAACCCTAAGAATAGAAAACAGCAAAGGCTACATCCCATAAGCAACAGAGAGCACTATCTATGTCTTCTGCTGTCTTGCACATATAACACAGTCTTAGATATCTTTTACAGACTCTCGATGGTCAAAATACTTCTCAAGGATGATGTTTTCTAGGATAATGCCAAACGAATTTCTGATTGTACTATCTATTTTAGTTTCATTTCTTTCAAGGATATTGTTACTGGAAGATGTTCTCCACTTTTCGGATTTTTGTTGAGACAATGGAAAAGTGGTCAAAGGACACCCTAGGTTGATTTTGTGGAAAATGACTTGGGCTTTTGAACTCAACAAGTTGCTTTCCAGTTAAGAAGCATGGATAAGGATACAATATATGGACGTGATATGATACGAACACATTGATATGAACATTTTATACACATCTTTCAAGGGATATGCTAAATATTATTCTCGCACACAAAATACAAAATTAATTCGGACTTTTTTTAAAGTCAATTTGATACATTTTCAAATTCAAAATCAATGTGATTCATTTAAACTGTGAAAACATAAATCTTGCAATTAGTATTACTTTTTTGATAGTTTACAATATTTCATAATTGCAATTAAGTACTTGGTTGCATGCGCTTTCCTTTTTTTTTTTCCAATGCGAGGCACTCTATGTTTTGGTGTTTCTCTATCCATGCCTCTGCATTATAAGCTATTATCAAATAAGACCCAAGTAAGAATCATATACTCAAGTTCTCGACAAGGTTCTTCAAAACTTACAAACTATATTATGTTGTGATGCCATTTTTGTTCTATATTAATTCTGACCTGAAGATACATTTTTTTTTTCCACTTGCGTAAACCTTTTACATAGCTGTTTTCTTGTTTATAGCATAATCCAAAAGTTGAGAGTGTCGTGGAGAATGGAAGCGCTTTGCTCGAGACGAAGACTATTCCAACAGAAAATGGGAATGTGCTAGAAACTGAGGATAAGGATGTTGTAATTGAAGGCCTTAGTTCAGTTGGGGTGTATGATCAGTGGGTTGCACCTCCAGTGTCTGGTCCACGTCCAAAAGCCCGATATGAGGTCTTTGTCTTTGCCTTTCTCATTTTTTAAAATATGAGTTGGTTTCTTGTGATTACTTATTTTTTGAGCAAAATTTCCCTGTACTTGCAGCATGGAGCTGCAATTATTGATGATAAAATGTATATTTATGGTGGGAACCACAATGGACGTTACCTAAATGATCTCCAGGTATGTTACTACTATGTGCATAATATATGTGCCCAAAGATCGTCACCCATACAATATCATTTGGAAAACTTTTGGCAATATGTGCCAATATCCTGTGTTCTTTTATATTGTTAACATACGGATAATTTATTCCAAACTACAGCACTCACCAGTAGACCTGGTCATGTAACTATTTTATGTAGTATTTTGATAATAACCATCAAGTTCTTTCTTAAAGCCTCAACTTCTTTCCCACTTTCTTTCCAACCTCAAACCCTGTCTTCCTTTTCTCATACACATTTATGTGTCCCGTTAATGTATAAGCAAATTCATCATATTCTCCGATTTTAACTTTTATCCCTGGGTAGCTTGAGAGATATTCCTTTAACTTGAGGAACAATGCAGGCTCTGGATTTGAGAAATTGGACATGGTCTAAGGTTGAAGTTAAAGCTGGGGCTGATACTCTGGGATCACCATCTCCAGTAACAGTATCTCCTTGTGCTGGTCATTCCCTGGTTAGTTGAGAGATGAACTTCTTCTTTTATCATAATTATTAAAGTGAAAGTGTTCCATTTTAGATATTTGTGGTTATATTCACTCATGATTTGATTCATCAGAATCCTGACCATTTATCTTTCTGGATATTTGATTATATAATCTATTTTTCCTTCTATAGATACCATGGGGAGGAAATAAGCTTCTTTCAATTGCTGGACATACAAAGGATCCTTCTGAATCTATGCAAGGTTTGAATTGTACCACTAATTGCTCATGTTTTATTTTTGAAGAGGATTTATAAAATTTTGGTAACAAAAAATATAACACCAAATGCACATAAGGTCAATGGTTATATTCTTGATCAAGATATGTTTCGGATGGATGGTTTTATGTGGTTTTGATATGTTTGGAATTGTTTTTGTAGTTGAAGAGTTTAGGGTTTTCTATGTTGGAGTTGTAGTAGTATCCTACTTAAATTAGCATCAATAAGCAGTCTTAAGTTTATGTAAAACATTCACTTCCATATTAATCAGAAGGTGACTTGTGAGAATGTGTTGAAGTTTTCTGATGCTTGATGTGTCTGTTACTTAAAAAGTTGATTATTAGCTTCCTAAGAATGCTTGCAATTGAACACTTCCTAAATCAAGCCAAATCCAAATTCTGCCATTCCCAATTCCTAATAGCCCTGCTTGTACATGGCAAATACCCTAAATCTATTAAAAGTTTTTATAGACCACTATGAAATCATTTGTTGGTACCAAACCTATGTTTTCTGAAACTGTCCTAACATTACATGTTGATTTATCATGTTAATTATTAGTTTTTTCTCACCAATGGAAGCAGGAAATCCCAGGTGGAAGGATACATTTTTCTTGGAAATTTGTTCATGTATCTTATATTCTTTCCTTTTTTGGATGTTTATTATTTTATTTATTTTTTCTTGTGACAGTAAAGGTGTTTGATCTGCAAACTTGCTGCTGGTCAGCCTTGAAGACTTATGGAAAGCCACCGGTATATTCTCATTCATCTCTAAATATTATTTCAACCTTTTATAGTGACCTAGATTCCTTAACATTTAAAATGTCCAGTAAAGAAAGAGGTTATTTTTGGTTAAAATAAGAAGTTTGCTGAAGATATCTGGAGTACATGGATTATTGGATTCATAATTTCATATTCTCTGCATTCTTTTCTTCGTCATAAACAAAAACATCTTCTGATTTAAAGGATATTTTTAGAAGCAGTTAAACAACTTTTGTTATAGTCCTGGAGTTCTATTAGAAAATTGACTTCTTTTCCCATTTAGCACAGAAAAACGAGAGAAAAAGGAAATGTTTCTTAGAGTGCACTTTGTTGGGTTTATTAATCTGATGTTACTGTGTTAGTATCTTTTCTATCCCCCGGAAAAAAATTTCCTTACATTCTCTATTTTTTGTTGGTGTCTACCTATTTAATATTAATATTAAAAATGATGACCACAAATGTCTACAAAAAGGATGTTCACAGTTTGGATTGGTTCAGTTCAACAGTTAATCAGAACTGGAACAGAAGTAGAACTTTTTTAAGATTTTAGAACCATGACGGAACCAGACCTGTAATAGAACCATCCCAACCCAACCCATTTGTTATGCTGCTGGTTCGGCTTTGGTTTTGTTATTTGTTTTGTGATTGCTTATATTATTAATACCAAGTCATGATTAAAATTTACAAATATTACAAGACCCAATATTAAGAACTAAAACTAATTGATATTTTACTTGTGCAAAAATAGTTATCAATTTTATGTGTTTATAATTATGTAAATATACGTACATGTGATTATTTACATATTAAGGTCGGTTCTTGATGGTTCCACTTCAGTCTGTTCTGGTTTGACTTGTGGTTCTAGAAAAGTCAACCCAGAAGCAGTTGCTATGCTTGAATTACTGGGTTTCTTGGAAATGAATTTGACAAGTTATGCAATGGCTGAAACTTGGGTATAAATCTGGGTTTGACCGAATATTTCGGCATGAACAAACTATATTTATACACATTTTATCTACCATTTTACATGGCAATTTTTTTTATAAAAAAAAAAAAATCAGATGTTGTCATTTGTGTTAAATGTAATAACATCCTTTTTGCAGGTCTCACGTGGAGGCCAATCGGTGACCCTTGTAGGGACGAGCTTAGTCATATTTGGTGGAGAAGATGCAAAGAGATCTCTCTTGAATGACCTGCACATTCTGGACTTAGAAACCATGACCTGGGATGAAATAGATACACTGTAAGTTATTCATTGGAAGTCGCGAAACAACTTTTTTGTACTGCTAATGTCTTGGTTATCTGGCATGCTGAGCAATTTAAGATAGCCAACAGATATGCTACCATAATGGCATGAGCATTAAGTTCTTAAAGATACTTTAATTTTCTTCTTCTTTTTTTCCCTTTAGATTTATATGAATAGTAATTGGTTTATAATTGAAATATGTGAAAACACCAAAAGATGCTCTGATTTTTGTTCTTAATAGATGTATTGCAATGCTGGCAACATACCTTTTTGAAATGCAGCTAGTATTCTATTAAATTCATTTTAGACTTGAGTTATATTATATGACAGAACCTAATGATCTTGACTATGATAAAATATATTCATGTTTCGGTGTTTCATTATCTTCATTATTTTGTAGTGGGGTGTCACCTTCTCCAAGGTCTGATCATGCTGCTGCAGTCCACGCAGAGCGCTATCTTCTCATCTTCGGTGGGGGTTCACATGCTACTTGCTTCAATGATCTGCACGTCCTGGATTTGCAAACTGTGAGATATATTATTCATCTTCTGTATCTTTGTCATTTTGTAACTTTAATTTTATTGATACTTGTGATATTTCTAATTTTGTAGATGGAATGGTCAAGACCTACACAGCAGGGTGAGATACCGAGTCCTCGGGCTGGCCATGCAGGTGCCACAATCGGGGAGAGTTGGTTCATTGCTGGTGGTGGCGACAATAAGAGTGGTATGTGTTTATTTATTACTCTGTTTTCCCTCTTATGTTGTAATTATATTTTTCTTTGGTTTTTATTTTTTTAGCATTTTGTGTATATGTATGTTTCCAGATGTGGATGACCTTTTTATCCATTTATTTTTCTCCTTCCTGTTTACTTTTATCTTACATATGGATTCATTTTCAGCCTACCGTAAATAGTTTTAAATAGAAGGCATTGTTGATTGGACTATTTTGTTCAAGAAAAAGGGGGGGGGGGGGTGGAGATTTGTAACTTAAATATATGATAGCCATTGCTTAAATAATAAAAAGTCGGTTTCTAATGAATTTCTTGCAGAAAATGGTGGATCTGTTGATCGAGTTCTCAGAAAGACATTTTTTTTATAGTCACCACATGATCCAATATAATTGGTCCTGTTTGAAAGTGCCTCCCAACAAGATTGATCCCTTTGCTTTGGATCTTGGTCCATGATGGCCTTTTGATTTAGAGGAGGAAAAGAAAAGAAATAGCTTATGATGACCACTAATGAAATTCTTGCAGAAAATGGTGGATCTGTTGATAGAGTCCTCAGAAAGACATTCTTTTTATAGTCACCACATGATCCAATATAATTGATCCTGGTGGTTTTGATTTTGTTATTTTTATCGTAACCTTCAAATCTGGTCTGAGTTGCCAATTTGCGTGTGACGTTGACCTCTTTTTTTTCTTTTTTTTTGTTTTGTTTTTTTTTGATCAGTCCAGTTATCAGGCTCTTAGGAAATCTTATGGATCTTTACAAAGACACTTGATTTTTGAACTTAGTGTTATCTCCTTTAGGTGCCTAAATGAATGATCATTAATAGTTAAACAATATAGGCAGGATACTTGGAGGAGTGGGCTAATAGCTGGCCTAATAAACATCTGAAGTGGCCGTTCACAGTCACAAACTGGTTTCTCATGCTTGACAGTCCACTCTTATTAGAATTGCACCAAATTGTGGTTTCTTCTACCACTACCTTGTTGACCATGAAATTGTTTTCTTTCCATGTGATTTTCTTCTTTTTTTCCCTTGTGAGTTTAGATTTCAGAAAGAAGATAGACAAATATGTGGTTTGGGAGACCCATATATCAAATTTATTCCATTTAGTATATTTTCTTTAAATATCTGATGTGAGGTCTTGCCTGTTGATCTATCAATTGCCTTTGAAGTACATGATTTCAGTGCTTGTGAAGAACTCTTTTAGTATTATTTTTTATTCTGGAAGTTAAATGGCAACTGAATCCTATTTTTTTCTTGGATAATAGGACAGAATATTGATCATCTTTTAGCTTATAATGTTTAGGTATTGCTCATAATTTGGTGAAATGAGTTTAATTCCTGTTCACCATGTTCTAATTTTGTCCACTGTGAATGATACTACAAAATGTATGCATAATCTGCCCCCTCCCTCACACCTAAATGAAGTCCGGATATTAGCCCAAGTGTTTAATATGCTTCAGTGGACTCAACTGGCTGGTATTATTTAAATTGCTATTACTTTGCTCGTTGTATTTGATGTTTACTATTTCCCTCCAATTTGTTTCAGGTGTCTCAGAAACTGTTGTCCTCAACATGTCTACGTTGGCTTGGTCAGTTGTAACAACTGTTCAAGGACGCGTTCCTCTTGCCAGTGAGGTATCTAATTATAGTTAATTCATTTTATCAAGCTATCTATGCTATGTTTTTCATGTGAGGGCCAGCTCTAGGGCTGGCAGCGGGCCTGAAGGCTGGGAAGAATAATCTTTTTATCTTTCTACTATTTTAGAAGTCTATGGGCCAATCATTTATACTCATAAAACTAGGAAACTTTTATAAGCTTCTGATAACTTCCGTGATTTTAGTATAGGGTCATATTCTAGTTCCTGCAATTTGTTTTAGTAATTTTTTTAGATTGGTTTTAATTAAAAGGGAGTGAGAATCATGTCGTCACTCTAGTTAAGGGTTAAATTATTTTTTCCCCACCGAATTGAGGTCAAATTTACATTTACCTCACTAAAGTCAATTTTTTTACAGTCAACTCACTAAACTACATTTTTTTTACAAAAAATTGAAAATTTCTTCCACGACCGTTAAAAGTTAACTGCATATCCATGTGGCACTCTGTTGATGCTTACTAAAACACGTGTAGCAACAAATGACAGTGATATAAAAATTTTAAAAAATAAATGTATAGCAAACTTAACATATTAAATAATTAAAATTAATTAAAACTATTGAGAAAACAAATAGTTTACTATATAAAAAAATTAAAATGAAAATTAAACTAATTAAAATACAGTAAAAACGAAATATATGCTAAAAGGAAAAAAGAAATAAAGTATTAATATATAACTACAAAATTAAAACAAAATAAAAAATTACACATATAATTACAAGAAAGTAAAATAAATAATCTAATCACCAGTTCACCATTGGGGAAAAACAAAAAAACAAAACTACTTACAAACCCAGGATACCATGTTCACCATTGTCGTCAACATTTTTTAATGTTATCACATGGAAGTTGTAAGTTGTATTAATTCTATATACAAATGTTCTATTTTTACATATACTAGAGCACCAGCTTTATACACAAGATTGGAGCTAGTGGAGGAGGAAAACAGGGAAAGTGTTTTCCTCAGTGGAGATACCCAGCTCAGGTAAGCACGTACACAGCACATACACACACACACAACACTCAGTTCTAACACTCCCCCTCAAGTTGGTGTATAGATATCTCGCATACCCAACTTGAAACACAAGGGATGAAACATCTTACCACTAAGACCCTTAGTCAGAATATCAGCTAGCTGATGTTCTGTTTTTACAAAAGGTAAGCAGATGAGACCACTGACTAATTTTTCTTTGATGAAGTGTCGGTCAATCTCAATATGCTTCGTTCTATCATGTTGTACCGGATCATTTGCAATACTAATGGCTGCCTTGTTATCACAAAACAACTGCATAGGTCCTTTAGTTGAAACACCCAAATCTTCTAGCAAAGTTCGAAGCCACATTAGTTCACATATACCCAGGGCAATAGCTCGGTATTCAGCCTCAGCGCTAGATCTTGCCACAACCGACTGTTTCTTACTACGCCAAGTGACCAGATTACCTCCAACAAATGAACAGTAGCCTGAAGTAGATCGACGATCCTCTATAGAGCCAGCCCAATCTGAGTCGGAAAAAGCTTCGACTCTCATATGACCATGTGGTGCGAACAATAAACCTTTACCGGGTGCAGACTTGAGATACCTCAAAATTCTGTAAACGGTTTCCATATGAATTTGTCGAGGATCATGCATATATTGGCTGACTATACCCACAGCATAAGATATATTAGGTCTAGTATGTGATAGGTATATCAGTCGTCCCACTAGACGTTGATATCTTTCTCTATCAACCGTAGGTCCTGTGCCTCCTTCTAGATGATGATTAACGTCAATAGGAGAATCAGCAGGTTTACACCCTAGCATGCCAGTTTCTGTTAGGAGATCAAGAACATACTTTCTTTGAGATAGAAAAATTCCACTGGAAGATCTTGCAACTTCAATACCAAGGAAATATTTCAAGGTGCCCAGATCTTTGATTTCAAATTCTTTAGCCAGGCTTGCTTTGAGGTTAACTATCTCTGCTTTATTATCCCCTGTTACTACAATGTCATCAACATAAACAATAAGAATGACAGTCTTACCATTTATTTGTTTGACAAATAGAGTGTGATCTGCTCGACTCTGTTTGTACCCAAGTTTTATCATTGCTTTGTGGAATTTACCAAACCAGGCTCGAGGAGATTGCTTTAATCCGTATAAAGCCTTTCGCAGTCTACAAACCTTTCCCTTGGTGACAGATGAGGCAAAACCAGAGGGTATTTCCATGTATACCTCTTCTTCTAGATCCCCATGAAGAAATGCATTTTTCACATCCAATTGCTGAATATCCCAGCCAAAGTTTGCTGCACATGAGATTATGGTACGAACAGAGTTCATTTTTGCCACGGGAGCAAAAGTCTCCTGGTAATCAATCCCGTGAGTCTGAGTGTACCCTTTTGCAACTAGCCTGGCTTTGAGTCTTTCAACTGTCCCATCTGCCTTTTGTTTCACTGTATATACCCATTTGCAACCAACTGGTCTTTTCCCATAAGGGAGAGTAACTAGTTCCCAAGTATCATTCTTTCTCAGGGCATTCATCTCTTCTATCATAGCCTGTTTCCACTTCTCATTGCTAATTGCTTCTTTCCACCCCTGAGGAATAGATATAGAGGACAAAGAAGAAACAAAGGAATGGTAGGATGCAGATAATTTATCATATGAAACAAAATTCGAGATAGGATGTTGTGTACAAGACCTGACACCTTTTCTAAGAGCAATAGGAATGTCAGTATCATCAGAAGAACAAATAGGATCAGGATTCATACCATTAACATTACCAAGACTCGGTTCAGGGCAAGGTTGGTGTAGTGGTGCAGCAATGGTGACCTTATTCTTCCCTTTTCGACTATAGGTCCTCAACTCAGGCTCGGACTGTAACTGTAACTCCCCCTGTGTAGCAGTATCAGAAACAACAACAGGAGTAGAGGAAGATGACTCGTGTAACTGTAACTCCCCATGTGTAGCATTATCAGAAACAACAACAGGAGTAAAAGAAGATGGTAGAATAATACCAGTTTCAAAAGACGTCTCCTCATCAATAATAGTCTCCCCCTGAGGAGATGGTGAAGAAGAATAAAAAGGTGCAGATTCCCAAAAAGTGACATCCCGAGTGACAAATACTTTGTGAGAAGGGGGATGATAACATTTATAACCTTTTTGGGTAGGAGAATAACCAATAAAAACACACCGAAGAGCTTTGGGATCTAATTTACCTCGAGTGGGGGATTTATCATGAACATAACACACACATCCGAAAACTCGGGGCGAGGGAGAAGGAGTGGCTATATGCTGGAGAATGGAGATAGGACTTTTGTGTCCTAGGCTTCTAGAAGGAAGGCGGTTGATTAGGAATGCCGCAGTAAGAACCGCATCACCCCAGAAAAATTTAGGAGTGTTCATGGTAAACATAAGTGTGCGGGCAACTTCTAGTAGGTGTCGGTTTTTTTTCTTTCTGCTACGCCATTTTGTTCTGGAGTGCTGACACAAGAGGTTTGAAGAATGATCCCATGCCGGGAGAGGTAAGATTCAAAAGCATGATTGTTACTGTATTCACGACCGTTATCACTATGGAGAATTTTGACTTTAGCGTTAAATTGAGTTTGAATCATTTGATGAAAGTCCTGAAAGCAATCAAAAACTTCATTTTTGGAACGCAGAAGGTAAATCCAGGTGACACGAGAATGACAATCAATAAAGCTAACAAACCATCTAAAACCAGAACGGGAAACAATCCGAGAGGGCCCCCAGACATCTGTATGGATGATAGCAAAAGACTCAGACTGACGACTGTTAATAGCAGAATAAGTCGAACGTTTGTGTTTACCGAGTTCACACGGTTCACACAAAAACTGAGTTTTGTTACAATTTTTAACTAAAGACGGAAAACAAATATTCCAATATTGAAAAAGAAGGATGACCCAAACGACGATGCCATTGATGGAGAGAGGCTAGGTTGGAGTCTGAAACAGAGTGAAGAGCCTGAGTGGGGGCCTTTTTAGATGAGGGAACATCTAAATAATAGAGACCATCAACTGCACTACCACTGCCAATCTGCTGTCCCGTCACCAAGTCCTGAAAAATACAATGGTTTGGAAAAAAGGTTACTGAACAATGCATAGATTCAGAAAGACGTTGGACAGATAATAAATTAGCAGTGAAGGAAGGAATATGAAGAACAGATGATAAAGTTAATGAAGGGGTACAAACTACAGAACCACTCCCGGAAATAGAGGACAGAGAGCCATCAGCAACTCGAACCTTGTCCTTTCCCGAACGGGGCATATATGAAGTAAAAAGGTTTGAGGACCCAGTCATATGTTCGGAGGCACCTGTATCTATAATCCAACTATGACAAGTAGGTGAAACATGAAAAACACGAGGGATACCTGTCTGGGCATAATGAGAGGAGGTAGGATTGGAATAGAATTTTCGAAAGGCAGTGATTTCCTCAGGAGTCAGTGCATGAGTAGTATCTGCGGTACTAGGTACATCTGCAGGAGGTGGAGTAGATATGTAGGCATGAGATCCACGTCCACGACCAGAACGACCGCCACGTCCTTTAGGACGCCCATGAAGCTTAAAACAACGGTCTCTGGTATGATTCTTCCCCCCACAATAGTCACAGTCACGGGGCTCTTTCTCAATAGGAGAGGGAATGAGAAAGCCAGGCTTAGGATACGAGGCAATCAAGGCTGATCGGTCAACAAGATTTGGTTTGAGTACCATTACCCGACGCCTACTTTCCTCTTGCTGAACTCTAGCATGAGCCTCTCCTCTCAGTGATGGAAAGGGTGTCTGACCAAGCAGTTGTGCTCGTACTTGATCAAATTCGATATTCAAACCAGCCAAGAAATCCACAACCCTATCTTCATTAATAAACTTTTGATAAGCTGCTGCATCTTCTGGACATTTAGCTGAAAAAACCCGGTAATGATCAAGCTCCTGCCACAGTGCATTAATCTCTGCAAAATATTGTGCTACAGTCTTCTCTCCTTGGCCCAACTCACGGATTCGTTTACGAATATCATAAGCCTTAGACATATCACCGGAGATAGAGAAGGTTTGAGAGATAGCTTCCCAAAGTGCATATGCAGTGTCTAGAAACATGTAACTACTCCTTAGACTGGGTTCCATTGAGTTAAAAATCCATGTTTTTACCATGGAGTTATCAGATTTCCATTCTTCTTGAGCAGTACCTGCTTGTACAGGCATGACGTTTGTACCATTGATAAAGTGCTGCATTCGGTTTGCTTCAATTGACATACGACATGCTTGGGACCAGGCAAGATAATTGTTTCCATCCAATTTAAATTGGACTGAGAACCAAGGCGGAATTTAGATGATGATTTCTAATCATTTGTCCCTTATTGGTTTCGACAATAGGACCAGATTCTGCCATGGTGATATAATAGGAGTAACAATTTATCCAAGGAATTTAACAACAAGGATAATATACAGGCTCCCAAAAAAAAATTGTACAAGGGTTTAAATGGTACTAGCTTAATACTGATAAAACAAGCCTTTTGGTGTCAAACAATACGAATAGCAGCAGAATAGGCCAAACAAAAACTTAATACTTGACACTAATAAGAAAACTTATGCAGTATGGGCTAGTCAAGGTAATGTATAGGTAGCAACACAACTTTCCCAATTATAACAGTTTAGGCAGTATCGGAAGTGTTCAGAAAGAAAGAAGGCACCTGAAGTTCACTTTAAAAAAAACACGCTTGCAATAGCTCAAAGATTACCAGTTAATCAGCAGCAAAGAAGCAATATTAAGCCAAACAAACCTAACTCACAGTCAGTAAACACAGCCGACCGAAGCAATATTAAGCCAAATCCAAGCAAGCCTGACTTTCTCTCTGTAAGGTCACTGTGGGCAGGAAGAGGAGAGAGAGGCGACCGCCGTGGGCCAAGCCGTGCCGGAAAAAAGTCGCCGGAAAACAGCTCACGCGCCGGCGCGTGGGATCGGCGGCGAGGCGCGTGAGTGGCGCGTGGTGGCGCGTGTGGCGGCTGGTCGGGAAACGGAAAACTCCGAGGTGATCGTCCGGCTATGGGTAACGCTACTATGATATCACTTTCAGTATATATGGCTATTCAAGCTATTTTGTCAAGTGAACCAAGTCACAACAACGAAGTTTGTGAAAAAGAGCAAGAAATTTTTTTTCTGATGAACAGATCTTGGCTCTGATACCATGTAAGTTGTATTAATTCTATATACAAATGTTCTATTTTTACATATACTAGAGCACCAGCTTTATACACAAGATTGGAGCTAGTGGAGGAGGAAAACAGGGAAAGTGTTTTCCTCAGTGGAGATACCCAGCTCATGTAAGCACGTACACAGCACATACACACACACAACACTCAGTTCTAACAGAAGTCTTCTTCCCCACTAACCCAACACACCATGGCATCACCACTCACCTCAACACACCAGAAATTAATTGCTCACCACCACTCACAACTAGTTAATCGTCCAAACCATGCTGAGTGACCATCGATTCACCGCCTAACACCACTAGTCCCAAATAACAGCCACCAAATACAAATCAATTACTGAACAGTAGGGCATCAAAACCTATGAATCTACATCAAATCTCCATCCCCTTTATCTAAAATCGCAATTGGAAGTAACCAAGTACTGTAGCCAAGCTATACTCAGATTCGCGATGCAGTTATTGTAATACATGTCTCTCCAGATTTATAATTGAAGAACGAAACATCAATCCGATTAATAGTGATATTTGAAAGAACAGTTTAAATTTTACCTATATCTGGGATTTTGACAGAATTTTCGATTTGGGCCAACTGAAAAATAAATAAATAAATAAAAAAGCTAGAGAAGAAGAAAATTGATGTGTGGCTGAGATGCGAAGGGCAGGGATAAGGATGAGAGAGAGAGAGAGGATGAATAGTTTGTATTTTGCTTTAAATATATAACTTTTATTTTCTTTTGTTTTTTCCACATGGCAAGTCAAGTTGACAAACATATGAAATGGACACAATCTCTTGGCCACGTGCTTTAATTCTGTTAAAAGTCAAATTATTTAACAGAAAATGTAATGGATTGTAAAAAAAATTGTGGTTTGATGAGTTGATTGTTAAAAGGGATAATTAAACTTTTAGTACCTGTACTAGGGCCCGACTTACAAGTTGGTACTCAAACTGAAAAAACTTACAAACTGGTGCTTGTACTAGAAAAAACTTACAATCCGTTAAATTTTAGGGTTCCGTTTAATTATTAGGGTTCCTAACTTATAAGTTGGTACTCAAACTGAAAAAAAGTTACAATATAGTGCTTGTACTCGTAAAAACTTACAATTCGTTAAATTTTAGGGTTCCTTTTAATTATTAGGATTCCATATTTGCTAGTTTCTTTTAATTTGCTCATAAATGTGTGTTTTAGTGCTTGCTGCAATTATTTTCCGTTTAATTATTAGGATTCCATTCGGCTTGTGTTTTAGTGTTTGTTTATTTATAGTATTATATGCACATGCATGTGCAATATTTCTTTAATTCAAGCAAATTTTTACTTTTGCCTAAAATGAGAAAATTCTTCACAAAAAAATAAATAAAGTAAGATACCATGAGTTAGATAGATATATATGATGCTATTGAAAACTTTCAAAAAATAGTTTATATACATTCTTCCATCATATATATTTAATGTTAGCTAAAAAATTAGTATGAATAATTTTAAGAATAGTTTTTTAAGAATAATTTTAATTAAAATATTTTTATAATACGAAATTTTTTAAGAATAATTTTAATTTTTAAATATATATTTAATATTAGCTAAAAAATTAGTAGTGGTGGTAAAAAAAATGATAAAAATAAATTCAAAATATCATGTCACTTTATAGTCCTATAATAAAAATGTATTAATTACAATTATAAAACCAATTGAAAATAAAAATACATATCAACCACCAGTTTGAGTACCAACTTGTAAGTCGAGTTCTAGTATAGGTACCATAAGTTTAATCACGTAGATTCTTTTAGTCAATCAGACTTTTTCGTCGTGCCCATTAGTCAAATTTAACGATTTAACATAAATATTCAAGTACAAGCACCAGTTTGTAAGTTTTCTCAGTTTAGGTACCAATTTGTAAGTCGGGTCCCAGTACATGTACTAAAAGTTTAATTATCCCATTGTTAAAAAAATGACTTTAATGATGTAAATGTAAATTCAACCTCAGTTCAATGGGAAAAAAATGATTTAACCCCCGTAGATAATACTGATCAATAGTTTATGAATGTAAAGTGCTGTGAAACCTTTAGTGGATTAGCTAACAAATGAAACATGAATTTTTTTTATTACAGGGTCTGAGTTTGGTCCTGAGCTCGTATAATGGTGAAGATGTATTGGTATCTTTTGGAGGATACAATGGGCGGTACAGCAATGAGGTTGAAAAAAATCTTTAGCATTTCTTTGCATGGTTTATACCACTTCACTGGTTTCCTCAATATGATTTTGTGCTGCTGTTAGGTTCACGTACTTAAGCCAAGCCATAAATCAACCTTGCAATCAAAGATGATGGAGACTCCTGTGCCTGATAGTGTTTCAGCTGTGCATAATGCTACAAATCCCACAAGAGATATGGAGTCCGAGTTTGAAGCAGGCCAAGAAGGAAAAATAAGGGAAATTGTAATGGACAATGTTGATTCAGAGCCAAAGGTATGTTATATTGAAAAACTGTTTATCGAACTGTCACTTGAAAAATATCTTTGTTGAAGATATATGTGTTTTTTTTTTGTTTTTTTTTTTGCTTATTAGGATTTTCTGCTGCCCTATAATATTATTGGACAGTCTATATGACTCTCTATCATAATACTATTTGCACTTTCTATTGAAATGTGGAATTTCCTGACTACAGTTATGAACACGAACTAAAATTTCATTCTGATTGATCATTCAAAAATATTGTACATGAAAATTCATGTTTAAAATAAAAAAGTCAATCAATGTCTGCTTTTTATAATGTAAAGTTATTTTCTTTTAACCTTTTAGTTATGAATATTATTCTTGGAACTATGTAACTATATTTATTTCCCAAGTATAAGCTCTGGCTTCCCAACTCTTTTCCTTGCTTATATCTATTTGTATCATGCAGATCAAAAAAATTGAAGAAACCAATGAACATCTTTTAGCAGCCTTAAAGGCAGAGAAAGAAGAACTAGAATCATCAATAAGTAAGGAGAAGTTGCAGTCACTGCAGCTAAAGCAAGAGTTAACAGAAGCAGAAAGTCGCAACACAGATCTGTACCAGGTAACCTTTTTACTATCAACTTATAAATATCTCAAGCTTTCTGGCTTATTTAAGACGTTAAAAATAAAACAAGAATTTTTATCGAATTTTACCTCCACAGGTTTGTCCAAGAACGGTGGATGATTGTATATACTATAATACATTAGTTAACGATACAGTATTTTCACTTCAACTTAAATCCTCTGATTATGGCTTTGAGAGAACTATTTCCATATACTAGGATGCTGTAGAAGTTCTGTTGGAAAGCTTAGGTGTGTTTAAGTGGGTTTCTTTAGTCACAAATAGATGTCAAATTTTATATTGGAGTAGGGTTAGGTTCTTTCTGTTCTTTTTCCCATCGGAAACATTCAGCAGTTGCTAGCTTTCAAGTCTATTAGTTGTAGTTTGATCCATTCTTTTGTATTTCAACACATTTACTTTCCATCGGATTGAGAAGCCAAGGAAAAAACTATGCAACAAAAATTGCTTTCCTAAAGAAAAATATTACACAATTCAACTACGAGAGTTGGTTCTAGAATTCGGAGATTGTTTATTAATCATTGGATAATTGTTGTCCAAAATTGGTATTGACAATTTACACGCAAGTATACGTGGTCAACAAGTAATAAAGTGTAAGTAGAGTGTCGATCCCACGAGGAATATGCTGATAATAATATCCAAGTACTACCTTTATATCAATTCAATCTTATTTAAACAAATGAATTTATGTTTGTAAAACTAATTAAAATAAAATTAAACTACTAACAATGATTAAAATCAAGTTTAAAGACTTAAGATTATAATTTTCCTCAATGTTTCATCTAAATTTCCTAACTCTCTAATTAATTATACGGTCACGATGAATCGTTAACTGAGAATTCGTTAGTATTTATAAACACCTCTTGATGACTTATAAACAAATCTACCTAAATCCACAACAGATAGAATTAAGAAGAACACCCTAGTTAACTAATTCACTATATCTCTATGTAAATTACAATTAAAAAGGATTTTAAGCTCAGATTCTCTTCAGGTTACATATGGCATATAGGTATATCTCTGTCCTATATACAAATCACGAATTCCATCTCATGTAGAAAACACAAACATATGTTATCATATTCAGATCTAAATCTATAATCCATCTCTCAATTTCATATAGATTATCCCCTTAATTACTAGCTAGTTAATTAATACATGAACGCACAAAATATGATGACCAATCCACATGGTGCCAATTAAAAAGAAAGAAAATCAATTTAAACTACACATTGGGTTCAATTGCAATCTTAAATAAAATTTAGCTCATAACTGAAAAAAAAATCAAATTAATAAAATAATCCATCATGTTCAAGAATAAAAAAATTAAAGGAGAAGGGAAACGATAAGAATCTGTGTTTATGCGCGATCTTCACTTTGGCCTTCAATCCTTGCAATCCTTCCTTTGAATTCTTCTTCAAATCTGATGAAAGCTTTGCTTCTAATTCTACTCCTACTCTAATCTACTCCTAAATTATGTTCCTTCTATCTGATTATATGCCTCACATTTATAGGTTACAAGTCCAATCCCTAGTTTATGAGGAAAAATAATCAAATTTGGAGTCAAAAACATGCAAAAACGCGTCAAAACTTGGTCTGGCCCGACCCCGGCGCTGCCGCGCCACTTTCCTTCATGTTTTGGGCGTTGTCGCGCTGAATTCTCTGGTGTAGGGCGCGACCGCGCTGGAAATGTACTAGGAAATGGCGTAGCCGTGCTAGGCTGTCTGCTACTCTGACGTCCGTTGGTAAAATGGCCATAACTTTTGATCCGGGAGGAGTTACAGGGCGTGCCACCTATCAAATCGAAACTCTCGACGAGATCTACAATAAAATTCAAGCCTCAAGCCAAGAAGACATTTCAAACTTGGTGTCAAAAGCCCTCCAATCTCCCCTTCTTGCATTTGCTTGCATATTTTACTCCAAAAGATGTCCAAAGTGTGTTTTCTTGCTTCTTCCTACAAAATAACATAAAAACACTACAAATACATAAAAATAACTTAAAATACTTAAAAACTCACTAATTATCAAGCCAAACGTACTCAATTCGTAGATATAAAACCCACTCATCAATAATAACTTATATGATTGCTAAAGATGCAGTGGGGTCATACTTGGTTATATCTGGTTCACAGACTAAATTTTCACTTGGCCAGGCTGTTTTATATTTGATTATCATTTACAAATCTCATGAGCATCTAAATTTACTCAAAATTGAACTCCTAAGTTCTACCATGCTTGTATTTTTTTGATAATTTTTTTATTATTTCATTGGCATTGCAGGAGCTCCAATCTGTACGTGGTCAACTTGCTACTGAGCAGTCCAGATGTTTCAAACTAGAGGTATATGTTGATCATATTATCTGTCTTTGTCTGTTATCAGCGATAGGTTGTTACTTGATTCTGGCATTAGTAACTTTTTCTGTTTCTGTCATAAGAAATTATTGTGAGGATTAAGTTAATATTGTTGCCTGCTCTGTTAGCATATTACCAGATTCTCTTTCCTTCTCGTGGAATTTTGAAACTATTTGATGCAAAAGAAAATGCAGAAAGTCTTCATGCAAGTTCCATGTAAAAAAGGAAAAAAATAGTGAAGATTTTGTTTTATCATATCTTTATACAGACACATATACAATAATTCAATATGTGCCTTATCCCCAATTTAAAATTTGACGAACTCTTGTATCCTCGTGTCACGCACCTGTATCCTTGCTTCTTAGGTACCCACACAAACTTATGTTTGGATTTTCCCCGTGCACGACTTTTATAGAGGGACGTGTAAAAGATTATGCTTGAATTTACCCGGTGCACGACTCTTATAGAGGAATGTGTTGATGGCATGATTTTGGAATTGTGATGATAAACTTGAGGACAACATTGTCATTTATCAAAAGACAAATGACTCTTTTTGTTGATCAATGAAAAATAGCAAATGGGACTCTCTTTATGAAACGCGGAGAGTAATATTTTTTAAATGTAAAGCGTTTGTTTCTATCATGGCGTTTGTTGTAATGTAGATTCCAAATTGCTTAAAAGCTCTGATCATAGATATTTCAAGTTGACCTTCAAAGAAATTTTATTGACACACTTGGAACCATCAGTAGAAGGGAAAGATTTTCCATCTTTTGTTAATTGAGTGTTTTTTAAACTAGGGAAAGGATAGGAAAACTAAGGAAAATTGTAATTTTCCTTAGTAATCCCACGTTCGTGAGATTTTTAAGTCAAGAAAGGTAAGGAAAGCAAAGGAAAATTGGGCTCAATTTACCATAGATATTTTCCTGACCAAAATGGTAGGAAAGCTAAGGAAAGGAAAATGGGTTTAATGAAATTTATTTTAATTCCGTAACTGCCCTTGTAGCACATAAAACAAATTTTAGACATTCAATCCTGATTTCCTTACTAAACTCACAAACAGAACTAAGGAAAGTTACTTTCCTATCATTTCCTAAGTTAAAAATCCTCAGGAATCCTATTTTAGAAAACTCACAAACAGAGATATAAATGTTCTCTTAAAAAAGGAATTTAGACAATACCCAAGTTCACTTAATCTAGGGTATAATTGATTGATTGAACCAAGTAAATACCAGAGAGAACATGTTTCTCCAGTCTAATGAAGTTTTTCTTAGATAATCGCATGTCAGTGTCTTTCTTCATTGAAAAGGACCAGCTAGTTACTGTTTGAACCTACAGGTTGACGTTGCAGAACTACGGCAGAAGCTACAAACTATGGAGACATTACAAAAAGAACTTGAAATCCTCCGGCGACAAAAGGCCGCGTCTGAAGAAGCTGCCTCAAATGCAAAACAACGGCAGGGTTCAGGTGGCATGTGGGGCTGGCTAGCTGGAACTCCTGGTCAGACAGCTGATGAACCCTGAAAAGTTTAAACCTAGATACATAGTGATTGCCAGATTTGGGTCATCATTACATCCATTTTTCTATAAGTAATTTTTGGTGTTTCTTAACCTGTTCTTTTCAGAGATGGAATAAGGTGTTGAGTTTCAGTTAGCCAGAGGGGGCATAGCGAGTTTTTACATACATGTAACTGTGTAATTACATTTGATTATGAATTCTGTATTTTTTCCTGTTAAAAATTATTTCAAAAACTTAAATTTGAATTATAGAAATACAAGTGGAAGTATAGACTTTGGAGCTTTTGCTACTTACTAATGCTTTACGTCTCATAAATTTTGATGTCTGGGTGTTTGTATTTATTTCTGTAACATGCCGTTTGGCTGCGCAAAATTATTTTAGGATGGAATGAATTGATGGTTGGAATCGGAATCGGAATCGGGAGTCGGGCCTGTATGGAACCGAAACTATTTGAAAAACTTTCAAGATAGCTTCAGTTGTCCAAGTAGGCACACGAACTTAATCCGTTAGTCAACTCTGGGACTGTTGCTCTACAATCGCAGACAACCCAAGTTCTACAGTTTAAAGACTTCCCTTCTATGAATGTTTGCTTTACCTTTGTATTCCTTCACCTTGAAGCTCCTTGACGACTCTCTAATTTGATTAACTCTGATGGTACATTTGGATTGATGGAATAGAATAGAGGAACAAATGAAATGAAAAATAGTGTATATTTAGTATTTTAAGTATTTGATGGAATAGAATAAAGTAAGGAATGAAATGAAAAATATTATATATTTAGTATTTTAAGTATATGTTTGATTATTGGTGGTAGTGAGTAGTGCGATAGAATGACATAATTACAATATACATTTATTCTATTGGAATGCATTTTATTTTATTAATTTCCACGTGAAATAAAAATCAAAAGGGTGAAATGATTTTTTTTTCATCGGAATGATTTATCAACCAAAATAATTATTAAATACACTATTTTTTTTATTTTATTTCTTCTATTTCATTCTTTTAATTTAAACGTAGCATGAGTAAGACTGATTTTTATTCTATGACCGCTTAGTAATGTTTGAGCTATGCTCAGCTCTAAGAGTGAATTTTAATCTATACAATGGTATTTTGTAAGTCAATTGTGAGTATTTGGTTGATCCTAAGTTAACTCATATATTAAATTTAATTGAGCTTTTTTTTTAAAAAAAATTTCTCCATTATTTATATATATTTTGAATCTTATTGATTTATAATCACTTTTTATTCCATCTTATTTAATGCTCTTTTTTTTTTCTTTATATTATTCAAATATTTTTAAGAAGTTGATTTTGAATTAAGACTTATAAGATTAACATTTAGAACATACAAATTGAGTTTGAATGAAACTTATGACATAAAAAATATTGACTTGTTTGATTCTCACTATTTTGCTACTATCCAAACATTTAAGAAGTTGATTTTGAATGGAGACTTGTAAGATTGACATTAAAAATTTATAAATTGATTTCGAATGAAAATTTATACGTTAAAAACGTAAAAAAAAAATAGGTAATTTTTTTTAGTAAATATTAAAAATGTATTAAAAAAGAAAGAAAAACAAATCATTTTAGTGATTGATTATTTTGGTTTATACACACATTCAGACACATTATATTTTAGAATTGGAGATAACTTTAGTGCATTCTAAAATTATATATTTATTTTAGAATGATGAAGTGCAATAATATTCCTATCTTTTTATTATCTAATATATATTATCCATCACTAAATTATTAGCAAATATTAAAAATATACTTTATTCTTAAAATCATGTTTATAAAAATATGTGGTTATAAAAATTTATCTCTAATATCAGAAAGGAAAAAAAAAGGGGGGGGGGACCGTATATGTTTTCGCTAATCATGCTAATACTATGCACAGATAGTTACTTGGTCCACCATATCATTTCTATTAATATAAAAATAAAGAGTTCAGATTTTGTTGACAATATTAAAGACAGTAAATTATTTCTTCTTCACAGTTTTACCTAGGGCCTGTTCGGGGCTACTTATAAGTTGGTCAACCCAATTTATAAATAGTTTAGCTAAAAAAATTGTTCGGGAACAATTTTTTTTCTACTTGTAAGTTGAAAAAAAATCAAAAAAAAAAGTAACATTTAGTTGCTTAAAAAAAATGACTTATCAGTCATTTTTTTAAGTTGATCAACGACTATGAAATAACAAAAATGCCCTCTTTTATTTTTAATGTTCTTTTTATTGAAGGACATTTTAGTAATCTTTTTATTTTATTTTAACTTAGAAATCATTATTAGCCGAACACATCCACAACTATTACTTATAATTCCCGACTTATAAATAAAAATGATGCCGAACACTGTTACTTATAAATCTACTAAAATTTTAACTTTAAGTAAAAAAAAATAAGTCATTCCCGAACAGGCCCCTAGACGACTAGACCTCTCGATTCTCCCTCTAGGTTAAAACAAATTATTATAATAGATTAAGACATTAAAAAAATGATAATATTATGATAGCACTTGGTTCGCATCAAATTAATATAATAACTCTGTAATGCAATAAACTATTACATTGATTTGACATGTTTTTTTATTTGGTTCACTTGTTACATGTATTAGTAGCCCATCACGGAGGTAATGATATTACATTAATTTTTTGACTTTTTCATTACATCTTCTATTTGATGTATTAACTCATTATATTATGTAACGCAATACGTTATAAAAGACAAAACAATAATAATTATAACTGATTTGGCATTTTAACTTATAATTTACTTTATTCATTACATATAATCATACATGTATTAGCCCATTACAAAGGAAATAATATTACATTAATTTTTGTCTTTTTCATTACATATGTATTAACTCATTACATTATGTAATGTAATAAGTTATAAAAGACAAAATAATAATAATTACAGTTGATTTGACATTTTGATTTACAATTTACTTTATTTATTACATACAATCATATAATGTAGTGAATCAAACGTAATTTTAAACATAATATAATACTATTACAATTACTATACAAATACCAAAAAATCAATTAACATATAATATAATAATATTATAATCACAAGTATATTGGATTAAGTAGACTATTACATTATCTGTTATGAGGCCACTATCATCTCGAAACGCCCAGCTCACATGTTATGTTACCTTTCGAATAAACACACACTCGAGCTCGCTCGCTCGCTCATCTTTCTCTTTTTCTAGGGTTTTAAATTATACTAAAATTCTCTCATTTTCGTGGAGATTCATCTGCCAGTATTCGTTTCGCCTCACACGTCTTGCTCATTTGAACTCGGTCTTATGAAGGTATGTTTTTGCTCATTCGATTTGGTTCATAGGGTTTCGAAATACTCCTTTAGCTCCGTGCGATGATATCAGTAATGAATAGCAACGATATCGATTTAGATCGAAAACCTAGGGGTTCAGAAGAGAAGGATGTCGTCTTCGATAGCTCTAATGAAGAAACTAGGGTTTGGCATGGTGATGATGTTAATAGCTCGGGGTCGAATGAGATTAGGGTTTCTAAAGATAAGGGAAGTATAAAGGGTGAGAAAATTTGTATTTTGGATGGAAATGTTGAGTCGGGGGATCGACAAGTTGAGGAAATGAGGAGTGCGGATGTGGATTTGAAGGGCATTGATGAGAAAATTAAGAAAGACGGTCAGTTTAGTGATGAAAATGGCAGGACTGAGCGATTAGAGTCGGGTGTTAAGTCTTGGGAAGATACAGAAGCTAATCCCAGTGGCATTAAGAGTCAAGTTAGTGTGAGGAACGGGAAAAATGATAAATTGGTGGCAAGGGCTAAAAAAGGACATGTAAAAGGGGAGAAATCTTCTGTATCTCAGTATGATTCCATGCTTTCAATGTTTGATGAGTTTGCAGCAAATGGGAGAGGCGGGGCATTGGAAGAGAAGCCACCAGGTTATGGGTATGAAATAGGAGATATGGTTTGGGGGAAGGTGAAATCGCACCCGTGGTGGCCAGGTCACATATATAGTGAAAAATTTGCATCATCTTCAGTTCGTAGATCGAAGACAGAGGGTCATGTGCTGGTGGCTTTTTTTGGTGATAGCAGTTATGGGTGGTTTGACCCTGCTGAGCTTATCCCATTTGATTCCAGTTTCTCTGAGAAGTCGCGCCAGACAAGTTCCAGAACTTTTGTGAAGGCTGTGGAAGAAGCAGTTGATGAGGCGAACCGGAGGCGTGCTTTGGGTTTGGCTTGTCGATGTAGGAACCCATACAATTTTCGTGTAACAAATGTTCAAGGGTACTTTGCTGTGGATGTTGGTGATTATGAGCCTGGAACCGTATACTCTGTAGACCAGATTAGAAAAGCTAGGGAGAGTTTTCAGCCTAGGGAGATGCTTGCATTTATAAAGCAACTGGCGTTGTCACCTACTAGTAATGAGCATGGGTCTATACATTTTATGAAGAATAAGGCTACTGTTCTTGCTTACAGGAAGGCAGTCTATGAGGAGTTTGATGAGACCTATGCTCAGGCATTTGGTCATCAGCCAGTGCGCCCTTCTAGACAAACACAAGATATGGTCCCCACTAGAGGTATTAAATCCTTTTCTACATTCGTGATTAATAGGTTCTGGTTTACATTCTTCTCTTGCTCTATTTGTTCCACCATGATCATGCTACATGTTAATAACTACTTAATTTAGAAATAAGCCTCATAGATTAGCTTCGTTAGGACCTAAGTTTCCATACTACTTGCATCTCCTTTCATTTTTTGATGTATACCATACTAAAATGTTGTTACTATGGAATATTGATAAAATTGCGTGATGCTTTATAAATAAATTCTTTCTAGTTAACTCATGAATGGTTTTCTGTAGAGGGTGTATTTTCTTTTCGCATGTTCTTTTGATGGTTGAATGATAAATACTTCTATTTGTCCGTGCAACTCTGAAGTTCTCCATTCATGACTCTGTCCACTAAAGAAGGGCCTAAGTACATTTTTTCCACACAAATTAGACAGTATAAAATATATTCCAGCTTTACCCATATATTTTAACACAATATAATTGGACCCCATAAATTTTGACACAAGTACGGGATAATATTGTCTCCCCCCCTCAGCCCCTGCCCTTGCCGCTGCCTATAACAAAACAATTATATCTTTGACTTTTGCAATTAAGCTGTTCTTTTGAATATTTTTTGTATTTGAATTTTTTCTTTTTCTGGAGGAAGTATTTTAGTTGACTTTAAAAATTATGATTATTTAATTGATTGATCATCGTGTTCTTGAATTGTCAGACACCAACGGCTTAGAAACATTCATAAGTATCTAAATTAGCCATGATTGAGATGACTGAAGTTTTGAGCTTGAAGAAATAAAGCTCTACTTAACTTCAGGAAAGCATGAAAGAAGATTTCCCCTCCCCCCCACAACATAGAGGCATTTTTTTAACTGCTTTTGTAGTACGTCATGGTTACTTCTTACTCTTCTTATTCTCTATGGAACCAAGTAGAGTTGATAGGACGGGAGCTGTTAAAAGTCGCTAAGATTTAAGATGTAATATGCAGTCTAAATTTCTTTTAGGTCTATTAATATTCATTTAATTATACTATATTTGTATTGATCATCCTAAGATTGGTGGTGTTGTTTTATTGTTAAAAGTCATTAATATGGGGAAGATTTAGGATAAAACTTGGAGTCTAATTTTATTTTGGGACTATTATTTGTTTTAACTATAATATATCATTATCCCAAGACTTGTGGTATTGTTGTGTTATTAAAGTCGCTGTAGATACTGTTACTAGCACTGTTATTGTTCTAGCAAAATTTGTGTGCCAGGAAATGCAGGATCCTTGTCACATTAAGGTTTTTTCAAAGATGAGTGAGGTAGAATCTAGCTATTCAGGCGTTCTATAAGAGAGAAAACATTTAAAGAACCACAATTTTTATCTTGGCGTGCTATTTTTAACCTTTACCTAAAAAGTCTTGTCAAAGTGCTGGTTGGCATGCGCTGATAATTCGATCAAAAAGTCTTCGTACTTTTGCACTTTATATTCCTATGACTATAATACTTGCCATTTGCTATTGTATTTTATTGTTCCCGAATGCACTTGTGAATTGTGATAAGTAATAGTTGATTATTTAATCACTTGGCTTGTATCTCTCTGTAATTTTTATTTTGTACTTCTATGCTTCCTGTGTTCTCATATTTGTGATAACAATAGGACTTGTCTAAGTAAGAAAAAGACTGATGATGAAATGTTGACTCGAATATTGTTTTTTTTATTTTTTATTTTTAAATGTGAAGTAACTTCATTTACTAGTGTACTCTCTCCATTCCCAAATTTAATGTCATGATCAACATGACATACAGATTGAGAAAAAGATAATTTGACCAACTTGCTACTTTTTCACCCCTCTTAAGTTAATTATATAAAGGATGATATTATTTGGTCCCAATACTTTTTATCAATATTCTTGCGGTGAATAATATGGTCCCAATACTTTTTATCAATATTCTTTCGGTGAATAGTATGGTCCCTCTGTATTAAGGTTGCATTAGTTATGTAAACATTTTGGGACATCCAAAAAGTGCATCTGATTTTCATGAGCCCTCATATTTGTTTTTATTATGAATTAAGAGACATCCTTTGTTAAATCTCACATGCATCACAGGTTTGTGTTGGTAAATAGTTAATTTTATTTATGAGGGTAATTCTTTTCATATTTTATAGTTTTGTAATTTTTGCAGCTCCATTGAGTGGCCCTCTGGTAATTGCGGAAGCTCTGGGTAAGGTGAAGGGCTCTGCAAGACCCAATAAATCCAAGGACCAATCAAAGAAGGATCGTTATCTTTTTAAACGGAGAGATGAACCAAATGAGTTGAAAACTAGCATTCAAATCAACCCAGGCCAAGCCACTTCCTCAGGGCAACCTGTTTATGTAGATGGTTCTTTAGCAATTGCATCTGGTGATTACGTGTTGCAAAAGAGATCTCCATTAGTCTCTTCAAATCACGAGGTTCCAGAAAAGCATGAGCTGACTGAGACTGTAGCTGGGGATAGTGTCTTAGATTTGAGTCATCAAGGAACTGGCAAAAAAGGTATGACTATCGACGAGAAGCCTGCGGTCGTGGAATTTAGCATGGGTGAAGCTCCTGGTCAATTTAGTCATCCACTTGAAGCAGGGTCTTCACTTGGTAAGGGGAAGGATGTGGGTCATACAGGCTGGAATGCTTCTGATTCAGTAGGTGACATGCCTTGCACTATTGAGCCCAGTGGGATACCAATCGACTTAAAAGACCATGCAAGTTCAACAGCCTTTAAATCTGCTGAAAGTTTTGAGCAGTCTTTTAGTCAAACAGCTGAAATTGAATTACATGGAGAACAAGGTCAGGATGGTTTTGGTGCTTCACATCCTTTGGGAACGGCTAATGCGAAGGTTCATGGTGAAGGTCCAAAAGTTCATACTGATATTGCAACAAAGAAGGCTAAAATTCATAAACGTCCTGCTGGGGAACTGAACAGCGAGAATTTGATCCCATTGGTGAAGAAGAAGAAGCAAAAGAAAGAACTAGTGAGCTCTCAAAATATGCAGATTCGCCCATCTGGTGGTAAAGTTAGGTCATCAGTGGGGAACATACCTGGAAATTCTGTCCATGTTTCAGTGGCTGCCAGAGAGGATTTTCAGGTGGACCGTCTGAAGAAAGGGGATACAGTCGGCACTTCATCCTCCCCTGATTCACTAGAGGCACAGAAGATGGCTCAAATGGAAGAGTTGGAGCTTCCACAACTACTTCATGATCTGCAAGTTCTTGCACTCGATCCTTTCCATAATGCGGAGAGAAGTACAGCAGCAGTCACACAAGAGGTTTTTCTGAGATTTCGGTCTCTTGTTTATCAGAAGAGCTTGGCTTCGTTGCCACCTGCTGACAGCGAGTCAAATGAAAGCCGTGTCGGTAAACCTCAAGCTATTGCTGCAGCCAATAATCCTTCTGCTGAGAGTGTCAGAGAACTGCCATCCTTTAAACCGCAGAGACCTGTTGTCAGGCCTGATGATCCTACAAAAGGTGGGCAGAAGCGTGCGCCATCTGATCGCCAAGAAGAGATTGCTGCAAAGAAGAAGAAGAAGATCAATGATATGAAAGTATTGACAGCAGATAAGAAGGCTGCTCAGAAGACTTCGGCACTGCCGCGAGGA
Source organism: Aralia elata (assembly GCA_034770075.1). Classification (NCBI taxonomy): domain Eukaryota; kingdom Viridiplantae; phylum Streptophyta; class Magnoliopsida; order Apiales; family Araliaceae; genus Aralia; species Aralia elata. Next base: position 71,190,622 of record CM068383.1, read on the forward strand.
GACGTTAAGGAAACAAGTGGTCCAACAATCAAATCAGTCAAACAAGAACCTTTAAAGAAACCAGAGCCTCCGAGAGCACCAGAACCTACAATGCTGGTGATGAAGTTTCCACCCCAGGGGACCCTTCCGTCTATTATGGAGCTGAAGGCTCGGTTTGCTCGTTTTGGGCAGATGGATCATTCCGCAACTCGTATATTCTGGAAGTCCTCCACATGCCGTGTCGTATACCGCCACAAGGCTGATGCGCACTCAGCATATAGATTTGCTGTTGGAAGTAGTAACTTATTCGGGAATACTGGTGTGAGATGCTTCCTACGGGATCTAGGAGTTGCAGCACCTGAGACGGAACCTGGCAAAGCCCAAAGGGAAGACTCGTCAATGGGCACATCACAGGCTCGGGATTCTGTGGTTGAGCGAAGACCAGCAGCTCCTCTTCGGGCCCAGGCTCAGCAACAACTACCAGGAATCCAGCTGAAATCCATCCTGAAAAAATCAACTGGCGACGAGACCAGTGGTAATGGTGGTGGTAGGGGAACCCCTCGTGTAAAATTCATGTTGGGTGGGGAAGAAAATAGTAGAGGGGGTGAGGAATTGATGATTGGTAATAAGAACTTCAACAACAATGCTAGTTTTGCTGATGGTGGTGCATCTTCTACTTCTACTTCTCATCATGGAATGGATTTTAATAGTAAGAATATTGTCATTCCTCCATCTCCGTCACCCCTTCTTCCTTTACCTACTACTACTGCTGTTCAATTTCCTAGGCCGCCAAATAATTTGCATTATACTGAAATAGCACCACCCAGAAATGCTCATAACTTTAACATACCGGCAGTGCCACCCATGACCCATGGTGCCCCCAATGTAGATATTTCACAACAGATGATGAGCCTTCTCACCAAGTGCAATGATGTTGTGACCAATTTGGCAGCCTATTTAGGCTATGTGCCTTACCATCCTCTTTGAATCCGAGAGTCTAAGCTAGAGTCGTCCATCTTTTGAGATGCATCCTAACAGAAAAAACTCAATTTTTGAGCAAAAAGGAAGGGAAAAATTCAATCGGGGAAAGGGTCGAATTCGTGAGGACCAAAGAAATACATTTTGTTGATGAAAAGTTGGTCCTAAGATCCAGATCAGAACTGAACAGAAAAGTGAAGTCTGAACATGAAGTCTAAAGAGAACAAATTCCATAAATCATGCAATGGGGACACTGATGGTCGTGGTTCTGACTGTATATTGCGCCCCTTTCATACTTGTAGTTTAAGCTTTTGTCTCTTGGCCTTTGTTTGTATAATGCTGCTGAAATTTATCTTTTAGCTTACTGTCCTTCTGAACTTGATATTAGTGGAAATTTGTCTTCACCCCCTGTTCAAGGCTGATTGCCAATGAACTGGGTCTCTCACTATCCCTCTCTCTCTCTCTCTCTCTATATATATATATATATATATTATGTATGCATGTATGGATGTGTGTGTGTGAATTAATTCATGTTACTTGAAGTTTGTTAAGCCATGCTTTGCTAGATTATGGTAGCACAACAATATCATGAAGTAATACTCCCTCGGACCCGAAAAATTACATCCCTCCGGTTCAAATATATAGAAATATTTTTACTTTTAGACGGCAAAGTCAGCATCTAATTTTAACATGACTTGTATACTTAAATAAGTTGAGAAATATTCTGCTAGTATTACTTAAATTTTTAGCTTTAGAAATGTATCTCAAATTTTGAAACGTAAAAAATACTTGTTAGACGCAATTATAACACGGGGTTCTAGACATTAAGGCATGAAATGCTGTAACATTCTTGTTCCCTAAGTTTGGGCAGCTTAAGCAAGTTTTAATTACGGTTTTTTATTTTTATTTTTGTTTCTTTGGCGTAAGCTTGAATTGTTAACGTAAATATAAAAATGGAAAGCAAGTATTTCAGCTGGCCAATTTGATAGGAAAATGTAGTAGACCACAAATATGTGTCTCACTTGCTTTGTGTGTATTGTTTATGTTGCTTTGAAAATAATAAAGTCCACACTCGGAGACGGCAATCTCGTTGTGCGGACATTTTGGGTCACTGTTTAAACGATATCGTATCCATTTAATATCCTAGCTATGCTATAAACTGATTGTATGAACTTTTGATTTTGTTTGGTCTGTTAAGGCCTCCATTGCACCCAAAAAAAAGAAAAAGAAAAAGAAAAAAGAAATCATCTTCAGGAAGACAGATTATGATATTTTGATCATATTTTGGTTAATTCCGATCATTTTTCAACTAGTTTTAGCTGCGCCCCTTAAAAAAAAATAAAAAAAAAATTACTTTTTGACCGTCTCGACAGGAACTATATATAATCCAAAATGACGTCGTTTCATTTCATGATTCCATACCACTGAGCTATCTGCCTATCTATCTATAATACACGAACGTAGAAGGAAGGAACAATCACTCTCCTTTGATCTATATAAGCGCACAGCCTCTAAAAACAAAAGCAAGCCCCTAAAATTAAAGTCCACCTCAACCTTTTACCCCCAAAAAAAAAACTATCTTTCTTTCCTTTCATCTTTCTTTTGCTATACACCAACAAAAAAAAAAACTAAAAAAAAACAAAAAAAAAATCCTCTTTTCCTATCAAGAACACCATCATAATCATTCTTTAGCTTAGTTTCTCGGACGGTATTATTTGAAAAAGGGCGATACGACCAAAAAATGGAGTATCGCCCCTTAGACATCACGGTGATTTCTGCTTCTGAGCTGAAAAATGTCAACATGTTCATGAAGATGGACGTTTATGTAGTGGTGTCAATTAGCGGTGAAAATTCGACAAAGCGCAAGACTTATGCGGACAGGAGCGGTGGCGCCAATCCTGAATGGAACTACCGCATCAAGTTCAGTGTAGAGGAGACTTCCATCTCCAAAGATTTCATCAGGTTTCAGCTCAAGGCCGAACGCAGCCTCGGTGATAAACTCATTGGGGAGGTCTCCATTCCCCTTGCCGACCTCCTCCAAGATTCCAACCAACATGATACCCCCCACGAGCGCGAAGCTGAGTATCAGGTTCAGACATCGACAGGAAAAGCCAGAGGCAGCTTTAAATTTTCTTTTAGGTTCGGGGACAAATTCACCCAACAGATTCAGGCTATCACGCCGCCTATGGCTAATACAATGACTACACAATCTATTGTAGAAGTGTATCCGCCACCACCACCACTAGAAACTGGTTATGGTGGAAATTATCCACAGGCTGCAATGGGATACACCATGCAGCCTGTGATGGTTGCAGCACAATATCCTGTTCCACCGGGATATACCTATCTAGGTTATGGTGGATACCCTCCACCATATCATTACGGTGGAGGGTATCCACCAGCTGCTGCACTAGGATATGCATATCCAGGCCAACCAGTGCAGCAGCTCAGGCAAGTTGATCAGCATCAATCTGTTGACAAGAAGAAAAAGTCGGGGTTTGGGAATAAACTAGGATTCGGATTAGGTGCTGGGATATTGGGAGGATTGTTGGTGTCAGAGATAGGAGAAATGTTATCCGGTGTAGGAGATATGGTGGCGGGTGATGGGGATATGGAGGCAGACGATACAATGGATGAAGTAGGAGATATGGTGGTAGATGAGACAGAAGCGGCCTAAAATGCTGTGTATGATGCAGCTGAAGTTTTGAAGGTTAAGGATTGCAAGCTAATGGAATTTATGGATTGAAATTTGAACATGCAATTTAATTCACATGTCCTACTATTTAATGTAGTGTCAAAGTATATAATTTTGATCATTTGGTCTTGCCATGAGAAATGATGAAAAAACATGGAGTTTCATTTGGACTTGCTTGAATTTATTGAATATGCATTTGCTCAAGTATCTATATATACTCGGTTTTTATGTAAAATGTAATTGTGTTATAATTATTAAATTAATCGATTTTGTGCCTTGGAATCAGCCTCTTTGCGATAGTGGTAAGACTGTTTCTCTAGCCCTTCCGAATTCTGTTATTTGCTGGGTTTTATGCACCGGATACAATTAGGCTCCGTTTGTTTGACGGAAAATCTTTATCAGAAAATGATTTCCAAGAATTGTTTTCTGATGAAATTGTTTTCATTGAAAATGACTTATTTTCTCTTGTTTGGTTGCTAAACTAAAAATGAGATGAAAAGGATCGTTATTTTCTCTACTTGAATTAATTAATATTTTTTAGTGTACTTTATCTTCTCTTTTTTTGCTTTCTTATTTTTCCCCTTCAATATACGCCATATTGTAATAAATAAATATTGCCGTATTTATAATTTCTTCTGAAGAGAAAAAAAATTAGACGAAATAGGAGAGGGAGAGAAATATTACCAAATCTGAGAGCTTAAAGATGTATAAGAGCTATATGTGAAAAAATTAAGTGAATTAATTGAGTAAAGATGAATTAGTACGCTAAAGAGTGAAAAAAAAAATAAAGAGAATAAAAAGTAAAGCTTATTGTTAGGAGATAGAGTTGGACATATGTTTTCCGAAAAATGATTTACGGATTTAAAATTCGTAAGTCATTTTCTTAAGATAAAAATAAAAAATTTTGTTGACGCAACAATTTTCGATTGATCATGTGTTCCTTGACATATTAAATATTGAAAAATTCGGAAAATATTTTTTGAAAAACGTTTTTACTTGAAACAAACGGAGCATTAGTTATAAAAAGTTTTCAAGTGTTGCAACTATGTTTCTTGGTTCCTTGCATGCATGTGTTTTATTGGGTATAACCATGTGATTATAAACATTTGAGATATCCGGAAGTTCAAATTAAAAAAAAGAAAAAAAAAGAAGTACTTGTTCAAAGCAAACCAAATTAATTTGAGTTCGGAATTAACTTATTTAAGATTTTGTTGTTCATCTGGTTTATGATGTATCACAATTTTAGAAAAGTAAAGGTGTATATTCCCTTTGTCTAGAAATGAGAGCTAGCATGTATGATGCATCGCAATTTTAGGAAAATGATGGATTTTTATTTTATTTTATTTTATTATCACATTCTCTTTTTATTGAATTTTTTAATTAATAAAAAAGAAGAAAAATAGACGGAAAACTTTAAACACTTTTCTTGTCAAAATTTTTTGTTCATTTTATGGACATATTTGGAAACTCTGAAAAACATAAAAAAAATCTTTTATGATTCCTATTATCCTTATACAGTACAAACAAACAAAATTAATATAAGAATAAAATGGTATTCTAAATGAAAATTTTAAGCGTTATTTTTAATTTTTTATTAACTCAGTAACAACGCGAAAAAAAATTTACAATTTTTTTATTCTTTTTTCTTTACTATCTTAAATTTAAGTTTTTTATTTTATCCTTTTTGGCCAAAACTTATAAAAATAATGTCAAGGATAATAACAAAATTACGTGCATCAAAAAAATTACAAGAAAAACTGTGGACGTGACCTTTTTTTTAGACAAATGCAATTTTTTCTTATGTACAAGTCAAAAAAATATTGATCAACCAAACAATACAATTATTTACTATACTAATTATATTAAACAATAATTGTATTCACGATTTTCTTCAGTATTAATATCCCATTGTCAAAATAAAAGTTGGAAGTGCATGTGATAGGCCCCACTTTCCTGAAAAATGAGTACAACTTATTATGAATACAAAACTTACAGAAGGGATTAGCATGAGGGACCTTCTCTCTCTAATGAGGGAAGGTTGTAATATTTTTCTTCTTTTTTGTTTTCTTTTTTTGGGTTTTTGGCTGGGGGGGGGGGGGGGGCTCTGATGAGTATAAAATTGTGCTTAGTTTTATCAGTGATTTGGACTATTTTATGTAAGTATTTAGAAGCATTTGGTACTGTTATTTCACCTGAAGAACGTAGCTATGTTCACGTATCATTTGACCTCGATTAGTGCTTTGAGTTTAATCTTTTGTCTAGTGTAAAATATAAAGTTACAATCATGAGTTAAATACGCTAAAAATGAGTTTGTGCTTATTAGGATGAGATGTAGATGTATTAATGATCGAATGACACGATAAAATTATTTTTGATCCAATTAGTAGGTCATGGTTCTTCGAATACAATAAAAAGATCAAATCCATCACATATTCTATCATGACAATAACGTTGTATCGATCTATCTTGTATTGTGTTGTTTTTATTTTTACAATATTGTTTCGACAACATAAAAGAAATTATGAAAGATGGATATAAAATAATATAATTAATTATAGTTGAATATTATCACTAATCATACATATGTGGATCTAATTGTATTTGATATTTTATTTTTTAAATTATTTTTTGCAATATTCTTTTGTCCCATGGTAATAATTTATCTTGGTTTGTCTTTTGCCATTTGGTTAGTTTCTTTTGTGTCCGTTGGAATCACAAGAAGATGGTGCTTTGCTTTCGCCTACATCTTGGGAATTGTGTATTGTCGGCTACTTACTTATTTCAGTTGTTATTTCCCTTTATGAAAAATATTTATTACTACTTTTCTTATTCTACCTATAAAAGAATTTCATAGGGAAATTGTGTATTATCGGTTAATTAACATCTCAATTGTTATTTATCTTTACTTTCTTTTATTTACCATATATATATATATGTGTGTATATATATATATATATCATATATATATATATATGTGTGTCATTTTCTTTTTCTTTTTTTTTTTAAATTTTTGGAATGAAGGGAGTGTTTTTACCCATAAACTCTTCCAATCAGACCGGGGACCAAAAAAAATGCTCAGCCTTAAAAACTCGATAGACACCCAACTACTCAGCATTGCTTTACTCTCTTCAATTGAGTATCCACACACAGTATGATAAAGCTCAGCTCTCTCTGTTTCTTCTTCATTCTCTCTCTTCACAGGTTATCTCATTTCTTGTTTTGATTCTGATATTGATTACAATAAAGCATTATACTTTTGTTTTGATTCTTCTATTTTTATGAATAACATCATAATTTCCTGTTCATAAAAACAATCAAGGATTTGTAGTTTAAATTACATTGTGCCCTTTTTGTGTTTTAAGTTATGCATTTGGTAGGTATTTCTGGGATTCTTCATTAATTTATCAGTTCTTGCATGAAATAATTAATTTTGATGGAATGGTACTAAATTAAGTAAAATACTACTTACCCATTTCAGGGTATTATCTAAATCTCAAATTGGCAAAGATGAGCATGCTAGCTCACCCCCAAGAGGATGGAATTCTTATGATTCCTTTTGCTGGACCATCTCTGAGCAAGAATTCCTTCAAAATGCTGAACTTGTTGCTCAGAGATTGCATTCCCATGGATATGAGGTCTTTGCTCTTTCACCATTACTCTATAGCTACGTTTGCTTGCAAAAATATGGACGAGATAAGACTATTTGTATTAATTGAACACCATTAGGGATAATTTTATCTCGTGATTAGTCTGTTATTTAATTCTATGGGCAATTTGTTATTATTTTTAAGGTTATTTGATACCTCAAAAAGGTATTATATAATACTACCTTTTTAATTGGGATTATAACCATCGTCAAATTACCTTAGAATGACAGAGATAAAATAATCCCTAATGGTGTTAAATTAGAACACACAGTCTTATTCCACCCATCATTTTCGCAAACAAACGTATTAGAAGCTTAATTTTACTGTGTTTTGTTTGCATAATCCTTGATTATATGAGGTGTGATCGATTTTTAACACTCAATGTTAATCCTATGTGTAGTATGTTGTGGTGGATTACCTTTGGTATAGGAGGAAAGTTGAAGGCGCTTACGTTGATTCCCTAGGTTTTGATGTAATTGATGAATGGGGGAGAATGATCCCTGACCCAGGAAGATGGCCCTCATCCCAAGGTGGGAAGGGGTTTACTGAAGTGGCCAAGAAAGTTCATAATATGGGTTTGAAATTTGGGATTCATATTATGAAAGGTGTAAGTACACAGGCGGTTAATGCGAACACTCCCATCTTAGACACCACCACGGTATATTGCTCCTCACTGATTCAATTTTGTTACTCCCTTTCAATACTAGAGATGCCATATCAATTCATGTTATTTTCAATGACGAAACTGAAATATAATTCGTGTTATGTATGATAAAGAAACCTATATATTCAAACTTTTCACATTTCCTCCTATCTCGTTCCTCAATTTTTGTTCCTGTACTTTTTTTATTCCTCTGTATAGTGTAATGGAAGGGAATTTAAAGATTGGTTTTAGCAACTATTGCTTAGCTCCTTAAACTTTCTCTTTAATTAGGGGAGAGCTTATGAAGAATCCGGCAGGCAGTGGCACGCAAGAGATATAGGCATAAAGGAGAGGGCTTGTCCATGGATGACTCATGGTTTCATGAGCGTTGACACCAAATTGGGAGCTGCAAAGGCATTCTTGAGGTCACTCTATCAACAGTATGCTGAATGGGGTGTTGATTTTGGTAATTACATAGTTGCCAACTGAAAATCATTTTATGTTTGCCGTTATTAGGCACCACAGCACATATATCAAAAAACAGTGCAATTTGGGATTAATATTGTGGTTTTGATTAAATTCTTTTGTTTCACATAGCATTGGAAAAGACGTTTTTCTTTGTACTTGTAAAACATTTTCTTCATCATCTAGAAAGAAGGAAAAAGGGAGCCTCTCTACTTCTCTCGAGCCCTTTAAGCTTAAGAGTCAAAAGGAACACGGTAGCATCAGTCAAATCTCAAGCATGGAACTATGCTACCGTTTCTGCATGTCAAAAGTCATTTCTTCAATTATGAAACATGATTAAATAGTGTTTTCCTCTTATTTTTATATTATATATACATATATATATATATATATTTATATATATATACACACACACACAAATATCCTTTTTGCTCACAACATTGAACCAACTTTTACAATAATATAAGGGACAAAAGTTCGTATTTGTGACCTTATTTTTATGTCTCAAGTGTATCATCTTCTATCATTTACAAGTGAACTCTAGGATTTGTAATTAACTTATTTTAGTTGGCCAGGTAGAAGTTTTCTTCGATTAACTTGATGATATTTCCTTCTATAATTTACAGTGAAGCATGACTGTGTATTTGGTGAAGACTTGGATATAGATGAAATAAGCTTTGCTTCACAGGTACGAAGCTTCCTGGTTGCATCTCTGGTGACAATTATCTTAAATATATTTACTGGGGATTCATATGTACATAAGGGATTGCAAGTCTATAAGGGATATACAATTTAACTTTTGTAGGTCTGGCGGGGACTTAACCGACCAATCCTATATTCCCTATCTCCTGGATCTAGTGTGACACCATCCTTGGCAAAGGAAGTAAGCGGTCTGGTCAACATGTATAGGATAACAGGAGACGACTGGGATTCATGGAAAGATATTGCATCCCATTTTGACATTTCAAGGTGGCTTAAGTACTACTTGCTTCAGTTTGACACTTACTTGCCACTTTTATCTAAATTATAACTTCTCCAGTAACTGTTATTCCTTTTCCACACAACGCAGTTGTATTATTTTACTTGACAGCGTCTCAGCTCTTGTTTTGCTTAGTTGTCCTTTCTGCTTTTAATATTGGTACATGATATCATGCTAATAACATTTATAATGGTTTTTCACTTGTCTCAGAGATTTTTCTGCTGCTAATATGATTGGAGCCAAGGGCTTGTTGGGGAAATCATGGCCTGACTTAGATATGCTGCCACTGGGATGGCTTACTGATCAAGGTGAAAATCTTGACAAAATCACCTTAATTAGCTTTACTAAGAAGGGTTAGTACTAATTGTAATTGCACAAAGCGCACTATCCGTTAAATCTATCTACTCAACTCTAAATGAGTAATATCCTAGAATTATTTGAGGGCCTGATAAGCTAGAATGACTGCATGTAATCCATGTGCTGAATCAGTTCCCAGTGGTTGTACTCATGTAATCTCTACATTTTAAGTGAATGCTAGACTTTCCAATTTGTAAGGCATGTTGTGAAAATCATAGGTTTTGACCCCTTTTATGTTGGTTTTCTTTTGGTGTTTTGATACTGCAGTTAGTTGGGATAAATCTGGCACCTAGCATTATACAAGGCAAAGGATTGTCAAATAGATGCATGGTGTTGAGTAGACCAAATATCTCATAGTTTGTACACAGAATAAAGGAATACACCTGTGTAGTTAATGATCTTTGTCTCTAATATTTGGAATAAATCTGTAATCTAGATCGATCTAATTGAGCAACTTCTATCGTAATGGACAATGACTCGCACCTTGGGCCTTGAGATCCTGATCTCATATGCTTCTTGACTTTGTATTATTTATTTATAGGCGTAAACCAAGGTCCGCACAGAAACTGTAACCTTACTCTAAATGAGCAAAGAACTCAGGTGTGTGGATATAACTAATGGTCAAGTCATTCACTTACTTTTCGTATCCAAATAGTTACAAGTTAATTCTCGAATTTCTTTTGGCAGATGACTTTGTGGTCTATGGCGAAATCTCCTCTCATGTTTGGAGGGGATATGAGACATCTTGACGAAACCACGTTTAATCTCATCACAAATCCTACCCTACTGGAAATAAACTCCTTTAGCTCAAACAATAGAGAGGCATGTGTAATTGTCCAGAAACTCTATATTAGAAAATAGAAACAACTGTGTTTTACGATACTGTTTTTGTTATGCAGTTCCCTTATATTACTGGTGCAGCCAATCTCCATATTAGAAATCGAGGAGCGACCTTCCAATCGAGAAGCCCAAAAGACGCAGGTATATCAGAATCACTTGCTTGGCGTCTGATTAGCTGCAAAGATAGTGAGGCAAAAGGTTGGTTCAACAGTGCTCTTGATGATGAAATGGAACAAGTCTGCTGGAAAGGGGACTCTAGAAGCAAATATCAGGCACATTTTTGCCTATACAAGAGAGGACCTCTTTCTGCATCGTAATAATGTTTTGCCTTACTTTAGCTATTTGTTCAATATTATTTATATTTTTATTAATTTTAATGTTTTTGACGCGCTAAGGATGTTGATGCAGAGATGAGGAGATGACGTATAAGCAAAATTATCAAAGGAACTTCCATTTATTATCAACAGATACAGCGGAATTCTGCTTGAGTGCTTCTCCAAATCGGAAGCGTACTTCTAAAGAGTTTTCAGGAGCCTCATTTTCACCTTGCAGATGGGATACAAACCAGGTATATGGTCCAGTATAGCTACTAGTGATGTATTCCTCATGTTTTGTATACATTTTGGAAAATGTATATTCGATTCACGCAGACTTTAGTTTATCATCTTTAAGGGCATTAATAAATGTACGTTAAACTTACGTCATGAAATATCTGTACGAGGTTCTGTACTAGAAAAGAGAGAAAAAAGAAGTCCCCCCCCCCCCACCCCCCAACCCAAAACCAAAAAAAAAAGAAAAAGTTGATGCTAAAATTGGAATGGGGGGAGTTTAACATAACTGAAACTGTAACCTTCGTTGTCTCATTCTATGCAGTTGTGGGAGTTGAACTATAATGGAACCCTTGTAAGCCGTTATTCTGGTTTATGTGCTTCTATGTACAGAGTCAAAGGTGATAAGCTCATCTGATATTTTACAATAATGCAGTAAGATATTCTTGAATACATATTTCTCAATTATTACCTCATCTTTCTTGCAGATAATGCTATTCCAGGAGGAATTCGATCTTGGATTGCTACAGGGAGGAGAGGTTTGAATATTTGATTTCCCGGGCTCCTTATTAAATTTAGCTTGAATGGAATCCATAAAAAAATTATGAATTGAAAAAGAAATTAGTTCTCTGCAGCTCTTGATTCCTAGAATGGCTAGAGAGGAAGATTTTCAAGCATCATAGCGATTTTAGAGGAAAACAAAAAACAAAGAGATAACAAATAAATGGCACAGAAATGATATTGCTTTGCACTTTCACTGGGGTCTGAAATTCTTACAGAGCGCTCATTTGAAAGAGAGCATTCTTACATTAAGGGATTTTACTTTCCAATAGAAGTAGATATAAAGATTTGGGTGAAGGAATTCTCTCGTCTTTTAAAATGAATTACCTTTACATCCTTTTTTTTTCCTTTGATCTATACAAGACATTTGGTTAGCTAGTAGTATTCCTGCATTTGATGTAGTGCTTGGCATCGGTCACTTGCAATATAAAGGATAAATAATAATATTAATGTGCTGGATTTCGGTTGTTCGATAAAGATAATTGACAATCAATTCTGTCATAAACTCATAATCTAACAATCATTTTCTTTGTTTATCCAGGAGAAATCTTTGTTGCTTTGTTCAATTTGAGTTCCGACAAAACTGTAATATCTGCAAAGATATTGGACCTGTCCAAGGGACTTCCTCCTAGGAACTCAAACTTCTCCTCTTGTTCAGGCAAAGAAATATGGAGTGGGAAAAATTACGGAGTTATAAAAGGGTCATTATCAATAGCAGTGGAAAAGCATGGATGTGCACTATTCGTCTTAAACTGCAAATGAATCGCCACCATTTTCTGGCTTCACTAAGTGTCCAGGTTTTGTACAATCGAGTCCATACCATATGTTGTATCATATGAGCTATTTTCAGTAATGTAATCGTATATCCAATAAATTGAATAAAAATCATGTTAGATGATTCTCCGTCATTGTATTTCTTCTACTAAGATCTATCCTTTGTACCACTGTTCTTTTTTTTGGGTAGATACTTAGTTGTGGGGGTTTAAATAAAGAAAAAGTGGTGCATATTATGTCCTTGGTTTTCTTAATTCTTTATCTGCTCATGGTTCTAGAAACGTGAAACTTGGATTGTAGCTGGGGATTTCAAGAGAAATTGTGCCAGAGCATAAAGTTGCATGATGTTAGCTACTGCTAAAAAGCGCGTTGAGATGTTAACCTTTCGCTGTTAGTACGCACTCTCAAGTAAAGAGAAACGTCTGATTCTTCTCAATGTTGCTAAGCTTCACCATCCACCAGTGAGTTATGAAAATGATTACTGGTTGATGTTATCCTCTGTTGCCTTTTTGAGGGGTAAAGGCATTATTGTTGAAAGAGATTTGCAAGGGAAGAATTTTCAACATCTGGACAAAACTCTTAACTTGAAGGGGTTGTATTAGGAATACATAGTTTATATTAAGCATAATGTTTGTCTTTTCTGTTGTCTCAGATTGTATTTTGAATCAAATAAGGAGATTGTCTTGGTAAAAATTATAGAAACACCTGTTCTGGAGTCAAATCTGCTTTTAGTTACTTTGGATGCTTGTGATAACTGGTGAGCCTTTTTGATTTGGCTATAAAAGGCTTAGCATATTCACAAGGGAAAAACAATCTGAAGGGGGGAGGGGGCGGGGGGAACCTCCCTCTTTCAACATTTGTCATCTAAAAATTCTCTTTTAGTTACACAATACCAAGTACCGTATCAACGATCACTCAAGTTCTTACCCATGTAAACTCGAAAAAGGACTCTGCCATAGAGATAATAGACTCTGAATCTTGGAGAACGGCCATCAGTGGCTCACGAAAGATTCATCAAGGTTTTATGGTTGTACACACCAGGTTGAAAATGACTTCCTGAGGTCACTCTATGCACAGTATGTTGAGTGGGTGCTGATTTTGATAACTCCAAAGTTTGTGGTTTTATTTGAATGAATGTATTAATTCCAATGCCATTGCTAAACAACGAAGCAAATAATCCATAGAACACGCCAACTAAACTGTATATCATAATACTAAAGATTGCAAAATTAGAATTGTTGGGTGAACATGTCTACAGATAAGATGAAAGAGATTAGGAATCAATAGTGAATGGAATCCATTTTGCCCTTTCACTGGCAGCCCATCTAGAAAATAGTTCTTCATGCCTAAGCTCAAAGACCCCTGCAAGCATGCACCCAAGCACATCAATAAATAAAAATAATAATTTGCTGAAGTGACTAATGAAAAACATATTGTGGAGGCAATAATATAGCCAAAAATATCTCCTCATATAGCTAAACAGAAACAAGGAACCAAAAGAAAAAAAATATAGGGAATGAAAACAACTGAATGGGAGGAACATATATAACTTTTGGAGCAATAAACTACAGAGATCCCAATGTGATCATGTTAAAAATCTCATAGTATGTTAGGGCTTGAGCAGAGCACATTAGTACACAGATATTAATTACCCTCATATTGCCAGAAGTTTGCTCAATGCACTTACAAAAAAACAGACTTTTTAAACTCATATACGAGTGCAACTTAATATTTAACTTAATTTCTAATAATGAATTTTCTTGTATCAGATTGGCCATACATAGAAACTAACATAAAAACTGAAATAAAAATGTAAGATATAGTAAATGGCAGATTGAGGAATACAATAGTACTTTAACCAAGTATGATTCATATCGGGTGCTTGTTTGGATAGCAAAACAAAGCTTCTTTTTGTAGTTGTATTGGTTGGTGTTAATCTGGGGGAATATCCCTAGTTATTCATGTATATTTTCTTCTATTTAACAATTTAATCAATTAATTACCAGAAAACAATACTCCCTCTGTTCCATAAAAATAAAGTCTCACTTGCAAATTTTTTGTATTCTACAAACGAGCCTTTTTTTTTATAGATAGTGGTATAAAATGACAAAGGCACTTCTCCTAGCTTGATCCATGTCTTGTACAAAAATGAAGCATCCTGGCTTATATGCTCCTCTCCCCTTGCTCTATTACACCGATTACTGCAGATGAAGCGAAGGATTATCTATATCGACGTTGACGGATAGGCCTTTTACTGCACCATCTCTTAGCAATATCTTAAACTATGTCATTATAATTTCATTATCAAGTCACCATTACTAGACTAATAATTTATTACTTTTAGGAGTAAACATGAAACAAAAATGCATCCTAATGCAAATTCGAACTACACAGAACAGTGCTATTCACATACCCATTTACACATCAGCCATAATCTAATATATCAACAATTAACAATCACCCTCAATTTCATTACACAATCAAAATAACCCCTAATGAAATCCAATCAATCAAATTACACGAAAAAACATTGAACTCTAAATCCAAATTATGAATATAAGCTAAATTAGAGAAGTAAAAATACCTGACTTTCTTGATGAGGATAGATTTGAGCTTCCGAGCGAGCTCTTGGGATCGGATTTTGCGCTCCAGATTCTTGCGTGCCAAGACGCGCTTCTCGGAGTTCTTAATATGGTAAGCCTGCTCGTTCTTTATCAGACGTTCGATGCCGCTCGATTGCATCTGCCTCTGCATAAACACTAGGGCCCTCTCCAAGTTGTTGTTAAACACCTTCACCCGAATCCCCCGCCATTGGTGAAGCTGTGAACTCACCGAGTTCAACTCGAAAGATGGGCGCGCGAAGAGAGATGATACTTGTCTCATCATTGAAGCCATTTCTAGGGTTCCTTAGCATGCGTTTGTGTATAGCAGTGAAGGAAATTGGGCGGATCAAATGTAGCCACACATATTTTGGCCTTGTACTTGTCTATTTTTTTTATAAGTTTCTCTCTTATTTTAAATTTGTTTTCTTTTTATTTATTTATTTATTTTATTTACTTAAAAGGTATAAACGAATCGAACTAAACTGAATAGAGAGTATTTGAATTTGACTCAGACAATTAAATTTATATTCAAATTTAACTCGAATTTGACTCGAATTTGAAAAACTCAAATTGTATTTGAAAAACTTTAGTCAGATTCGACTCGACTCGACTCGATTCGAATATTTATTACTCGAATTCGATCAGACTCAGATCAAATTATATTCAAACTATTCGTAGACTTCTACTTCAAGCTCAAATTAGACTCTCCACATAATAACTAGTTTTATAATAAATATAATTATAAATTGAATTTATTATTTTACTTAGAAATGAGAAAATATATTTAGTAATACATTTTACAAATATAAAATCCCAATTAAAACTAAAAACAAAATACAATAATAATTAATTAATTATATTAATTTAATTTAACTTTGTATATTTTTTTTAAGAGAATGTATCGAGTATCTAATTGAATATATATTAATCGAGTATATATTGAATCACAATCGAGAATTCGAGTAGTTTGAATATTAAACGAGTTGGGTATAAGCTTACTCAGATTTTACTCGTATTTTTATTTGAACTATTTTTTATGTTCAGATTTAGATCATATTATTAACGAATCTGCGTTTTGCTTGTATTTTTTCTAATCGAGTCGGAACTAATTTGTTCGATTTACAGCCTTAATTACATGTTGTTATTGACTTTATCAAAGAAAAGAAAAGAAAATTTGAGTTTTAAATTTAGTTTTTATTTTATATTTCTATTAATTTTGTTGTATTTATAATGTAGAGGCAATACTATACATTATATAAGATTTCTTTATGTTATCTAGTTTTTTATTCGTTTTTAGATGAAAAAAATTAGCCAAAAAAAATGATTAATATAGTGTTTGATTGCATCTTAACAACTCACGTCTTGATACATTTTAAGAGTCCATATTTTTATATTAAAATGTTCTCTGAATAGTTTAGACTCGTATTTGTATTTTAACTATTAAGAGAACTTCTTAATGTAAAAAAATTTGAACTGTTAAAATACATTAAGAGATGAACTGAACTGTTAAAATATATTAAAATACAATCAAACATCATCTAAATATAACTGTTTAATTGTAATAAAAAAAAAATAATGATAAATCTAGAAACAACTACTCAATAGTGTATAGACGTGATGACACCTTCGTTGGGTAACGTGGGCATATGCTACGTTTTAACTCTTTCTAAGTGTACTTTAAAGGCACCGCAATAATTCTCCCATCTGAAAGATGAACTCGTTCTCTCGCTACATATCAATCAATCCCAATAAATAGAAATCACCTCTCTATTTCTAAGATAATTTTGTTCACTTGGCTAAAGATATAGTTAACCTTAAAAACTTTGGAAGAGCTTTCTAGAGCAGTCTACACTAACCATACAAGTCACTTCATTTGAATAACCTTTTAACTCAAATCATACTTGGACTCGTCCGTTTTTCAAAAACTCAACTGAATTGATATTTAGATAAAAAAATATCACACATAAATCTTTAGTAAATTCAACTTTAAATAATCATAATCCTACAAATCCCAACTACTAAAAAGGGACTACGAATTCCATTTTATCAATGGTCATTTCTAATTTCACTTGCCAAAATTATATTATCATAAAAAACTAGAGTATGTGTATGCGAACATGATAATTGAACATGAACTCTTTATAATTTTATCTATTTGTATTTTGATTTGTCATTATAAAATTGAGAGTCGAAATACAAATAAATAAAATTATAAAAAATTCATATATAATTATTATGTCCAATTATTATGTCCGAGTAAAATTTTAAAAAAAATTAGTGTAGGAGATATTTTTTTAAATAAAAATTAAAAGGTACAATGTATTTGGTAGATGATTTCAACAAAAGGTGAACAAATAAACTCAGCTTGTAGTAGTACCTTTCACCTCGGACTCGGAGACCACAATTGTCCTAATCCTGAAGTTTCCTATTTTAACTTTTATCTCCTCCTACCTTCCTTCATCTTCTCCCTCCCCCATGACGACCACCCTTCACTCTTCAAACCCTAACCCTAATTCTGATACCTTATTCTCTTCCTTAAACTCTCCTGCCATGGCACAAAACCTCCCTCCTTTCTCGCACCAAACCCTGGACGATGACACCCAATCAGATTCCTCTGATCTCACTGACTTCCGCTCCCCTCTCTATTCCCATCCCGACGACACCCGAAGCGACGCCGTCTCCCAATCGCACTCATCCGATCTCGGTGATATTCCCTACACCGACGACCTCGACCCAAACGACGTCGTTCCTCAGTCGAACTCTCAAACCGCATCTGAAAGCGGGAACCCTAACCTTACTTCATCGTCTTTTCCGGTTCCTACTCTCCTCCACCTCTCCTTCAACCAGGACTCTGGCTGCTTCGCTGTCGGTACCGACCGCGGCTTCCGAATTTATAACTGCGATCCCTTTCGGGAAATCTTCAGGCGGGACTTTGACTCCGGCGGTGGAATCGGCGTGGTCCAGATGCTTTTCCGGTGCAATATACTTGCTTTGGTTGGTGGTGGGCCTGAGCCCGAATACCCATTGAATAAGGTAATGATTTGGGATGATCACCAGAGCCGTTGCATTGGGGAATTGTCGTTTCGGTCAGAGGTTAAGTCGGTCCGGCTCAGGCGGGACCGGATTGTGGTTATTTTGGCGCAGAAGATATTTGTGTATAATTTTGCGGACTTGAAACTTCTGCATCAAATCGAGACGATTGCGAATCCAAAGGGGCTTTGTGAGGTATCGCATGTTTCGGGTTCTATGGTGTTGGTGTGCCCAGGTTTGCAGAAAGGACAGGTCAGGGTTGAGCATTACGCCTCGAAGAGGACTAAGTTTATTATGGCTCATGATTCGAGAATTGCCTGTTTTGCACTTACTAATGATGGAAGGTTGCTTGCCACTGCAAGTAGTAAAGGGACTTTGGTTCGGGTATACAATACTATGGATGGCTCATTGCTTCAGGAGGTAAGCCTGTATTTATCTATATCATGCTGTGTTAGCTTATTAAAATTGTTATTCCTTTGTGAATTCTGAATGTGCATAGTTTATAGCTTATAAGTAACTGAAATGAAGTGTATTTAAACCTTTTGTTTCCTGTTAAATAATAGTATTGACCTCTTTGTAATAGACTTTTGATGAATTAATGAAGTTTTTGCCTTTTGGCTTTTGAGATCTTAGAACTTCTAAGGTTTTGCTTTTCAGAATTCTTTTGGGGTTTTCCCTTTGTTTGACTTACAAAATTAGTCTTCGATTATGGATTGAAGTAAAATTATCCTGTGTCTAGCTCATGCCTACGTCAACTTACCTTTTGGTTCCTTCACAGCTCTGTAATATGCTTTGGTGCTTTTTGCTAGAGTATAGATCTTTCTCTTTTGTCACTTATAGTTTCATTTTTAACATGTAACGTGTTCATGGACTTAACCTTTATGTGTCCAATGGTTATCTGTTGCGTAAAGTTTGATTTATTAGAATGTCCTTAAGCTCTATGTTCAGTGTTCTAAAAAGCGGTTGAGGCGGCCGCCTAGGTGTGGGCGGAGTCTTGTCGTGTAATAAGGGACGAAGAGCTTCAAAAGTCGCCTAGCAATGCTAGGCGTTGAGCGCTGAAAGTTGGCCGCCTAGGCGGCTGAGTCGGGAAAATCGGATGAGGCGGAATTTCCAAAAAGAAAAAAATTTAAGAAAAACAATAAACAAACAGAACAATACATTAAAGGCCTAATATTTACTCCTAAAACATTACCAATTTGAACCATCAAAAGCCAACGAGAGAGGACAAAAAAAGCCCTAGACTGAAAAACCATCAAAGCCAACGAGAGCATAGCTCCAACACGGACAACTAGACCTCCCCCGCCGACGAGACAGTGTCACGACCCTCTGAAGTCGACGCGGCCCTCTGACGCCAACAATCTGGTATGTAGTTTGCTCTTCTTTTTTTCTTTTGTTTTTCCCTTTTCCTTTCCTTTCTTTTTCCCTCTTCCTTCCCACTTCTGACTTTTGTTCTATTCTAATCGAACTAAATCACTAATGTATCAGTATTCCTTTTATATAGCATTTATTTTCTTTTTTAAGTTTTATAGTACTTTATAGTTTTTTCTATTTAGTGTTACAGTGTACTAGTGTACTATATACTAACTAACTATTAACAAGTCCATTATTGTATTATTAAATAAATATTAATTAGTTAAATGTTAAATTGTTAATTAGTTCTATTTTTTATTTCTTTTGCTATGTTTTATGCTTGGTATTGTAAACTTGGGATATACTTATTTGTAGTAAATCCGGATATTATTAAGTATGTGATTGTGAATTTGGGACTGTGATTTGTAAACTTTTATAGAGCTAGTATTAATATATTTTGTCAGTGATTGTGAATTGTAATGTGAAATCACTACTTACTAGTTATTTAATATATTACTTAAGATGCTTTGTGACGTATGTAGTTGATACAAATTAAAATGTAACAATGTATTCATAACTTTTAGAATTTCTAAATATACAAAGTTTGTACAATGAACATTGTTACACTTTACAACTAGCACTATTGCAAAATAATCAATACTTTGTCTTATTTTTTGACTACATCTCTTCACTTTCCTTGCATGAGTTAACTAAAATAATATGTCAAAAATGTATAACTACCTTAGTTTTATAACAAATATTAAAAATAAAGTTTAAAAATAGCTAGACCGCCTAGGAATTTGCATAGGCCCCTAGGCTCTAGCCCCCCCCCCGGCCGCCTAGGTCCGCCTAACGACTTTTAGAATACTGCTTATGTTAGAAATGCATCTATATGAAAATCATTAGTTAATGTACTTTTAAGTTTTGCCTAACAAGTTATTTAAATTACTTGATGAATAGTTTTATTTATTGAGAAGATTAGACAGTTTTGCTGCAAACTTGGGCACCGTTCATTTCTAGACCTTCAAGGACCTAGAAGAAAATGGTTTGGTTCCTAATATCCCACCCCAATTGCAAAGTGATTTTGCCATGCTTCATCATATAAGTGAAGTTTAGAACTAATATATTTAATATCATAGCTTTCATTGGTAGAGAATATTATTTATATTATAAGAAATAAAGAAAACCTCCAATACCAAATTTGAGTATCATGGTTCCCTTTTTCAATGCCACATACTATTCTTCACTTTTAAAAAATGAATGTAATTTTAGTACAGATGGAACAGGTTCGTCATCTGTTTTGTCTTTTATTATATGCCACATTGATAGTTGACCATGAAACTCAATTTGGTATGGAGCTCCTTATTATTTCTTCCTTTGCTCTCCCCTTCTAGATAAGGAAAGAGGTCGGCCTTAGATGGATGAATCATGAATCTGTTACCAAACTTGATTATCTTGAATTTTCTTGCCTGCAAGGCATCTAGGACAATATGATTTGGTTCCATGATGTCACCCAAAATAAAAACAGATTTTTCTTAGTTATCTTTTCTTGGACTCCATACATGTAGTTGATGTTCTTCAGTAAGGTCTTATTTGGATGCTATGAAGTTGATTTTTGCATTGTTTTACTGTAAGGTTTTATTTAAATGCTTTGGAACTGCAATTCATGCTTTAATGACAAATTTATTTCGTTTTCCTTGTGCACAAGTATTGGTGACCTGATCCTAAATTTGGTGAATGTGTTGCCAAGATTTGGATCCTTGTAATATGTAGCTTTGAGTTGCAATTTAAGGAGGCTGAGTCAAATTTTTCACTTTGGTTCTTGGCTCCATAAGCTTTGTTTAAACTCAGGTTGTACTCTATAAAATCGATACCTTAGCTTGAGTTTGACTGTATCATAAGCCACTTGACTTGTAACTGCAAAGTTTAAGCCCATCTCTTTAGCTTGGAGGTTTTGTCTTTATAAGTTTTGCTACTTTTATTGCTGTGTATAAAACTTATTGAATTATACGCTCAGGATTCTTCTCTAGGGTCTCATGTTGGTTACTGTAAGATTCACTCTCAAGTCCCACTATTGCTGTTTGCTTACAGTTCATTAGCTTTTTTCTTGTAAATTTACATCAGCTTTTGGATGAGTTTCTTTTTAACTTTATTTTTGTGAAACTATTTGTTTCCATACTCAATGTAGGTAAGGAGAGGCGCAGATAGAGCAGATATTTACAGCCTGGCTTTCTCTTCAACTGCCCAATGGCTAGCTGTTTCAAGTGATAAGGGAACTGTCCATGTCTTTGGTCTAAAGTTTGATTCAGGGTCTTTGGGAATCGAAAGATCAAGTAGTGGAAAATCAAATATGTCGACTACATCTGCTGTTTCGCATCTTTCATTTATTAAAGGTAATGTACCTATGGTCCTCCTGAGATTTGAATATATTTGTACTGAACAAGTAATATAAGCAATTTCAAGTACCAAATAAATTTGTTAGAAGGTATGATGGCACTTTGATAGTGACCACTAGGATGAAGTAGTTGCAGAAGCTTGATTCTTGGTGGGCAGTTCACAATTAATAATTTATACACTTATGAGGCTCTTGGGGGGAAAAACTGAACACTGTCTAGAAGATCAACATTGGCAAGATTGCCACTTAATCACCATTGCTCATGTTATATTCCAAGACTAACTTGTAGGTATTATTATATATGAAAACCTTTTAAAACCTATTAAACTTAATTTATGTTTGAGTAAGGAGGTTTGTTCGGTTGAAGAATCAATGAAACGTTGATTAGTATTTTTTTTCAGATGGTCTTGTTAGATTGGTAAACATACTCAATCTCAAAAGTGTTAAAGAACTTGTGCATTTTTTTGCTATTTCATTGATTTTTTGTGATTTGTTTTTTCAATCACTCTTAGTTTTAGAATCAGCTCATCTATTCAAATAAAGTGATAATTATAAGCATATGTCCTTCATACTTCACAAGTACGTGGAACTCTGTGTTCCCTTTTATGTGCTGAAGCTTTTCCTGTTGGCCTTGCACCTTGAGCCTGTTCGATATTCCTAGCTCAATAAGAGACAAGTCTTCGAATTATACACATGCCAGATCACTTAAATGTGAACCTAGTCATATTTGGTCCGCTGAATGTAAAACACGCTGAGGCGCAAAACTCGCCGAAACTATTTTAGAGATTCCTTCATATGCTTGGAATTAATTTTGATTTGCATTCTGCTTTCTAAACTTTGTTGGTGCTCATTTTTTGCAGGCGTGTTGCCAAAATATTTCAGTTCAGAGTGGTCGGTGGCTCAATTTCGCTTGCATGAAGGTACTCAGTACATTGTTGCCTTTGGCCACGAAAAGAACACAGTTGTGATTCTTGGCATGGATGGGAGGTAATATAAAAATCAACTCTTTAAGTTCCTTTGTTCATTTCATGTAGAGGAAAAAGTCTATTTTGAGCCTGACTATTAAAAAGCTTTTGAGTTTATATGTCAGTGAGGCTCTTTTAGCTCTCTCTGAGGTAGGGTTGGGTATGTGTGTAACTTTCAAGCAAAACCTAGTACACGGCTTTTAGTAGGAAATTGGCCTAGGCCAGCCCATTACTGAATCATTGTTAGCACCTACATTTGTTCAGATTACTTCCTGAGAAATGTATTTATGCAATATGCTTGCTGAAGTTTCCACAAAAAATTATCTTTGGTCTATATTCTTTTTTAGGTTAGGCAAGTCCCTCGGTTACCCAAGTTAGGAACTGGCATTACCTGCTGCTAGTGTGTCATCTCATTTTTCTGTGCTCCTTGAAGTTAGAGCTCTATGTCATGTATTTACTGCTCTCAAAGTTAACACTGGTTTTTTCATACTTCTAGAGCCTATTTCTTTTTATATTTGCTGTATTGCCCTGTTCTTCAAGCCAGCTCTAGAATTGCATCTTGTCCAATCCACTTCAAATTAAACCACTGCACCAGCTAATTTAACATGTTTTTGAAGGAAAGACTAACTTAATGATAGTTAGCTATTACATTTTTTGCTCTTTTCTGAGGCACAGTTGTCAGACGTACTTGTCTAGATTTCATTAGTATATTGAACATATAATTTCAACTTTATCTAGCTTCGCATGGAGGACTGGACTTCTAGTTATTTGAATACATAGGTTACAAAAAACTAAGATTGGATCTGAAGGCTAGATTACTAGTTCGAATTTAATAGCTACTTACAGCTTAATAGGGTGGAGTTGCATAGAAATTGTGAGTATGATAGAAATGAAAGAAAAATCCTCTCTCTAAATTAGATCTTCAAGGGCACCGTCATTTTGTCCTCCTAACTTATAGATTGTCGGCATAAGTTGTTGCTTTGGCAGCTGGTTGAAGGTAGCATGGAAAGGCCATTGTAGATCTATTCTGGAAGAAAAAGTTTGGTGTACAATGTTTAAATTCGTTTTGACGACAGTTCAAGCTGTCAAGCAACAGAATTATTAACCGATTTTGCAAGATTCTGACTTCAGAGACTAATGTATTGGTTCTGTTTTATTTTCTTCTACGTAATTTTGTTTACCTACGTTATGCTGCAACTTTCATCAAGTTCATGTAGTTGTGCAGTTTAATTTTAATAACCCTTTTGTTATTCAATCTCTTACCCTCCCTAGCTTCCTTTCTTCACCCTTTCTCCTTTACCAGGGGGATTATTGAGTAAAACTATTGAGTTAATGTAAACATAAAAGCTTGAATTACATATTGCCTGCATTTTATTGGTTAGTTATGTGCCACTCTGGGGGATAATGAGATCACATGCCATTTTGTGTTTTGGTTTTCACATTAACACAATTCATATACACTTGGTTTGGATTGCAGCTTTTACCGATGCCTGTTCGACCCAGTAGCTGGTGGAGAGATGAAAGAGCTGGAATGTCATAATGTCTTAAAGCCACAAGAAACTCTCTGAAGGCAAGGACGAGATATATCTTTCAATTTCCCCTTGTTTCGGTATAGCCGTTCAAATTAATCCAGTTTATATTGTTCTGAAGTTTTCAAAAGGGAATTGAATAAGTTGTATATTATAGATAATTGACATGGAAGTATGTATCTACGTCAACTGTGTGGGCTGTATATAAATCCTAGTATATACCACTAGTGCATAAAAGAATTATATACCAATCATTCTCTGTGCTATTTTCGCCTTATTATTTTCTGGGTATGTGGTTATACTGTTTACTCCTGCAATTCCCATATATTGTTACCTACGTTTTGTTGTTATCAAATTTGATACAAGAATCACCATCGTAGATGTTATCCCTCCATTTCCAGTATTTGGTCAAGAGCTGATTTTTTTTGCGGCAAATAATTTAATTAAGACGTCAATATAAGGGGTACTCCGATGTGTCTGTACCTGCCTGCAAGGTAAATGAATGCAAAAAATAAAATGAACAAATAATAAAAATTAAAAGGATATGGTAAGGTAACACTCATACAACAAGAATTTCAAGCGTCCCGAGGAAATAACATATTCCTTTCATTTTTTATCCTCGAGAATACCTGTCTGAGCAAAACTAAAAACTATTGCTAATAAAAACTCTATACAAAAGCCGGGTATTTTCCTCTTCTCAATTTGATCTACAGTTCATGAAAAAATAGCTGCAAGGAAGAAGCGAGTAGTACACATTCTTAGAAACTAAAGTTGACGCTTATATATTACATGTCAGGATTTGCCTCCTCTGGAATTACAGTCAGTGTCACTGAGATATTGTTGGATCTTTTCACTACGGCCTTCAGGGGTTTCCTTACTTTGTCCCCCATTAGTTCAATGATCTGCAATAAAGCCATATTTTCAACTATCAGCAGCATTCATAAACACTTTAGTTGTGCAATAAATGTAACCAGGGCTGGAAAATATATTTGAAGAGCCGCAAGGTTGTGCACACAAAATTCAATCTGATTGGCTTGTGTTGTTTCAATAAACCAAATTAAATTAGCATTTTCATCACATCCTTCCTTTTGGTATCTTAAAGCATTCATATTCTGCAATATCCAACGATAATGCAAACAGGTAATAAATATCATGCAAACTTTTAAAGTTTTGTCGCCAATTAAAATTTAAGCAGGATTCAGATGGTATAAATCTACCGTTTAGTGTAAAGCAAGAACTTGCATTCCCTTAAACAAGCTGATTATTTTGGGATGTGCCATTTTCAAATGCTATACTACTCCCCCCTCCTCAAAAGGATGTGTAAAAGTACATTAGGCTTTTGTCCTCAAAAGAATGACTTAAAAAAAAGTACACAAAGCAAATGTAAAATATGGTATAAAATATAAATACTAATTTACCCCAAAGTGCACATATCCCCATACAAACACTCCACCGCAAGTTAATTATGATCATTTTTATGGGTCCAAACAAATAGTATAATTGCTGCCAATATTTTAGACATCCTTTTGAGGACCGGGGGGGGGGGGGGGGGAGAATTTCGGGACAAACGCTCTCCTTTTCTTTCTTTTGTGGTTGGGGGAGAGGGAGGGGGTTTGTTACATTGTAGTGTGGTGTGTGCAAAAGTGCTCACTGCCACTAAATCAAAATGTTGGGAGAAGATAAGTTTTTGCATACCTCCTTAATACTCCCAACTGGTCTTCCATCAAATTCAGTGACAACATCGCCTGGACGAAATCCAGCACGATCAGCAGGGGAACCTGGAATTACCTGGTTAAGCAAAATTATCAAATATTAGAGAAGTGACATTTAACCAACAACTAAAGATCAATAATGTGCCATATCAATTATAATACTTCACATTAAGAGTTACCTTTGCTATATAAAATAAAAACTAATAAACTAACTGAGATATAGTTAAGGTGCACCTTTATCACGTCAGATGACGAGAACACATTGAGCAAAAGGAACATAGCCAAATACCACATGTTATTACTTAAGCTTGTGTGTAGCACAAGTTCCATAAGCGTCCAAGATATATACATCATTCAGCAATGCTTTGAAGACATGTCATGCCTTGAAGTTATGTGGTATTTACATATATTGATGGATAACGACATTTTAGTAGATCAACTAACTCTTAACACCTAACCCCCACACTCGAGGGGGAAAAGGAAACAAAAGCATGAAAGAATACCAAGCAAATATCGCTCCTGCATGTCACATTTTTTAACCAGTTAGCTCCATGCATGTGATTGACATGCTTTAAGCACATGCATCAAACCTAAACCCGAGACGTTGAATTGGTAAGCAGCTAACCTGCATCTTGATGGGGACCGCAAGTCAAGAGTAAAGAAGAAATTTTTTATACTTATTATTTGGAGCTTTTATTTTGTTTAATGTGAGAGTAATGTGTGTAATATATTTGTTTTATTTATTAGAGGGGATTTAGGATATTTATATTTATTAGGAAATATTATTATTTAGTCAAGTGTATTTTATTCATTTAGTACTTCTATTGTTTCACAAATAAGATTAGGGTCTTGAGTCTCTTTAATAGTGATGTAATCCCTACAAAATTTTTATTCTACCTATTACTGAATATTGATATTAAGCTATAAGCTATTTTTCTCTCTACTGCGGTTGAGAAACCCTTGGGGTATGATGTGCGGAGCATCACCCAAGTAAAAGATCCTTGGGGTAGTGAGGTGCTAAACCTCACCCGAGTAAACTTTCCTTGTTTTATCGATAATTTCCAGTAGTTATTCATCTCCAAAAGATGTCCTACATCACATCTCCCTCAGTGTCAGATTGTCAAGTATCAGTAGACCACAAAGACAAGTGATTCAGAGACACAAGCAGAGATGGATGGACACACACGTGTGTGCTTGCGTGTGTATACATTCACAGAGACAGACATGCATATAGAGAAGAACATACCACAGGTACTAGAACGCCTTTACTGACATTAGGAAATGTCGAATCTTTTTCCTTGAGCTGAGCAACAATCATATCATTGAGATCAAGCATTTTCAGACCAAGCCAAGGTCGAACAACTCTCCTGCATAAATTCATATCCCAAAATATCAATATATCCTTAAAAATCTGAATGAAGCCTAAGTTTAACAATCATCCTGCAAAAGTGAATACATTAGGCATACTTTCTAAGGTGCCCAAATTCTTATAAATGCATATAGTGAAATATGCTTGGCACATAAGTTTAGTAGCACAAAACTTTGAACAAACAATGGGTTCTGAACCTTATTGAACTTGAGTTGCCCAAATTCTTACAAATGCATTTAGTGAAATATGCTTGGGACGTAAGTTTAGTAGCACAAAATTTTGAACAAACAATGGGTTGAACTTGAGTTAAACTCTTCACAGGAAGAAAGTGTCCGAAAGAGTTTTTAATTTCTCTTTCTGGTATGCCTGGTACAACTCTCAAATGCTTCATCTCCAATTAACTCTCATCCTTCACGAGATCAAACAAACTCTTGGAACAAACTTGAAGCCTTTAAGACTATCAAATATGTTTGCTAGAAATCCACTAAACAGAAAGGCATCTTTAATCTGAGTTAACATATAGATCTTAAAAGATAAACACGTGTAGGTGGTTCCACAAATTATAGAATCCAATCTTGTATCCTAGCTTTTACAGTTGGAAGAAATGCCGAACACAAAACTACCTTCCATAAAACCTCGAAGAGCCATTATCAAAGTCAGTAGTTACTATGCAGCACAATCCAAATGATACGCATATACACAATATCCACAAAACACATACAAAGTGCCAAAACATATTGTATAAACACTGAACCAAGAACTTTCGGAGAAATCACTCTAGAGATGGCAAACAATATTACAACTGGTTCCCAAAGTGACTAATGACAACACACGAAGTAGGAAAATCATATGTAAATAAGCTCCATTAAAGAGCTTGATAGAATTCATATGCTACGTCCATTCCATGATAAGAATCCAATTACTTTTTTAGGGTAACATGCCTGAATATTATTCTTTTATGTTTTTGATAAGTGTGTTTGACATGAGCTTTAAGATATCAAAAATACATTTACACATAATACTAGTGTTCTAAAAATCATTAGGCAAACCTAGGCGGCGGAGGGGGCGCCTAGCTCCTAGGCCGCCAGGCAGTGCCGAGGCGTTTCCCTAGACAGAATAGGCATTTCCTTAAGCGGTCTCATTTATTTATTTTTTCTAATGTACATACATGTTATACTATACAAAGCATAAAGTAGATGTAATATTTTTAAATATTACATGAAACATTACTAAAAAAGCAATCTTTTAGGGCTTGACAAATTCATTTGTAATATTATACAGCTTCAAAGTAGAGGTTTGATTTTGCCTAGACGGGGAACTAGGCGCCCAGCCAAATCGAGATGATAGAGAACTGCCTAACGCCTAGGCGGGGATTAATCGGACCTAGGCGGGAATTTTTAGAACACCGCACAATACTTTTTAACTATGTTAAATATAGTTGAAATATAACATACAAATATATTGTAAATCTAAAAATGTGTTTAAAGCTGCCTTTAAAAATCCAAAAATACTCTTAAAGAACAAGATGCTTACTATGGAACGGAATATATAATTTTGCTTTTATAAAACCATTATGCTTGTCAATTTTGGCACCTTTACTTGCAAAACTAAAGAAAACAATATACCTTACTAATGGACCAAAGAAGAATTAAGAGAAACAGAAAATCCAATCTCAAGGCTCACCAGAATGAGGCTACCTTCACCTTCAGAACTAAAAATATGATGCTTCTGGCAGCTAGATTTTACAAAAACATGAAGAATTGAACTTCACACATTCTCGTACACTTAATCTAGCAAGATCAATCTATTTGCATATTGTGTATTCACAAAAGCGAGGGAGTTAGAAAATGGCCCATATAATCTGTAGCTGAGTTAGACACATTTCAGGCAACACTTAGAATTATTGGCTGCTTGAAATGGAACATATACCCGTTTGTTAGAATTATTAGCTGCTTGAAATGGAACATATACCCGTTTGTTTTGAAATGCTCTATGATCTTAGAAACTGCGTCAATTGGAACAGAGAAGCCCAACCCATCAGCTGCCAACACCTTCATTATGTTAACACCAATAACTTCTCCATCAACATTGACAAGGGGTCCACCAGAATTACCCTACATCCAAATAATTTTCTTTCATACGTCAACAAGAACAATTACTTTCTAATCAATAATGTAGCTACTCTAGAACACGAATATCAAAATTGAAGTTTGTATAGCCAAAAATTAAATGAATTTGATCTAATATTGTATATTTAAAAAATGTTTGAAAGGGAAAAAAGTAAATAAAAATATTTTAATAGAATGTTCTATCACATAACCCGATGTTCCTATTAGGTATTAACCTTATAACCCTTGAGTTTTTAACTCAAATCCTGTTGTAGAGTGCTATAGAAGAATCCCATAGTATTAAGTTATTCGGGATACATGCAATACTCGTGAATGGCATCAATTAATGTGGCATGCAGTGGCAGTGGTATGTGCCAGACCAGAACTATCTGCTTAAATTGAATCCACCCCCACCCCCTCGGGAAAAAAGGAAAACACAAAAGATAGGGGACTATAGTTTTCAATTACTGCGTTGATTGCACAATCAGTTTGCAAGTACTCTCTTCGCATTCCTCCAAGACCCAGATCACTGCTTTTACGATCAACACAACTGCATGCAGAAGGAAATAACGAAGGGGAAAACGCATCAGTTTTTTCTTAGATTCACTAACTCTGTATCTCCACGGTAAAATAATAGAAAAAGAATATTAAATTAGCTATTATTTATTTTTGATTTTTTTATAAGTTACATATTAAATTAGCTACAACTATTAAACAACAGCTCAAATTGCCGCCTAAAACAGTAATAAGAGACAACTTTTATATTAACCAAACAAAGAAACACTTTTGAATACTCAAGAAATGGGTAAAAGGAGATCATTATTTTATCATCGTACCTAACAATACCAGCTGTAATGGTATTTTGAAGGGAAAGGGGACATCCAACAGCTACTACCCAATCCCCAGGACGTAGCTTACTTGAAGAACCAAGTTTTGCTGTCGGAAGCGGGGTTTTAGATTTGATCCTCACAATAGCAATATCAGAATGTAAATCAGCATTCACCACTGTACCCTCAAAAGTTCGACCATCTTGCAAGGTCACATCAACCTGCATAGAATAATTATTCTATATTCATCCTATTTAGGTCTGTGTACTTGTAAATTATATACACACACAAGTATACAGTATATTTTAACCAAAAGAAGTGGAGAGGCAACAGCCCATGTAGAAATGAGATGCAAGGAATAAAGCTGAACACAAAGGTCGGGTCAAAAGGTCAAATCCACTAGGAAGAAGATGAATATAATCCATCATAACCAGTACATTTAAGGGAAGGTAAGAAACAACCCTATAGAAAAGGTTACTGCAAATCTAAAGGTCTGTATGGAAGAACTTCCCGTGAAAAATAAAAAAGCAAACAATGCATGTAATATGTTCAAATCTACAAGCTTGCAATGTTTTGAGTCTACGATTCAAAAAGGCAATGAACCATAATGTCTATTAGAACTGCACGAATAGTCTTGTGATGTACAACTAATCACCGACCCTGCCTTTGGATGAAGAACTCAAGCCCTGAAAATCAACCACCACATGCGCACAAGTCAAAATTGTACCATCGGTATCTATGATAGTTCCAGAGCCTATGCTCTTTCCTACAGTAAGACCATGAAAACCTACAAATACAAATACATTTCAGAATCAATTTCCAAAAAAACACCACAAACTGCAAATTAGTATAGTAACAAAGCATACCCTGAGGAACCGATAGATTAACCACAGCAGGACCCACCCTAGCAGCAGCATTGGCAATAGTATCTCTACCCAAACATCCACAACAAGGTTTTGTACCATCTCCAATCTCAGAAGAAGCTTCCTTCTTTATATCCTCGGATGGAACTGAGGCAGTTCTAGAAAAAAATAATGGAAGGTGTCCTACAATTACAGTTTCAATCGAATAAAATAATGCCAAATAGCTGTCAAATTCATACAATACCGCAATAGTTCAGTAATAAAAACCAAGACTTGCAGTCCAAATTTTAAAAATTGTTACACCCTAAGTTTTGGAGTTGAGCATTTATCATATCCTAAAGGCTAAAATGTAATATACATAAATAAATAAATAGGAAAGATAACAAACCATATCGTGAAGGGTCCAGAGACAGAAATGAAGGGCAAAAAAGCATATCTTGCAAAGTTGTCCATGGCGACAATACCGAATCACGCAGTGGTGCAGGACTTGAAACCCGTACCGATGTCTCTACAGTTTAATCCAACAAACTAAAATCAATACAAGATGAATAGTGACCTGTTTGGTTCCAAATTAAATGTAACAAGCAATAAGAAAACATAAACAGAAGTTTGAGCTTTAGAATCATGATTCACATCACATTTTAAAGAAACCAAACAGAAAATTAAAAGAAAACTGAAAACAGCTCACCAGAATCAAAGCGGGTTTTTGAATAAAGGAGTCCTGACCCGGCAGTAGCCAAAGCTACCGTACGCAATGGAAATTTTCTCTGCAAATTACTCATAAATTGATCATGAAAAATTAATTGATTTTCCAGAATATCTTTTATGAATATCTAAATCAAGTTCGCTTGATTGTGGAGTAATTCAAATTTCGGAACTTTATAACTGGGTTGTTCTTCGTTTTTTTTTTTTCAAATTTTTTGCCAAATTAAGAGACAATTGAAAGAAAAGCTACCAACTTTCCGAAAAACGTACCAGAAAATGTGTCATGAGGAGAGGAGAAAGAGGGGAAATCTTCAGAAGCTGTGATTCGATTGTTTTGACGCAAAACCCTAACAAAAGCCCAGGAGTACTATGACACACAACTCTCGCAGCTTCGAAAAGTTTCAATCCCAAAAAAAGTTCAAATCATAATCTGAATTTATTTTAATTTTCAAAAATTAATTTTAAGTGGTTTATAATATTAATTACTACATCAAGTAAAATCAAATAAATTTGTGTTACTAATCAGTCTTGAATTTTAAATTATACAATAAATTTAACTAGTTGAATTGATGAATTACAAGGTTGGGTTGACTCTAGCTCCCAAAAATGCTTTTAAAATTTAATAAATTTAAATAAACTCTTTTAGTTGAATTGATGAATTACAAGTTTGGGTTGACTCTAGCTTCCAAAACTGCGATGCCTCCACTTTTGTTTGATTGATTAAAGTCAAAGGGCTTATTTGTTTTAGTGCGGGTGAATGATTTTAGGAATTTCTTAACATGTGCCCTACTAAGCACATAATTTAAGGATATATTCTCTTGAACTGTGTGCATATTTCCTTGATTTCTACATTTGCACCAAGTTCAAAAGAATATACTCTTGAATTGTGTGCTTAGCATGTGCCCTTAGGGCACATGTCAAGAGAACTCATGATTTTAAGCCTTAAATACATTGTACTGAAAATAAAAATAATGAGGTGAGTTTAGAATTTAAATACTACGTTTGTAAATTAAAAAAATTATATTTCTAAGTTAAAAAAAATAACATTTGAATATGACGTTTAAATTTTAAAAGTCACATAAACTCCAAAAAGTCCCAAAAACAAACATGAACTATAATTCTTGTTTAGCAGGTGACAAGGTTTCGAATCTCGTTACCGCGATGGCCTCTATCGAAGTTGGAATGTACCCGATCAGGACCTAGGGTGCGAAAATGTATAAAAATAATCATGTCGATGATTGTTTATATTTAATATGAGAACACTTTTTTTATACCGCAATTTTATTGTCTGAATAATCATTGTGTCTCTCTCTATCTCTCACCCAAATGTCAAGGCAAGGGAGGCTTACTTTTCCAAATGATGAGTCATCCTACTTCAATTTAACTATGCTAATGAAAAAAAAAATTCTCAAATGATATGGACCCCCAAAAGATGAGATAGGGGTGTAAACCAGTTAAATTTGAACACTGTCATATTCAAATTTGACTCGACTTGAAAAAATTAAGTTGGAATTCAACTCGAATTCGATAAGGAATTTCTAATTTTATGCCGAAACATTACTCGGACCTACTCGACTCCCAACTTGCAAGTACTCGACTCGTCTACCAAAGCGAGATACTCGTAAGCTTTCAAAACGAATTTCTAATATAAATTGTCTCACTTGAAATTGAACCACAATATTTTCAACTTATTATTGAACTAATGTTCATATATAAAAATTTTTCACTTTTATTTATGTAAAAAATTACAAAGAACATAATACAAATTGACAATCAATTCATTGATTTATTCAAGTACAAGCTTATATACTTACATACTACACTTTGTAAATTATAAAGATTGATACAAATATAACATATTTAGCTTACTAATATAGATCAAACTAGTAATCGAATATGATCCATCAAGTATGTATCGAGTATGGTTCATAAAAAAAATGAAATGCTCGAACTCAATATGAACGAACACTGGTATGCTCGAATTCAACTCGTGTATCATTAAACAGAAAACAGTATGAATCAGATTCGACTCAAATCAACTTCACATTCAAGCATGCTACAGTCTAAATTTTGTAAATCTGTTAAAGAGTTTGTTAATTGTTTTATTTACATCCAAACCTTTTGGATTGTAAGTTTTTCTTTTCAAAAATATAATTTTTAGCCTTTTGTAAAAATATATATAGTTTTTCTAATTGATCTCGAGTCAAGTAACGAGCTACTCGGCTTGCTTACGCTCGTAGATAAACAAGAACCTCCGATTATTTTGGAGTCGCACTCTGTCCGGCTTGGTGGACGAATTCTTCTCTAGTGTAAGCGAACCAAAACACTAATCTCATGAAGTATTTTAGGGGAAAATATCATGATTAGATTTTATCAAGAAGTTTTACAAGTGTTGTTTACCATGGAACATTGAAACCAAATAAAATATAGGTAAGGATTTCCGTTTTGATAGGTAAGAATTAACGAATTACTTTGGCTACTAACAAATAAACAAATAACAAGAGTAATCACAATAACAAAAAGCCTAATTAACAAACAAACAAATAATCCAAGTATTGTGAACACAAACATACTAATTAAATTCTCCCAAAACTTTGTACATAGTAAGCACAATAGGATCAACAACACAAAAGTAGGCTAATTTATCACACAATATATACAGTAGCAGTAATACCTACAAATAGGATCATCAGGAATCAACAAAATTAACTTAAAGCAATCAGACTCTCACCCACAACAAATTATATAAAAACCAATCAGTTTACCGTATACTTGTCATTTGAAAATTTAAGACTGATAAAGAACAGCATATTAACATTAATATATGAAAAATGATTTATATATCAACAATTTTATGATAAAATTAAATTGTGATTAAATAAATTAAAATAAGGTCATTTTTAATTTCAACCTATTCTATAAATACACATATGTCAATATTTACTATCAACATAAATTTGCCATGCACATGTAGCAAGATTCTTAAAATATTGCGACCAGAATTTGGGATGAACAAAAGAAACTTTCTATTAATTTACCAAAACTACATCTTTAGCAATCAAAAAAACAGTTATTTATAGACCAACCCCACAACTCCTACCACCTAAAAGCCAAAAAATAATAATAATAATAATAATAAAAAAATAAATAAATAAATTAAAGAAAAAAGATATGATAAGAACATTGACATTTTTGACGAAATTCTAATCCTTCTTGGGAGATTTGGGGGTCTTTTCTCCATCGGTAGTTTTAGAATTTTTGGGCAACAAAATAGGATTTATATTTGGAAGAACACCTCCACTTGCAATGGTCACTCCCAGTAAAAGCTTCCCCAATTCATCATCATTCCTCACCGCCAATTGCACATGCCTTGGGTTGATCCTCGTCTTCTTGTCGTCCCTTGCAGCATTTCCAGCCAATTCCAACACCTATCATTCATTTCTCAAACCCAAAATTAGAAGGAAAAAAAAAACAACTCCTCCATATCCACAAGTAAACCGAACTAATATTTTTAATCTCACAAAACATCATTGATTCTCAAATGAATATTAGAACCCAAATAAAAAACAAAAATAGAAACGCTACACAAAGATGAAAAAAATTGTAAAACTGAACAAATTAAGTATGATAAATAAACATAAATATATGATTATTTCTTCCAACATGGATGGACACACGTTAAAAGTTAGTACAGACGCATTTACAAAACACAAAATTTCAGATCTGAATGAAGAACAGAGATGTAAATATGCAGACATAATTACACAGACCCCAAAATTAGATTTAGGTACAGTGAGAGAAATCGGAAAACAATGGGATATACCTCTGCTGCCAGATATTCGAGTACCGCGGCGAGATAGATCGGAGCACCAGTACCGGTACGTTGAGCGTAGCGACCTTTCTTCAAATACCGGCCGATACGAGCCACCGGAAACTGAAGCCCCGCCTTGACAGACTTGGCCACCGCCTTCTTTCTCTCTCCTCCTTTCCTTCCTCCTGCTCCTTTGGTGATCATCCCTGACTCAACCTCCATTTGATTATCCAAATTCTACAAAATCAAGACAAACCCAGAAAAAAATTCGACACAGAACACAAAATTTCAGGTCTTTAACTTGGAATTGAATTTCGAATCAAGGAGAAAGGGATTGATGGGTATTTATAGTGTTCGGGAGTATTCATCTTTTTGATTTTGGAGCTTTTTGTGATGGGATCTGACGGTTACGAGTTTCTACACGCTGGCGATCCGTGTCTTGTTTCCTGGACCAATAAGATTAGACGCCGTTTGATTCGACGGTTTAATCTTTTTCACCGGGTCTCGCGGTTACTGTGCCGGTGGTTTTCGAAAATGAAGCATTCCAGCGAGCGGGAAGTCGAATTTTCTTTTTCTTTTTGTTCTCTTTTGAGTCTGGCGGGGAGAGAAATAGAAAATACAGTACTATGAAAATTCATCTGAAATAGTATATATTCTCTCCGTCCCAAATTAATTGTTCAGTTTTAATTTTTTAAAATTAAATTGATCATTTTTAAAATTAATCTTTTTATTATTTTTGCTAAAATATAGGTGAAGAAATTATAACCAAAAGAAAGTATATACAATTTATTACTAATCCCAATTTTTATAATTTTAGAAATATATTTATATATGCTTAATTATTAATTCTAAAAATAGTCAATTTGACTTAAAAAAATCAAAATTGAGTAATTAATTTGGGACGGAGAGAGTATAATTGAAAATATAAATTGAATAAATTTTTAGATAAATAACATTGTATGTGAATCTTTGTTCGATTCTTATTTAAATTTTAAAATAACTTTGAATATTTTTTTCCTTATGATCTCCTTAAATTACGATACATTCATCTTGCCTTGAAGTCGTGACGCATATTTGCGTGTGTAATTTAAGAATTGGGATGAGAAAAAAAAAATGGTGCAAAAATTAAGGGAAAAGGGAACGGTTATGAAAATCTAGTTACTTGGCACACACAATTGTGTGTGCAAATAAGAAATAAAAACAAAAATAAAATTTAGTGGAAAAGAATTATTAGGGTGATGGAAAATGGGGGTGGAAATCAAGCCTTCAAAAAATAACTACCCCTAGTTGTATACTTAGATAAGTTTAGACTATTTGAGTTAGTTTTTCATGATGCAAGAAGGTTTTTTTTTTTAATCTATTACACAATTAGCCTAATCATCTATTTTACCCCCTCCTTTCCCTTTAACATAGAAGATGTTACTTCCAATTAAACTCAAATAAGTATCAAAGTCATTACTTCATCCCCTTCAGTACTTTAAACTTGAATTTTTTTTCTTATTGCTACGCCAAAAATCTTGATCAAATTACTTTCAATGTTTTTGAAATCATTCTCAATATTCCTCAAACTTACTTTCAATCTTTTCCAAAATAACTCTCAATCTTCCGCTAGTTTTAGGTAGGAGTGGCAATATTCAACACAAGTGTTGGGCGAATTCGTGTCGTGTCAGGTTATAGTTATTACACTATATAAGTCAACACTAATATTACTCATTTAATTATTCATGTTAAGATGTTTAATACTAACACTAATATGTTTATTAATAGTGTTAACGTGTCCACCCGTTTAACCCATTTATTACATGAATTAAAATTTGTGAATAAAAAAATAAACTTCATTCACTTGTTTATTGAATAATAATGTAATTTATTCATCACAATATTATTTATTTAACAAAATACAAGAAAACGTGCTTAAAAACTTAATTAAGAAGAAAAACTCAATATTTAAGGTAAATTATAACATTATACCATATTTATTTTAAATAAACATGTCTAATAGTGTTAAGCGTGTCAACTCATTGATTATATATGTTTGACCTATTTAAATTTTATGTTGAACGTGTCGACCTGTTTATGATACGAAAATTGTTTAATTATTAAGGTATGTCGCATTATTTGTGGCTCTGGACTGCTATAATTGTGTGGATTTTAGGCCACTATTAGTATGTCAGTCTTAAAACGCCGTAGTTGAGGGTCCTCTATTTATAAGGGTGTATAGACCTAGCACCTGCGCTTAATACGAGCCGACACCTCTTAGATTGTGATTGCATTCGATTAACTAGTTGGGGACCATATGTCCGGCCATTGTTACTGTCGACTAGCTGAGCGGAGCCATGTTTCCAACAAGATCTGCTTGACGATAGGATGTGCTTGAGGGTCCGGGTTCGTCGCACTAGATTTGGCTATGGGCTGCTGTAATTGTGTGGGTTTGTGACCCACTATCAATATGTTAGTCTTAGGCCAACTTACACGCGGCAACTTTGGGAATGTCTTTTGGTGTGGTCAGATTAATGTATGGATTTGAGTAAGGTTCGTAGGACATTCAGATTGTGGACTTCTTTTTCAAATTTGTTTTAAATTATGGTCGTTCACTATAATGACAGGATAGTCTAGGATGCATTAATTTGGAATAGTATCATAACTAGCGTTGCACTACAAGAAAAATGATTATTAATGACCGAACATATAAGAGACCGCGCAAAATTGTCGCTAAATCCAGTAACATCGACCGACTTCTGCGGCCGATAACATACTTCGTCGGTAATATAAACAGCGATCGCCTTTGCATCGCTACTTCCGTTACTAAGTTTGTTGGGCATGCCAAAAGATCTCAAAGTTTCCTACCAAATTTAGCGCTAAACATTAGCGACTGATCATCCGTCGTTGTTATGTCCACACCAGATAAAACTTAATCTGGAATCAGCAACCGCGAGTGGTCACAAATGGGTGATCGCTGATGAGCCTTTATAATCCCTAATCTCAATCACACCAAATAGAACAAAAGGAAGAAGGGAAAGGGAGGCAGCTGCACGAGAGAGGAAAAGGGAGAAGGAGAGATAGAGAGTGATAACCATCGTCTCGTCGTCGTTGCCTCGGTCGCGTCAAAAAAATAAATTTAATCATTAGCAACATATTACAGTAGCTAATTTCGTTGCTGACACATGACGACACGTCAGCAAACTGCTGACATGGATTAACGATTAATTCTCATCGCTAATGTTGGTTGGTATTAAATTTGTCGCTGAAAGCCGTCGCTAATACCCTCTCACAAAACATAATAGCTGCCTCGGCTTTTAGCGACGACGAAATTCGGTCGCTAAAACCCCTTTAGCGACAAATTCCGTTGTTAAAAGTCAGTCGCTGCTAAACTTTTTTGTTGTAGTACTACATATAAATCTTTTCGTATACTTGTATGTTGGTCACGGGTGTCCTGACCCATAATAGGAAATGGCATACAAGGCTCCATAAAGTCTTGCAGGAAACAAGTAAATGCTCCATCCATGTTTTCACGCAGAAAACATTCATTGCTTTATGCCTTAATTTGCTCATGTCTTGGGTCCCACAAAATAGTAATAATAATGCAAAGTTTGTGGTGCTATAAATAGGCTGACCATGCAAAGCATACAATATCATCAGATAGTTAGAAAGAGAGAAAAACATCCGAGAGCAAGAAAGAAAAAAAGAGTGAGAGAATTTTATCTGAGAGTTAAGAAAAACAGAGAGAAAGAAAGATCAAGCAAATAGACATTTTGTTTGGGTTTTATCACATAGTTATTGTGGTGAGATAATTTGAGTGTGTACTCAAATTAGGATATCTTTGTATTCTCTCAGTTTATTCTAGTGGATTTTTCGAAGATCGTCCCGTGGTTTTTCGGAGTTTCCACGTAAAAATCTTGGTGTCTCGTGATTGGTTATCTCTTCTTATTATTTCCTACAGTGATTATTATTTCGGTGGAACTACAAATTTAATCTATTTGGCACGTACTGATATTTTTGGCCATTTAATTTATCAAAGACAACAGTATTTAAGAGGTGATTTTTCCCAACATTGTATATATGTGCTCACGTTCTCTTACTAGTCCTTTACAAATATTTTTTTCTTACAAAAGTACATTGAGGAAGGGTAATATACAACCGTTTCGATTTGATTATTTTCGATATTTTATCGACACACAAGCTTAACGCTTTTATGGAGGATACAATATCATTTTAGCTCTACCCAAAAAATTGCGTTTCACTTAAGTTTTTGGACATATTAAAGTTTAATTATTATAACATATTTACATATAATTTTCTCTGTAATAATAAATTTAATATTAA
Source organism: Aralia elata (assembly GCA_034770075.1). Classification (NCBI taxonomy): domain Eukaryota; kingdom Viridiplantae; phylum Streptophyta; class Magnoliopsida; order Apiales; family Araliaceae; genus Aralia; species Aralia elata. The sequence continues at coordinate 71,230,678 of CM068383.1, forward strand.
AATTTGAATACGATTTAATTTGAAAACTATCCATCAATCAACTAAAAGATATAAAACTACAACAGCTTTTTGTCCCTGCGGATTTTAGTCCGGGTCATATCCGAGTTTTCGTTCGAGTCGTACATGGGGGTTTAGTCTCGGGTGGTACTGATTGGCCACAATTTACTCCTTTTGGCACTTGTTTTTTACGTCTTTCAGCGCATGATTTCTCCTCTCATCTTTCTATATTAACTTTTCAAATACTTTTCTCCCCTTCCACAAATTTAACTAATTAGGGATTCATAATAATCTCAAATTGAGCTTAATCAACATGTCTACTATCCTCATCATCGACTGCAACTTTAACATTTTTTGCAATCAAAATGAATCTAAAAACTCAATCAAAATGCAGTTTTTGTGATTAATGATAGATGTGGGAACTATAATCTGATTTATGCGTATTGATTTTTTTTTTTGAAATTGATTTTGATTAACCTATATGTGACTTTTGGGGAGGACCGTTAGTATCCAAAGGTATGCTAATTTTTCTTTCCTCCAAATTTATCTGAGAAAACTATTGCAATATTTGAGTTGGAATTTTCTATTTTTGTATTCTTAATTATCTGAATGTCTCACTTTCTCTCATCAACATCATATGTATCTCGGTAGCCGGTAGGTTTGATTTATTGTAGAGATGATCAAATTTTTTATTGAGAGTTTGGCTTGGGGTGGTGCAAATTATATGTTTGTGGTACACCTTAAAGATTTGAGAATAAATTTATTTGATTATTTTTACATGCATTTATATTTAAGGTGAGAAGTCTTTTGATATTGTAGCAAGTCATTGCTACATTTTTTAGCTAAAATAGGAAGACAACCTCTTGCACACTTCAAATATATACATACGTGTTACACACTAAATACATACTAAATATAAATACATACTAAATATATTATATGGGGTTGGAAGGAAGTTTACTCCAATCTAAGTAGGGAGGACATTGACAATTTATGTAAGAAGGAACTTGAGCAATTAAGAAAAATAAAGCTTACTGTTCAAAAACAGGCACTTTATTTGGGGAGTTTGAGGTATACATGTATTAGTCCTGCTCACTAAAGAACTCCACTTCTATCTAAATTTATTCACTTTCACACATTTGCTTCCCTATCGTGGTTTCTTCCAATATCTCATTAGTGTATCAAAGTAATCTCACTAGTATATTTAAGTAATTATAATCTAACCCATTTGAAATGTAATAAGTAATTTGGAAGAGTTAGGAATGCACATTAGAAATCCTAAAAATGTTATAAATAGGTCAATATCATGTTTTATGCATGCTCAAAGAGCATGTAGACAATAACGCGTACATGATTAATCGAACACCAAATTAACATGAATATTGTCGACGCCGAGTTTTTGTCCTTTCCGATTTTAGCCTTTTATTAGATGATTTTTTTGGAAAAGGTCGGCTTGAGTGTCGACGGGGTTTTGAAAGATCGTTTTTATGATGAGCCAATTAACCAGAGTCGCCAGTTGGTATATTTGAAATGGATGTACCAACTCATCCGAGTTTTCGTTTTTTTATAAATCGATGGCTCATATGTGACTCCGAATTAATTGGTCTGTGAACCGAGATTCATAGAGTTCGGAGGCTTGCTTAAATGAGGGGAAGGTGTTAGGCACCCCTCGACCTCCGTGAAACACGGTTACCGCAATCTTTATGCTTTTCCTATCCTTTAATTCATGAAATGTGTGTGTGTGCGCGTGTGTGTGTGTGTGGGCCTATGTGAATGTTGTGGTGAGTTTGTATGAAAGAATCATTTGGATTTTAGGGAAAATCGTGTTTTTCTTTTGAGAATGTTTTAGAATGTCCTTCGGTTTAAAAGAGAAAGCTTTATGAGAAATGTTTGATTTTAATTGTCAAAAGCTATGCGATTTTTCATTAGGTGTTGTTTTGGCAAAATAAGAGTTTTTAAACCTTCATCAAAATAGGAATCGAGATCTATACGTTGCCTTGTGAATGCAATGACGGCAATTTCTAGGATCTCTTTAACCCTATGCACAATGGTTTAATAAAACGTCATTTATTTCTAAAATCATTTTTTGTGATGTTTGAAAACGATTTTTTTTTCTTTTGCCTTCTCGTTAAAAGGAATCGACATTCATCAACACTCCCAAATTCTTACCCTCGTGAAGCTAATAACCTGGTTTGATTTGTTTTATAAAAATCTTTATCGTTTAGCTTTGAAATCCATTTCGGTCATAAATCAAATCAAGCATTAAAATGCGTTGGGGCTATTCATGGGCATGAAAGCCATCAAAATAACCCTGAACGCCCACAAACACGTATTTTCACTATTACGGGGCCTTAACCACGATTCTCGCCTTGGCGTCGTTTTAAGGCCCGACGATTACATATGTACAATGAAAACTACATCATTCCTACTATTTACATCAAAAGAGGTCCATCATCGGATTTGGACCACGGGGTCGCTTTCCTAGGCTCACAACCAAATTTTCACACACCCACAACCGGATATTACAAGAAATAACCAACACGAATAATCTAATAATACCAAGACATCCTAAAATAGCGATCTAAAGGAACCACGCCCAATAGCACCGTAAACAAACAAAAAATTCAATAAATAAATATCATCGGGTTATTAGGAAGAAATTCGTTCCGATGGAACCCTCACTAATAATCCCTAATTCATTGTTCCACCATCAATTACATCAAAACTACATTTAATTTGACCAAATGATATGATAGAAAGTGCAAAAATAAGGAGATTTTCACCTTGCAAATGAGATCAAAGTGGATGTAAACTTGTGTATTTTGAATAGAGAAGAAGTATATGTGATACAATCAAATCAAAAGAAATTATTCCTCTCTTTTTTTTCTCCCTTTCTCTCCTATTTTGTTGCAAATCTATGCTATTTTTCTTGAATTTCCGTGCTGCTGTTGCTTATTCTTCTGCTCCTGCCGATCTGCTGCTCTCTCTCTCAACTCTCTGAATGAAGGAATGTGCTGAAGTAGGCTGGCTAAGTCCAGCCGCAGATTGATCTGCGGCTGGCCTTAGCCCGCCATCCACTCAGCCCGCCATGCACTTTAGTTATTTAATTCTCCTCGGTTTCCGCACCGCACCTCGATTCTCGCGTCGTGCTGTCGGTTTTCGCCGAAAGGCTTGTATTTTGCAGTCCGAGAATTACTGTGAGACGTGACACATTATTCGAGAATGATCATTTCGGATGGCCTTGTTGTCACGTCGGTTTGGACTGCAAATCGTTGCGGTGGCGTCGAGTGTTCGCATTTGTGCCCATTCTTCTCTCCCGCAGGTCGGTTCAATTGACGATTTTGCCCTCCTGTCACGGTTAGCATAGGGAACGCAAAATTTGGGTGTCTACAAATATATTGGCACATTAGACACACGAACAATTATAGATAGATAGTTTTTGATCGTGTAAATGTGTTTCAAAAAAATCTTATTTGGGTTGATAATTGAATCTGTCCAATCCGCACAAATTGTACCATGATGTTTAGGTTTGATAATTGATATTTTTATAAATAAAAATAATATTTTTACAAACTCTCTTCCACATAAATAATAGTCAAGTCTCACACTTATTATGTGATAGATGAAAATATCAATTTTTATTTGTGAAAATAACAATTTTTTTTCATTATATAAAGATTAAACAAATCAAACAGGCGTCCGCCATCTACCATTTACTCTTTTAATGTCGTCTTCGAATAGGATCGACCTTCTTCTACCTCGAGAGATTCCTCACTGAGCCATGACGTTCTCTAATTTCCGACCCTCAATTCATCAAAGCTCATCTCACCAAAAAAACCACCTCCACGAAAAACTCCTTCCCATCTCCGATGAATGGATATTAAAAAACATATATTAGTCCTGCTCACCAAAGATTACTCGACTTCTATCTAAATTTATTCACTTTCACATATTTGCTTCCATATATTAGTTTCTTCCAATATCTCATTGGTCTAGAGTGAAAAATAAAAACGATACATTTTTCGAAATATTATTTTAACAAAAAATAAAAATAAATAAATAAAAAGTAGAAGTTGTATCCAAAAAAATGTCTTTCCAGAATTTAAAATATAATAGTTCGACTACAACAAAATATATGAGAACTTCAACTACAACAAAATATATGAAAATACATTTATTTAAAGATACTTCTTCTAATATTGCTAGAGGCATAATCTTTAATTAAATATTCAAAATCAAGTTTGTCCAGTATATATTATTATATATTTATATTTTTAATTTCACACACACACACATATATACTATATATATATATATATATATATATATATATAATTTAGGCCCTCTGATCGGAGGCTCAAGACGGTCGATCCTTCCGCTCGTACTCAAGAACCCTGTTAGCATATCAAAGTAATCTCACTAGTATATTTAAATAATTATAATCTAATCCATTTTAAATGTAATAAGTAATTTCGAAGAGTTAGGAATATATATAAATCCTAAAAATTATAAATAAGTCAATATCATGTGTTTATGCATGCATGTAGACAATAAGGCGTACATGATTAATTGAACACCAAACTAACATGAATATATTGGCACATTAGACACCCGAACAATTTTCTCTAAAAAAAAAAGATGGAGGATATATATAGATAGATAGTTTTTGAACGTGTAAATGTGTTTAAAAAAAATCTTAGTAGTGTGGAGTCCTGTGGACATATATATATGTACGTACTAACATAAATGCATGTTGCAACAAAGTTTATGTGCAAGTTTCATGTTTAGCTTCATAATCATACTAGCTAGAAGCATTTTTGCACGAAAGACTTTCAATTTATTGGAATTAATGAATCTTTTATTTTGAAAATGAAAGGAGGAAATAAAAGAATATTCAATTCGTGTAAGGTGAAGGAAGTAAATGAAGAAAAACGATTTATGATTGTCTTACTAAATAATTACGTTTTGGTAAATTAAATTATGTCACATTTTAGAATAAAAATAAATTTACTTACTTCTACTCTCTCGTTTTCTATCTCTATTATTCTCTTGTATCTTTTTTTTATCCATGCTTTTAAAATTTTATTTAAATATTTTATTTTATTTTTTCTTAATCACACACAGTGTGTGCCACCTATATTAGTACTATTAAGAGCAATCAGAGAATTATATTATAGTTTTAAACATGCTGCTTTATTTTAGCTCGAATTCTTTAATTTGGATAGGTCAAAATAATGTACAAAACTATAATCTTTTATGATTATATTATAGTTTTAACACACTTCATTCAACTTCCAAATAATTTAGATAGTTTGTAATTTTTATAATTGTATTGTCTAAAACTAAGTAATTTATATTAAATTTTAATGTAAAAATATCTTAAATTGATTTTAAAAAGTTAATATTGATTCTACTGAGGGAGTAGTAATTATAAAAAAAACATGCCCTGCACACAACATTTTCCGAATCAAACTATTTAATTAAGGCATAAATTGTACACTTAAATGCATATTAGGGTTTAAATGATCCAAATTATACATATTAAGACCTTTTTTCGAGGTTATTGTGTACAGTGTAATTCAACCTTGTTACTAAATTATTTAAAAAGAAAAAAAAAACAAATCACACAATTTTGTCAACTATGTTATTTATTTGTTTTTTGGTGATTGCAAAAAACATTCCACATTTATGTTACATTTTTGGTGTAAATGTGTTTAAAAAAAATCTTACTGTTTAAAAACAGACAGTTAATTTGGGTTGATACTTGATACTTGAATTCGTCCAACCTGTCCAAATTGTACCCTAATGTTTAGGTTTGATAATTGATATAGAAAATTGATATTTTCACACGTAAAAAATAATATTTTCACAAATTCACTTTCACATAAATAATAAATAAGTTCTATTTATGTGATAACAAACTAAACAGGCGTCCGCCGTCCAACATTTACTCTTTCAATGTCTATCTCTGACTAGGATCGACCTTCTTCTACCCCAAGAAATTCTCACTGAAATACTTTCTCTTCTTCCCGCCAAATCTCTCGGCCACTGCAAGTACGTATCCAAGCCACAACGTTCTCTAATTTCCGACCCTCAATTCATCAAAGCTCATCCCACCAAAAAAACCCACTACCATGAAAAACTCCTTCTCATTTCCGATGAATGGATTAAAAAACATGTATTAGTCCTGCTCACCAAAGATTAGTTAGACTTCTATCTAAATTTATTCACTTTCACACATTTGCTTCCATATCTTAGTTGCTTCCAATATCTCATTAGTATACATTGCCTTCCGAGATTTTGGTGGAAAAATGAAAACGAGACTGTTTTCGAAATATTATCTTCATAATTTTTTTTAAAAAAAATAAATTAAAAATATAAGCTGTATCCAAAACAATGCATTTCTAAAACTTAAAACATAATAATTCTACTACAACAAAATATATATTTATGAGAACTTCGACTACAACAAAATATATGAAAAGTTTGACTAAATTATTGACTACAACAAAATATATGAGAATACATTCATTGAAAGATACTTCTTTTAATATTCTTAGAGGCAAAATATTCAATCAAATGTTCAAAATAAAGTTTGTCCAACATATATCATTATATATTTATATTTTTAATTTCACACACACACACATATATAATTTGGGGCCCCTTGATCAGGAGCTTAGGACGATCGACCCTCCCGCCCGTGTTCAGGAACGACCCTGTTAATATATCAAAGTAATCTCACTAGTATATTTAAATAATTATAATCTAACCCCTTTTAAATGTACGTAATAAGTAATTTCGAAGAGTTAGGAATACACATTAGAAATCCTAAAAATGTTATAAATAAGTCAATATCATGTTTTATGCATGCTCAAAGAGCATGCAGACAATAACGCGTACATGATTAATTGAACGCCAAATTAACATTGGCACATTAGACAACTGAACAATTTTCTCTAAAAACAAAAGATGAGGATATAGATAGATAGTTATTGAACGTGTAAATGTGTTTGAAAAAAATCTTATAGTGTGGAGTCCTGTGGACATATATAGGTACTAACATAAATGCATGTTGCAACAAAGTTTATGTACAAGTCTCATGTTTAGCTTCATAATCATACTAGCTAGAAGCATTTTTGCATGAAAAACTTTCAATTTATTGGAATTAATGAATCTTTTATTTTGAAAATGAAAGGAGGAAATAAAAGAATATCCAATTCGTGTAAGGTGAAGGAAGTAAATGAAGAAAAACGATTTATGATTGTCTTACTAGCTTAATTTATTATAAAAGGAGAGGAAAATAAAAAACTACGTTTTGGTGAATTAAGTTATGTCACATTTTAGAATAAAAGTAAATTTATTTGCTTCTTTTCTCAATCTCACTTTCTGTCTCTATTATCCTCTTGTATCTTTTTTTTTATCCATGTTTTTCAAGTTTCATTTAAATATTTTGATAAATATGTGCAGCTTTTAATGAAAACTTTAATGGTTAAAAAATCTTACTAAATTATAAGCATATAAATGCTTTTAATAAGTCTGAAATTTTAGATATTTGTTCTCTATATTAGAAACTATATATCTATTAATATAGTTAGATGATTATTAACAAATTAAAATGTTCTGATAATTATATATAGTAGATATTAATTTTAAACAGGCTGCTTTATTTTAGCTCGAATTTTGTAATGTGGATATATAGGTCAAAATAATGTACAAAACTATAATCTTTTGTGATTATATTATAGTTTTAACGCACTTCATTCAACTTTCAAATTAACAATTTAAATAGTTTGTAATTTTCATAATTATATTGTTTAAAACTAAGTAATTTATATTAAATTTTAATATAAAAATATCTCAAATTAATTTAAAAAAGTTAATATTGATTCTACGGAGGGAGTGCTAATTATAAAAAAACATGCCCTGCACACAACATTTTCCGAATCATAAAACCAATCAATAATTATTTAAGGCATAATTTGTACACTTAAATGCATCTTAGGGTTCAAATGATCCAAATTATACATATTAAGACCTTCCCAGGGTTATTGTGTACAGTGTAATTTAACCTTGCTACTAAATTATTTAAAAAGAAAAAAAAGAGCCAAATCACACAATTTTGTCAACTATTTTATTTATTTATTCTCTTTTGGTGATTGCAAAAAATATTCCACATTTTTCGCGAAAAAACAAACAAACTTGGGGCACTAATTTGCACTTTGCACCTATAATTACAAGTAGTAACTGGTAACTGGTAAGAACAAAAAACGACATCGTTTATTTAGATCTTTAGTGGGAAGCATTATAGTGCCGGTCATTTGTAATTTGCGGAGATTGCGAGTACACCCGAGACGACGTCGTCGGAACCTGCGAGACCCTCCACTCTAGTTCAAGTTCGGCCGATTGGCGCGATTCCGCCTGTACAGCACTTCAATTCTAGGGTTTCTAATTTGAATCTATTTCTTTCAGTAGGGAGGTAAATTAATTTTAATTTTTAGGTCATTGCTCAATTGATATACACATACAATGTGATTATATATGAATAAAAGTTTGTATCTTTTGATTTATCTGTTCATTTGAATGAATTCATAGCATTTCCTAAATCCCCAATTTCATTTACTTGCGCCAATTTATAATTACTCTTTTTTTTTTTCCTGAAGAATTCTGGACCTGCAATGTAGATACCTTCGAGTATATATATATTGGTTATGCCAATTATGTATTTATTTTCTATTCTTGTTTAGGGTGTATCTCTAGTCAGTTAATCCGAGGAATATATATTAGTGAAGCTTTAATATGTAGAATCATAATATTATTATTTTTCTGGGTTAAATTTGTGAATGATGCCAAGAGTATCGACGAAAGTTTAAGGCATTGCGTAAGCTGCTTGCATTTTCTTTGTTGTATTTTTCTGGAAATTGAAATAATTATATTTACTGCAACCCTAGATGGTCCATAATTTAATGCAACAATGTAAACTTTCTTTATTTCTTAATGGCAAAGCAAATGGAACATACATTTTATAAAACACAAAACAAATGGAGCACACCGGCATCAGGCGGGCTAGTGGCCAACTTATCATAAGCCTCTTTTTTTTTTCCAACTGTAAAAACCTCTTGAAATATAATTATCATGATTACTTTTTCTGTATTTGAGTGAATAGAATTGTTCAACTTTCATGTAGGTAATAGTTATAGTAACATGGACGGGAGCAGTGTAGCTTCCGACCAAGTCATTGCAGAGTTGATTGGAATGGGATTTGAGTTTCCGCAAATTACAGAAGCCATAGAAGCAGTGGGTCCATCATTGGATGCTGCAATAGAGTTTATTTTGGATGATTCACATAGAAATGTTAGGGGTGCATCAAGTAGTTCCAACTGTTTAGCCAATAGCACGAGAGCTCTGGGAAAGAGGGCTGTGTCTTCCTCGAATCCTTCTGGTCGAATGAGGCAATCAAGATTAGTGGAACATTTGCAATCAGCAGGTGGACCTAAAAGAAGCAAGCCTACTCCTGAATCTGATGCACTGGTCTCTGGATCAGAGTTCTTGGCCAGGCCTGTGGAGAGACCAAATGACTCAAGTTCCTTGGTGGATTCAAACCCGAAATCCACATCAGCAATGTGTACAATTGGATCTTATTGCAAACAAGAGGAGGATATTGGACCAGATTGGGAACAGAGAGTCAAAACTCTGCTGCACAAACATTTTGGGTATTCATCCTTGAAAAGATTCCAGAAGGAAGCCCTGACTGCTTGGCTAGCTCACCAAGATTGCCTTGTTCTTGCTGCAACAGGAGCTGGTATATATATTTTTGGCTTATTTCTATATATGCTAGCAATCTTTTATTTATTTTTATTTTTTTTGTTTTTTTTATTTGTTTTATTGTCTTAGAACAATTATGCTTTTGTAGGGAAATCTTTGTGTTTCCAGATTCCGGCATTACTCACAGGAAAGGTTGTAGTTGTGATTTCCCCCTTGATAAGTTTGATGCATGATCAATGCATGAAGCTGGCGAAACATGGTGTGTCAGCTTGCTTTCTTGGATCTGGACAAGTTGATCGTAGTGTTGAGCAGAAGGCAATGGGAGGCATGTATGATATTATTTATATATGCCCGGAGACAGTTTTGAGGTAATTTTTTTATGTTACTTTGGATTAATGTCTTAGGGATTGTGACCCAGTGAAGTTATTTGGCTGATAAAACTCTTACGTGTTTTTTGTCAGACTTATAAAACCACTCCAGGGCCTTGCAGAAAACCGTGGAATTGCACTATTTGCAATTGATGAAGTTCATTGTGTTTCTAAGTGGGGTCATGATTTTCGCCCTGACTACAGGTTTATATTCTCCATTTGATTCGTGTGTCATCTGCTTTTGAATGCATCAGTTGTTTCTTTGGTTAGATCCTTAGGCAAGCATATATAAAATTGTTAATTTGTTATTCTTTTTAATGATATAAATACATAATTTCGCAGCATTACTTAAGGTACTTATTGATTGGCCCGACGTTACTTATAAAGAAAGAGGATTTCAGCTGGTGTAATGCATTCCTGTGGGCTGATCATTTTGGATCCAACTTAGAAAATGCTACTCATCTACTTAACCACATAATCCATACTTTCATCTGTATTTAGTTTTGGACTATCTGCATATGTATGATCTATCCTTATATGCCTGAACACGTGAATGCTTTGACTTATTGATTGCAGTTCAAGCATTCTGCTTTGCACTACTTCAATTAAACTTGTATATAATAATTAATATGGGTACTTTTTGTTTACTGTAATTCTACTCTCTCTCTCTCCCCGCAAATACGCATGGAAATCTAATTTTTGTAGCTAAGATTGATGTTTTTGTTATATTTTTAGGCGATTGTCTGTATTGAGAGAGAACTTTAGAGCTGACAACTTGAAGAGCTTGAACTTTGACATACCACTGATGGCATTGACCGCTACTGCCACAACTCAAGTTCGAGAAGATATCCTAAAGTCCCTTCACATGTCAGAGAAAACAAAGATTGTCCTTACGTCATTTTTCCGGCCAAATCTTCGGTTTTCAGTTAGTTCTGTGTTTCTCTGTGGTTTACTGTATATGATTGTTTCCTTTAAGATTCTTTGTGCACAATTTTCTTCGCTTGGAATCTTTTAGTGTATTTGAACAAATTTTTCTTACTATTGTTCTATCTTTTCTTGATTTCTTATTCCAAATTTCTCATGATTTTACTTCAGTGTAGTGATATTTTGTATAAATTTTCTGCCATTTCCAGGTAAAGCATAGTAAAACATCATCTCCATCTTCTTATGAGAACGATTTTCGTGAACTGATTAATATATACACTAGAAAGAAAAAGTTTGATAAAACGCAAAATACGATCTCAAAAGATCTGGAGGATGCTTCTGACAACTCAAGTAGCACTTCAAGTGGTAGCGCTTCTGAGTCTGACGGAACATACAATAATAGTTTGGATAATATTGAGTATGATGCCTTTTCTGGAAATAGCGACCAAGTGAGATTACAGAGGGAGAACAGCTCATCTGCTTCAAAGGACAAAAAGATGTCAGTTGAATTTCTAGAAGACGAGTGTGATTTATTCCAGGATGTAGATGATTTGGATGGTAACCTTCTCTCACCATTTCTATTATACATAATGGGTGTTAAGCATTGGCTTTACTTACAATAGACAATTTTCAACATTAAGGTAAGATTTGATAGTAAGTTAGGAAGGAGAATTATTTTGCTGTCATTAAGAGTATTTGATTAATCACCTAAAAGAAGAATTGAGAAAACTTATGAGACTAAAGAGAAAAAGAGAACATAGTAGGCTTAGAAAACTTTCTCAGATTTTTGTTTACAGGAAAAAAATGGAGAGAGACGAGGGTAGGAAGAGAATAACTTAAGTCTCTCATTACACTATTACCTTGAGCTTACATGTTCTGCTCATAGGAATAAGGATTACCTTTAGATCATTTCCGATAGAGGTGATACTTTCTATGGGCATGGATAGTATTCATCTTTATTAACTTCGTTTCTCTTCTTTGCTGCAAACATATTGTAAAAAACTGAAGATTTTTATTACTCTTACTCCCTGCTTTTCTCTTTCCATAACAAAATATCACAGACTCCAATATATTGGATCTATTTTCAATCATTTATCTCTTTTCCATGTCAGCGTAATATTCACTCACTAATTAGCATTTAGCATAATTACAGTTTCCTGTGGTGAATTCTTTGGACTGCCTACAAAGGCCTGTGATGCTTTTGGAGTATCTGACACAACTGATCTGCCTAAAAGACCAGAAGAAAGACCAGAGGTTCTGCAAGGGCCATTAGAGCATGGACCGTCAATAATATATGCTCCTACCAGGAAAGAAACATTAAGCATATCAAAGTTTCTTTGTAAGTTTGGTGTTAAGGCTGCTGCTTATAACGCAAAGGTACTTATTTTATATAAAAAATATCGGGTTTAATTGGTTGGTCCATCATTATATAGTTTGTGTTATATTCTAGAAGGTTTTGTAGAACCCCTATTCTATTTAAAGCAAGCTCTAGGTTGTGCTTGGGTGGAGAATATTTAAAAAACAATGAATTTTGGAATGGTGGGGTTATAGAACTATTGATTTTAAAATCTAGTGATTTGTGGTGCTTCAAAATGCAAGCCAAATTGGAATACATACTAAAAAGTGAAGGACATTTTTCTAATTGTGACATGTTGCGTTCTTGCCTGTGCGAAAAAATAGAAGAATGAAAACATACTTGATCATTCACCTTATATGGAATTTAAAATGACACTTTTTGGAGGAATTTTCTGAGTTTTTTGAGCTCTAATAATTATTCTCAAAATCCTGATTCTAGATTTTTCATTTTTTTCCATCCCAAACAATGTATCGTAAAACTATGGATTTCAGAATTCCTTCTTTGAATTCTTTATCCAGACACACCTCTATCCTGTTATTATAACTTTGAAAGGCCTTAGGTCTTCTATTTCATGTAGTCTTTTAGAAACTTGGGTTGGATTCTTGGGCTTATATGGTGAAGAAACCTTTAAACATATGGACATTAGCTTCACATCTGCTCATTCAAGAACATATGAACTCAAATTCATGTTTTCTCAACCTCTATGTGATGATACTTATTGTCTCTAGTTATATTACACACTTGGATATGGTTGTTTAGAGGTCATAACTCATAACTTTCTGCTACGACTGGAACTTATTCTTTCTGGTTGTCCAGGATAATTATGGGATCAAATGAAATTCTTCATGAGGTTATTTTCTCTGATTGACCTGGAACTAATTATGGGTTTAACTATTACCAGTTGCCGAAATCACATCTGAGGCAAGTGCACAAGGAATTTCATGAAAATGTCTTAGAGGTATACACTGTATTTTCAGTCTTTCATCCATTTCTTGAATTTTACAGTGATACCTTTGCTGTTATTTCACGCATGATATAAAAATAACTTGTACCGTGCCAATTTTATGTTCTCTGAAATGCAATTCAATGCACGACTTTTCTTTTAGCCTTTAGGAGCACCTTTCCTGGTGCAAAGATGTTGATCCTAGTTGCCACGAATCATAATTTGTCTGACCAAGTCAGCCAACCTTTCCCTCCATTATAAGCTTGGGATTTACCATCTTGTTTCAAAAAGAGTATTTAGGATCTTGATGTAGGACAAGGATGAAGGAAAGAATAAAGGAGATTCAAAGGAAATAAAAGAGCCTAAAAGTCACAAAGCACAAGACTTAATTCAATAATATCAATCATTCAATAATTAATAAATTAATAATAGTGATGGATTACAACTGTTTATATAGGAATTTGAAATACCCTAATACTTGGAGGTTAAGTAAAATATTAAGTAATCTAATTAAATAAGGAAATAAAAAAATCTTAGTAATTATCTAATACCTTAAATAATTAATATTCTAGAGTATTCTACTAATATAATTAAATATATATTCTAATCTTATCAACTAAATAAACTAATTACATTGAAATAATCCGTAAATAACAATATATAATAATAACCCAATAATATTAAATTTCTTTTGTTTCCATCCACATCATTCTCCACTCATTTGAGAAAAACACGTCCTCAAGTTTTGAAGTATAGAAGAATCCATAGTTCACAAACTAGACTCCAAGCATGCAAGAAAATTTGATCTTCCTTGTAACCATATTGATTAGTAGAAAACAATAAGGACTGAACTTCCTTGTATTGCATCTTGTTGGTGCTCTCGTTGATAACAAAATCGATAACTTGATCATTGGTTTCTTCATATAAATTATCAAGTTGCATTGAGAATACATCATAGACTTTCTGCTCAATCTTGCTCTCGCTTGTTGTATCCTCAACTTCAACTTTATCTTCATGTGACTTGTCATTGAGTTGTGAAATTTCTTCCCAATTAGTGTCATTAGCGTTGAGCATCTCTGTCAATTGCAGTTCCTTAGTCATCGCCGTTGAAACAGTGGAAGATTCACCTTTTTCTCAATTAGACTTGCGTGTTGGAGTAAAGCATTTATTGATTCCGTTAAGGATTTCATTTAGGCCTCTAAAGAATCAATTCTTTAATTATTACTTAATATTTTACTTCAATCCGCATCAGGTCTTTTTAGAGATGAGAGAACAATGTAGGGAGCACAGGAAAAACTTAGTGACTGAAGAGAGACTAGGGTTTATTCAAAGGGGCTTGAAAAAAGGGGTGTACAAGGAATTTTGGGATTGGATTTGGGTGAAAAATACAAAGTCAAAACTATGTATTGCACCATAAATTCTTGAAGTCTATAAGTTGATTCTATCCGTGGAAGTGTGGATGCAGACAAGTTTGGCCAATCCTCATTAATGTTGTGAGTCTTTTGTTCTCTTATTAACATATATCTTGTGAGATCCTTGCAGACGATTAGATCCGGCTTCTGTGGGTGTTTAAAAGGGCTCAAAAAACACTAGAGCATTTGTAGTTATTAGTTTGAATATATCAAACTGCCCCCTCTTTCAAGCTCAGAGTTTATAGACAAGAGTTATCTTGTCAAAGAGAGACATTTATGAGGACGATGATTCAAGAGTCAAGAAAAAATATTTAGTTTATGAAAATTTTATTATGTTTAATTTAGGTGAAATTAATGTAGGTAAATATTTATTTTATTCATTAGTGAGGATTTAGGACATTTAATAGTGATTAAGATTTAATCCCTCCATCCAATTTTATTTGTCCTAGTTTGAAAGTACACGCCTATTAAGAATATTTTGTAAGGGTATTTTAATCTGAAAGTTCAATAATAATCTAGAAGGGGGGTTGAATAGATTATTACTGTTTAAAAATTTATCTTAGGCCTTTTTGAATTTTTAATTAATTAATTTGCAGTGTCAGAAATTAATATGCAAGACAATAAAAATTCAATCATACAATGCACAAAGATTTATCTGGTTCACAACATACATCTAGGGTATATTGTTACGTCCAGTCTCAAGCTCCTCTCCAAGACTTAAGATCCTATTACTATCTGTAATAAACACTCCTTCTACAGGCGGAGAAGCCTTTACCAAGTTTTCTAGATCAACTTTCAACTATTCATACAACTACTTGTCTTGGACAGCAACTCCTCGCTCTTTCATCAAACGTAGTTGTACCTGTTTTCTGAGTTTAGTTCTGTTTTACAATCTAGTCTTGAAACAAGAAGTCTGTCCCTCACCTCACAAGTTCACTAGAGACCCAACTACCCGTTGATCTCTCTATGACTTTGGTCTTGGTTAAAGGATCACTCTCTCTTTCTCACCGATGTATAAAAACAACTAACTTAAAAACCTTTTTAATAAAAGTTTGTTTTGAAAAATGCTTTTTATATAAGCAGATATATATTTCAGTGCATATTTATAAAGGTTTACTTTTCCTTTATAAATGAAGAATGTGCTTCTATGTCAAGCTGGTATAAATTTGATTTCAGATATAAAAGTTTAAATAACTTTTATAGTGAATGATATGCATCTTTGTAAGCAGATATATTCAATGATGTTTGTGATATAAAAGTTTAAATAACTTTTATATTATGCAACAAGTATTTATAAATAAATGAATTAATTAAATAATACTTGATATAACAAATAAATTTGTTTAACTTAAAATATATATAATAATATATTTGATCTATGATGTAAACACTTTAAATAAGACCACTTGACTTTGAGTCTCATTCGACTGATTCCTTCACTTAAGAAGAATATCTCCGCTATAGTCCTCGGTGTCTAAGTACGAGCCAAATTTATAGTTATCACTATCTAATATTTATATAAATATTTTCGATAGATCACTTAGGCTTTGAGTCCTTGTTCAGCTAATTCCCTCACTTAAGAGGAATATCTCCGCTATAGTCTCGGTGTCTAAGTACGAACCTACTTTACGATATTTATATAAATAAACTATATCAATAAAAGATCACTTAGACTTTGAGTTCTCGTTCGGTTAATTCTCTCACTTAAGAGGAATATCTCCGCTATAGTCTCGGTGTTTAAGTACGAACCTTTTATAAGATATAAATAGATAAAATATAGATATATATAAATGTGTATAACAATTTATATTTGTATATCTATAAATATAAATAAGACTGAGATAATTCAAATAAATCAATTTAAGAACTTATCTCAAATATTTTGACCAATTTTCTCTTCGACGAAAGATAGGAATTTTGAGTAGAAGAGAGAAAACTTCTTAAACTCTTAGAGAGATAATGTAGGCAAGGAGTATTTGCTTTTCTTTTCCTTTCAATTGGGAAGTTGAAATGAATAAAAAACCTCCTATTTATAAATTTTTCAAGCTTAGGGCATAAAGGTCATTTGGAAGTTCATTTGAACAATCAAAGGCCAGGATTTCTTAATTTCAAAATCAAAAGCTAGGATGAATTAGAAAATGGTCACACGGATTGGCCTACCAAGAAAGCACACTTACATTTTTGAATTTTGAAAATTTGAAAGTTTACCTTCTTAGTTTCCATCTTCCAAGCACATGCTTAATTTAGGTTTCCTAGCTTCCAAGCTCCCCCTCAATTTTCATATCAAGTAAAAGTTTTAGCCTTTTGCTTTTTGCAACTTCTTTTTGCTCTTTTGTCAAAATAGCTTTAATATATAGTATTTTGAAAGCTTTTGAGTATAAAAATCATTTAGGAAGAATAGGAGTTTCTTTACCTTAGGAAATGTTACTATATGAACTAATTTCTTTAACATTTGATATTAAATTATCAAGGTCAAGAAAATATCAATTCAATAAGAGTTGAAAATATTTTTGGTCAAAGTAAATAAGATAATTAAAATCAATTATAATATAAATCCTATGGAGAGGATTCTAATATTTACTTAACCTTTTTACTAATTATTGTTATCATCAAAATAAACCTAAAAGTTGGAGACCCAACATAGTCGTTTAGTACTTATATTATTCCCAAGTAATATTAGGGTTTTGAGTCTCTAAAAATATTGAAGTAATCCCACAAGTTAATAAATAATAGATTATTGATTATTGAATGAAGCTATCAGCTATTTTCCTCTCTTCTGCTGTTGAGAAACCTTGGGTAGTGTTGTGCGGAGCATCACCCGAGTAAAAGATCCTTAGGGTAGTGAGGTGCAGAGCCTCACCCGAGTTGTTTTCAATTGTTTTATCAATTATTTTCAGCAATTGTTCGTCTTCAAATCTTGTCCTACATCAAAAGGGAAACACTCTCACCTTTGAATGTTTGTTATTTATTGTATATCATGTTAATGTTTGAACTTAATATATGCCTTGGATTCTTTATTTGCTGTGTTTACCTCATATACATTCTTCTTCTTTTCATCCCCATCTTATGAAAGAGAGAACTTAAGAAGCAGTGAGAATTCTTTTTGGAAGACTTATGGTCCCATGGTTGGGTGATGTGTGGTTACGGAGTAATAAGTGTTTTCCTGTATTTTTTGTTCAGTCATGATGTCTGTATTCTGTTGTGAACATTTTAATCAATTCTAGCTAAACTTGTTTGCTTGTATTACTAACTCGTTATTGCTCCATGTTTGGCAATGTCTTTAAACATTGCTTTGGTTGACTTCTAAAGTTGCTCTGTAGTATGAAAAGAATCATTAATAACTAAGGAAGTCTTTATTCTCTAACCTCCAGGTGGTTGTTGCGACAATCGCTTTTGGAATGGGTATTGACAAGTCAAATGTCCGAAGGATCATTCATTATGGTTGGCCACAGGTGTGATTCGTTGTTTAGCTACATTGGGAACATGTTTTTGAATTTCTTCTATAGTTTGACTTATCAAATGAAATATAATAAAAAGAGTTTCTTCTATATTCTGATCGAGTTGTAATGGAACATGTTTCTGGATTTTCACCTAGTCATTGCTATAATTAATATACTGTTTAGTGCTGCTTCGGTGACAGCAAATTTTATGAGCGTGTTAAAAATTGCTATCTTCATGTTCTGCAGTTTCTCCTTCAATCATATATACATTTTTAATAATTAATAATCTTATTCATAGAGTCAGAAAGAGGGTACCCATTACAAACAAGATAGGTAAACCCAGGATACGACCCACTTCCCCAAGTCATAAAACCAAAATCATGTTCAGTAAACTCTGACAAAAAATCAACTAAAGCAACAACCCATCCAAGATAAATCTCATTTTGTCAGACCTCAGAAAATAAAAGACTCAAAAACTAATATTTAATCTCCACGAGTGACCTCTCCCTCAGTGGCTTCTTCGGAACTCAAACCCCCCTCAAAGCTGCTAAAAATTGAACTACTGAAGGATACATAACACATTCTATTCCCTACATAGATAATACCATTATCTACAATTGGCGAACAAACTCACAATGCAAGAATAAATGATTGCCTAATCCCCACTCCTGCCAACACATGTCAAACCTATTAACTACACAGCCCCTCCTCCACAACTATTCTTGGGTCATAATCTTCTTAAGCTGCTGTTCAGGTAAAGAAAGCCACCTTCCACGGGACCCTTGCTGTCCAAATATTCAACCACGGAAAATTCGACATACCTCCACTATACAAATGCTGATGGTTAACAGAGGATCGTCCAGAACTATGAGCATCCCACCATAAAATTTTCGCACATCATCTTAGTTGGCCAAACTCTTCCAAAACCAGCAGAAACCACTCCACCTCCTCCAACTCATAATAATGGAAGTGTTAACTAAAAATATGTTTTCCTAGACGTCTTAGCACCATCAAACATGACATACTCACTAACCATCGCCTTTAACTTCACCTATTGTTCTACAAAATTTACTTTGCATGTTGATTACGTGAAACTTATTTCCACGCACTTCATTTTTCAGTCATATATCTCAAGCTTCTAAATTTTATAATTTCTTTGCAGAGTTTGGAAGCATATTACCAAGAAGCAGGTCGAGCTGGCCGTGATGGAAAACTGGCAGATTGTGGTAAGTTCGTTTTTATTTTACGGTAAACGTCTTGCTAGGTTAAGAAGTGCAAAAGCAAAGGTCTCGGCTGAGCAGAAATCTTGTTGCCATGCCCAACATTTTAAAGAGATGCTGCACTATTTTAAATCTATTTGATTAATTTGGTTATGTCAAGCAGTTCTATATGCAAACCTATCAAAAATACCTACACTATTGCCAAGTCAAAGAAGTGAAGAACAGACAAAGCAAGCATACAGGATGTTGTCAGATTGCTTCAGGTTGACTCTCAGTTCTTTTTACTGCGCTACCCATTATTCTTACATATCAACCCATGCCATTTGACATATCTGTTAATTTTTGCAGATATGGAATGCATACTTCTTGTTGTCGAGCTAAAACACTTGTGCAGTACTTTGGGGAAGAATTTAGTTGTGAAAAGTGTCTATTGTATGTTATGATTCTTTTCCTCTCCGGCTTACCTTTGTGTACTTGCCGTGTAGGTTTATTCTCTTAGAAGTGCACTCCTGTGAGAAATATCATATACATAAATTATAAGGATAGAGGCATCATGATATAGAGTCCACCCTTACTAATTCTCCATATTGGCATTCTTTTACTCCTTTATTATACCTGATTATGTATGTCAATCTGAACCTAAAGCATAGAGATCAAATGTCATGTATCAGTGAACATTTTACAATTGCAAGCTTCATAACTACAAAAATGTCTGCTTTAAGATATGCAACTAGAAGCCATTTTTACCTTCTGGTACTTCTAACATGCAGGTGTGATGTCTGCATTAATGGACCTCCTGAAATGCAGAATTTGAAGGCGGAGGCAGAGATTTTTATGCAGGCTATAGCTGCTCAAAATGCAAGTACTATTGACATCTGTACTTTTTCCATTTCGTCATATTATGTAAATTAACATTTCAGGTCATGCTAATTCTTTCAGCTTATTAGCGTTCATTTGTATTTACTGTTGATTTCGAGCAGTGAATTTGAAATTTTATTGTAAACTGTAATCAGGTTGATAAAGGTCATTCGGAAGATGCTTTGGAGAAATACTTTTCTATTTCTACATTTACTTGTTTCCCTTTCTAGAGAACATTTTTTGTTATTACCATTGAGGTTTAGGCAATTGCAGATAGCAATTCTTGTATTTGCAAAAGTATAAAACTTTGCCTCTGAATCTGATTTACTGGCAATTTATGTACCTTATCCTGTTGCCTTCAATTTAGCAGGAGTAAATATAAAATTTTATCTGATAGATGATCTATACTTGAAATATTGATCGACAACGCTCTCGTTTCTTCATAAGAAAAACTGTACAGCAAAAACCAGTGCATAAGGTACCTTAACCAGCCAAGTTTAATTAAAAGAATTATCTTTATATGATTACTTTGTGGCGATGACTGGATGCTTGCTCACTAAATTTGGCAAATGACAGAGAAAGTGCAAGTTATGAGGTTGACTGGTTGTCATGGGGATCACAGAAATCCCATTTTATTTATGAAGTTTATATAATCGTCAGAATCCTCAAATATGTTAATGTAGTCTCCTTCATGTGAAGTCTCATCTGTATGACTATGTAACTTTTCTGTTCTAACATCAATTGCAGTAAATGTTCAAATTTTGTATGGACATATAATAAGGTGTGTGTTGGATTTCAGGCACAAAGCAGTTTTGTAGATGACCCATATGGTGATGCTCTCTATAGTGGTAATAAACTACGAAGATATAGGGAGAAGCCAAGCCTCAAGATAATTGTTAGTAGAATTCGGGAAAAGGTAGCTGCTGGATATATTTGACAACTCTCTCTCTCTCTCTCTCTCTGACACACAAAAAAACACATCTCCCTTGTATGTTTACAACCCTCCCTCGGCACTTCTTTTATTTTTAAATTTTTATGTAATTATGATATATATATATATATATATATTGTATGTTATGTCGAATCTCAAATTCTGAAGCAAGATCATCTAAATATTGCCCTCCTGTTTGCTTCATTAAGAAAACGTATGTCTAACTGATGACAAGTATGCTTGAAGTGTATGCAACTGGTGATGGTATCTGTAAGAATGGAGTATAAAATAGGATGGAAGAAATAATCCTAATTTAAAAATGTACTGTTTGGAAGATATTTTCCATTTTAGATATAATGACTACTGTTCATATCATATTATTCCATTCTTTTTAAGACATCCTCTTTTGCCCCTGGTTGATACTTCACACTTATGATTTTTTCATGTGATATTGTCCTCAGTTTCAAACATATGCAGCTAGTGATCTCTTATGGTGGCAAGGTCTTGCTCGTATTTTAGAAGAAAGAGGATATATTAGAGAAGGAGCTGACATGGTATCAACTCAATAATTTGTTACTGTTATTTCTGGTATTTATCTTATTAGCCATTTGATAGTTGATAAATCATTGATCGTAGGGGCCGTTGTGCCATGCTGATTGTTAAAAGTTTATTGACAGCCATGAAGTTAAGTCTTAGAATTTGAGAGCAGCCATGTTGTGAAATATATGCCAGAGGCTAGGCCGGTACCAGTGTTCCCCTCTCTCTACAAGGGCCCATTATCAATTGAGGGCCAACTAGTTCATGCTTTTTGTAAGTATGTCGGATTCACACCTTTGGGGTCCTAGTAAACAGATATCACATGGACAAGTGGCTAGTCCATACTGATACATTGGCTCGGTTTTGAATCATCTACTGTCATTATACTTTGGAACGAGCAAATTCCTGTTCCTACTCGATGCAAGACAAAGTGGAAAGAAGGAATAGAGAACCTATCCATGCAGGGAATCATCAGAGAAACACATGAAAACCACAAAGCTTATTCTCAAATCAATATATTCAATCATCTATCAAATAAATGAGATTACATCTGTTTATATAAGAAACCTACAACTCAGAAGACAAGTAAAACCTAATTTAAGAAAAAATAACAACTCCTAATAATACTCTACTACTATAATTAAAATTTTGAGAATAATCTACCCAATGTAATAAAAAATATTATAGCGAACTACAGGTGGTTTATAGCTAAATACTAGTATAAAATATTTAATTAATAACATATTAATTCCCCAGTATTGCTTCACTATTTAGACTTTCTATAAATGAGGAAAGTAGGGAATGATTAATATATCAGATGTGAAGTGGAGCTGGAAGCGCTTACAAAGGAACTGGTAAGACCCTGAAAATATTATTAGAAATTACCTTGATGAGAACATATGTGAATATAGGTTAGCTGGTCTCCACCTATCAATGTAACCAAACTCATTCATTCCGTAGAAATAGGATTTGAGAATCCCTCTCGTTGTACCAGATCATTAGTGATATTATAAAATTTGACTAGTACTTTTAGGTCCAACAATCCACTTAGAGAAAACAGATTATATGAAATTAGTCTTTTGAGCATTACTAAATTATCAGACATCTGGTCTTCAGATACGCTGAAGTTATTATTTTACTGCCCGCTTCTTTATGTGACCTGTTTTTGCTTACCAAATTTTATTAATCCAGCAAGTGTTTGTGATCAGCATGTATGAGCTACCTCATTAAATTTAATTAACGTGAATCTGGTTACCAGATTTTTATCAAAATGAGGAACTTCCCTTCATACTAAGGTTGATCAGCCATATAATTTGACATGGAAATCATGGTTTCCCCTCTCAACATGTCAGAAAAGGATTGTATTCAGATATATCAGTCTGTCAAGCAGCTAGGCAAGCTTTAAAGCGCCGAGAGAAACTTGATTACTCTAAAACATTTATTATCTACTTTTAAGTTATTCTCTAATTATTCAGGTCCTAAGAGCAAGTAAAGTAATTATTCCTTCTAAGATATGTTGATTCTTGGATTTATGAATAGAATTTAAGACAGAAAAATTGAGAGGACCTTTGAAATGTATATGATGCTGTTAAATATATAGTCCATTATCATTTTCTTAGGTCCAGCATGCAACTTTAAACCAGCTCTAATTCATCTGTTCTGTCTGTATGGTCATTGACTAAATGGTGATTTGTCACTGTCCTGTGGAGTACTACATAGATTTCTTTGCCTGGGGAAGGGTTGGGGGGGGGGGGGGGGGGGGGGGGGGGGGGGGGGGCGGGGGGGGGGGGGGGGGGGTGGGGGGGGGGGGGGGAGGGAGGGGTTAATATTGTCATTTTGCTGCAATCTCTTGTGAACGGATACTTCTATGCTGATGGTTGACAGCTTAATTAGTATGCAGACTATTGTGATCATAGAAGGTGCTGTGGCAATTCAGTTTATTGGGCATGATTTTTTAATCAAAGAAAATTCCACTTGAAGGGCATGTTTGCTTTGTCTCCTTCAGGGGAAATTAGCTTGTGCGCTAATAACTGGCTAACTGCCAGTGATTGATCCAAAGTTCAGAGGAAAAGTTTTGTTGCCAGAGTCAAAAGGAATATTCAAGGCAGCTCTAGCCATGTTTTCTTCTCCTTTTTTTTAGTCTTTTTTCTTTTCCCTTGGCAGAAGGCTCTAACCATGTGGCTGAATCAATTGTATTTTGATCCATGTTTTTAATCTTGAACAAACATTTGGGCATGATAATTTTAGTTCATCTTTGTGTAATATCGTGTTTGGTGCCTGAATAACTTAATCTTAATCGTCTACATCTGACTATCTCTTCTGCATTGAATCATGCAGTTACGTGTTCAGATCAAATTCCCAGAACCAACACAACTGGGAATGGAATTTTTGCGATCCAAATTGGAGCAACCATTTCATGTTTTCCCTGAAGCAGATATGATGCTCTCCATGAAAACAGACAGATCTTATTCCACTTTCGCAGAATGGGGAAAAGGCTGGGCTGATCCCGAGATCCGACGTCAACGGCTAGAAAGAAGGAGATCTTGTAGAAAGCCACGGAAAAGAAAATCAAGGAAAGTTAAGGCAGATTTGAGTACAGTTCGAGGAAGGTTAGCTTCAAAGCTGTCAACAAAGCAGAAATGAAAAGATCACGTCTATTGTATTTCTTGACTAGTTCTAGTATCTGCTTAGTGGCAATGTATTCTCCTTCATTGAACTTTTATAAAGGTTTTAATTTACTCCAAATAGTAATTTTGCAACTGAAATTATAGTGTTGAGTTGTAGTAAATATGTTTCAGTTACACAGTATCAAGTATGTACAGTATAATCTACACTAAAATTTGGTTTTACAATATGTGCATGATGTGGGAGAAATGTTTGTTCTTATTGGTAGCTTATTTATTTATTTATTTATTTGGCATTGAGGTGAGGTTGAACTTTAAGTTATGACTCAAGCTTTACTTGAGAAAGCTTTGTAGTCTCTCCATTTTGGCTTTTCTTGCTGGCCTCCTCAATAATTAGGAGCTATTATGGTAACATCAAAGAAGGGATTGCAATAGTGTGGTTTCCCCCTCCCCTCCCCCCCCCCCCCCCCCCCCCGCCCCCCCCCCCCCCCCCCCCCCCCCCCCCCCCCCCCCCCCCCCCCATAACCTTTTTGACTCGGGATTTTTTTCTAAAATTTTTTATTTCCTCCTATGAAATATGTTTTATCAATTAGATTTATAGTTTTTCAAAATCTTGTTGGTTCACATGCAACCTGATTGTTGTCCAAAAATGAGTGGCTCATTTTTTATTTTTAATAATAATGTGACATCAATAAATTTTTTATACAGAAATATGAAAAACTAGATAATTTAAATAAAGAGTCAAAGTCTAGTGGGACTTTCAATCTCATTATGTGATGGAGGCAGTACTTTTTTTACCAAATGAAATTTTTTTGGCCATGTAGGAAAGAGTCTAGACTCTAGACTATGGGTATGTTCGTTTATCGGCGTTTATAGCATTTGCAATCGTAGTGTTAGGTCATCACACCAAAATAGCGTGGTGCATTTAAGCTCCAAACATTGCATTCTTGAGTTAAATAAGTTGTGTTTAGAATGTATTACTTATAAACGAACAAGATTCTCGAGTGCGTTTGGAAAACGCTCCATAAACTGGTAGATGAACAAGCACTATAAAGTGACAAAAAAAAAGAGAACAGAAAAACAACATTATTTGCTTTCTCCTAATGAATAGGAATCGCAAAATACCAATTTTAGTAACAGTTGGTGGAGAACATATATTTGAAGCAACTAAGGAACAAAACCAATAAACAACCAGAAGAAACACACCAAAAGTAAAAGGAAAAAATTGCTGACCCTTGGGTTAAGTTACTCTTTGTTAAAGCAAAGAATCACAACCATTATTTCTTCTATCCCCTTCTTTTGATTCCCAATTAACTCCATGGTTTATGGCCACATTGTCTCTGCAATAATCGGCTTCTCTGCATCATTCTTCCTGTTTTCGCCAAATTTGAAGAAATGGCAAGCTAAACAAATCACTACACAGAAACTAAACATTGTAAAAGAAGCCTTGGAGCTTGCAGAAGAAAGGGTAATAAGGTACGAAGAAAGGCATGATCGTCTCCTTAGCGAAATATGCTCACATTATCTCACAAGTCCGGCCATGGAGGAGGCGTTAGCAGGCTCTGACGAAGCCATGAATGAAGCTGCAAAGTTTGTTGTCAGTCTTAGGAAGTTGCAAATGGAGATTATTAGTTCTTATTAGGTGAAAATATAATTAATTTATATTTTTCATCTTACATTTTTAATAACATGGTGGATATTTCAGCCAAAGAGTACACTAGATCAGCAAGATATGCTGTAGGATTTACAGGGTTTTATAGAACTTACATTGAAGATTTACTGGTCCTAGAATCTTGCTACTATGTTCTTTTGATATCTGTGTATAATCACATAAACTTATTTGTCTACTCTTGCTAAACTTCAAGATCTGTGTATGAATATAGCTGCCACATTCTAGCTATAATCACTCAAAGAATAATAAGAGCTAAAAGAAGATAGAAATTAACAACAAACCTTAAAAATTCACAAGCAAATCATTATAACTAATGAACAATCATATTTCTTAAATTCAATAATAATAGTAGATGCTAAAAAGTAACCCAAGAATATTTATACTACCTAAACCTTAAAACAATTAAAAGAAAAAAAAATTAAAGGCTAGAATACAGAATGGACACAAAATAAATAAATAAAATTACCCTAAATAATGAAATAACCACCACTCTAGAGCGTCCTGTAACGCGCACTCAATCTTCTTCTTGTCATCAGAATCAATCTTGTCAGCCAGTTTGTCTCTGTCATTGATGGTGCGCTTCATTTTGTAAATGTAGCTAGATTTAGAGCTCTGCTTCCATAACTGTTTTTCCAAAAAAATTCTTGTGATGGAGCCATGTAATTTGGTTAGTGCTGGTAATTGATTTTGACTTCTTTGTTGCCTTGTCCTCCGCCTTCACAGGTAGTATACTATTTGCATCGATCTCAAAAGTAACCTCAATTTGAGGCACACCGCTGCAAAAACCAAGAAGAAGATATGTTCGCTTTATGCATCAATAATCCAAAACAAGGTAGTTTCAATATATAGACCATTTGATACTACTGTAAGAGAATTTATATCTTGATTGTTACAGTATAGTAAGTTCTCTACCCAAGATAGAAATAAGTAAAAAAAATTTAAAAAAAAAAATTCGGAGTTTTGACATTAAGGAACCTCATTAATTTAACAACATACATAAATTATAGCTTTTGGTTTTAACTGATGGGATCCCATGAACCCTATAATTATTGAATACATGTTAGTTGTTACCTTGGAGCAGGCACAATTCCAGATAAGTTAAACCTTCCAAGTTCATGACAATCTTTTGTTGTGCTCTTTTCACATCCATAGACCTAGTATTTATGAGGAAATGTTAGATCAAGCAATAAAATGCAAAGGTCTTTCAATGATAAAAGAAGGATTTTTTATTTTATTTTTCATTATTTCATATATATATATATCACCTCTTTTCCATACCTTGATTGAGACCGTGGTTTGTTGGCCATGGTATATTGTGAAGGTCCGAGACTTCTTCATTGGGGGCATAAAAGGAGTCTTTCCTGGGAGGAAAAATGTCATAACCCCACCAGCTGTCTCAATACCTAAACTCAAAGGAACATTCTTAAATATCCCCAAAAATATGTCTGCAGATAAGAGGAGAAGCCACATTCAGAAGACAAATGCAAAATCGATCCTCCAATTTATCGCATTGTAACATTGAGATGTTGGTGGTAAATAATGTAAGATTCATCAATAAAAGAATATGAAGATATAAGTGGAAAAATAGTGTTAGCACTAAGCATGACTGAAAGCACAATTTTTAGGAAAGAAAAAAGTATGCTTTATAAGAGAGTATGATTTAAATATATGAGTTCATCCATCTCCTTCTCAACTCAAGTCAACTTCTTTATCCCAAACTAGTTGGGATAGGCTGAAAATAAATCTTATATGTAAGAGTAATGGTGGAAAGGGAAGGAGAAAATAAAAAGATAAAACAGATACAAATAATATATTTAAATAATACTTTCTTATAAACCGTACTTGCACATCAACGACATCAACTTCCCTCTAAGCTACCTGCTCAACTTCCCTCTCAAGTGGTAAGACTTCATCAATGGAGTAGTCACCTAGTAACCATTAGTAACCTAGTAACCTAGTAACCTAATACTATGGTCATCACCAAGGACGGAGATACACATGGGCTAGGGTGGGCTGTAGCCCAGGTGATTTTTTTTTTATAGGTAAAAGATAAGGCTAAATATGTAACTTAATAAATTTAAGGGGGACTGATTAATAGAGGAGCTATACTTGGAGGGAGTAAAACAAAAATTTCATAAACCAATTCTAATTACAAGACATGTCCGCCCCTCACTCATCCTCGTTTCCCTTGTATGGCCGTATTCTTTTCATTCTGCAAAGGCATGAGGCTGAGTCACTGAAGATTATGGGGCACGAGGTTGAGTCACTAAATAATTAATTTAAGCTATGATACTGGGGAAGTGGCCAGTGGGGATTGCAATATTAGTACGTATGTTGAGTTATTAAATTCATTAAGGAGATGAAGTCACGAGCTGATTGAGAATTTGGGAGGGAGAATTAAAGCTAATGACAACAAAAGAATATTGTTATATAATGTTATTACTTGTAATGTTAATAATATTATAATTAAATACATGTTTTTACATATGCAATCGGCCGAAAAATATAAAATTATCTAAAAAATTTGGGTCGGGGCATAGCCCCCGAACCCCCGTCAAATTATTTATGAGATCACAATTTTGTGACCACGCAATAGCCTAGTCAGAAAAAAAATTCTGGCTCCACTCTTGGTCATCACATATTAACTCTAAACCATAACGAATATTCAAACCACCCATTCTGAAATACACTGCAGTATTCTTTTTGTATCCAAACTTCTTAGATAAGGTGTTTATTTTGTCAACATTCACCCAGTAACTATCATCGTCATGAATCAATTCTATTAAACCTCCTCCATAGTGGTATATTGGTTCTTAAATGAACCTACCACCATGATTTAACTCCAGAGAAAATACAACCATGCTGCAACAGGTACGTGCACAACATTTGAAACATAAACATTATAATACTGAACAAATATATCATGTAAATTTTATATCACAGTAAACCCAAAATAACTAGAAAGCTAACCATTATTTAAATGGATAACCACTATTATTTAAGTGGACAAAACATAAAAATCAAAATTTTTAATTCCAAAAATCCTCCGCTTTCTTTCAAAGGTACCCATTACAATGCATTATTGAAGTAAACAAAGGTACCCACCCATCCCTGAATTAAAAATCCCCAAAACGATATTTTAATTCCAAACCCCCCCCCCCCCCCCCCACTTTCTTTCAAAGGTACCCATTACAGAACATTATTGAAATAAACAAAGGTACCCATCCCTGCTTTTGAAAATCCCCAAATCGACATTTTAAAAATTGACACTAAGAATAATCAATTGACATCTAGTTTGCAGAAGGAAGAACCCTAGTTTATAACGAGGTTGGGAAGAGTTTTTAAACACAAAATCATACATACCTTGTACCAACGAAGATGTAAGCCTTCTCGCGCGCTCTCTCTCTCTCTCTGAACTTCGACTTTTGAACTTCGTTTGGTCAAATGAGTTAAGTGCTATTGTATTTTGCCGCGTAAGCCACGTCTAATAGGCCATTTCATTTTTTTTTCTTTTCTTTCTCACGTCCACATGGGATAAAAACTAAAACGATTTAACAACCCTGAGGCAGAGATAATAGAATGACCCAATTTCAAAATAATAATTAATTTACAGAGGTAATTAAAAAAATTAAAAGTTCAATGACGTAATCAGTAAAACTTGACGATTATAGTAAGAAAATCATTAGTTTTGCCGAAAAACAATCATGTATAATAGATACATAAGTTCATACTTATATATAGCCCACCGTCCAGATATATTTAGTTGTTCAAACTTTGAAGTAAACCCATGTATCTGTTAATGTACCATTTGAAAGGGAGAACTGTGACAATTTGAATAACTACTATATCAAAAGATCAGATACCTTTGGTTATAAATCCACCCTTGCCGCTGAGAATTCCACCTTGAATCGCAGCACCATAGGCAACAACCTCATGTAGATTGACACTTTTAATTGTTTCTTTTCCCTCAAAGTAATCTTTCAAAAACTGTTGCACCTTAGGAATTTGTGTGATCGCTCCAGAAAGCACAATTTCATGAGCATCGGCCTTCTTCAAACATATATCCTCCATAGCCTTCTTTACTTGCCCCATTGTCTTTTGAACAAATCCATGTTTAATTCTTCAAACTTTGCCCTCGTCAATTTTCAATGAATAGTATTAAATGACTTTCTCAATCATGTGCACTGTGCATAAAATTAAAACGCCTATTATTCTGGAATAGAGGGAATATTATTGTTCAAAATATAGGGTTAAATACACTTTTCTCACAAATACATTACTGGACTAAAATTTTTTACGGTCAACTCATTGAACTGTAATTTTTTTTACAAAAATTCAAAAAACCGTCTGCTCTGTTAAAATATTAATGGCAAATCTATGTGTCACATGCTGACAAGGAGAGAGAAGCTGCTGGATAATTAATTAAATTAAATTATACTCAATTTTATAACAAATAGCTAAACAAAATATAAATCAAATTAATATACATAACAAATAATTAAATTAATTAATAATAAAATAAATTAATTAAATAAATTAATAATAAAATATATTAATGTAAATTTTTTATAAATTTTATTTATATAAAATTAATGAATTCATATTATTTTTTTAATTTTTAAATATTTTAAGTTCACTTTAAAAATATAAAATTATCTAATATTTTGAAATGGAGGGATTATTATTATTATTATTAATATTATTTTAATTATAATAATAATAATAATAATTATTATTATTATAATTATTATTATTACTTTTTAGCATATTTTTATTTTTAAAGCTTATTCAACTTTTTTGTATAGATTATAATTCCACTATGGCAGCCACAAGGACCAATCTTGGAAACCAACGTGGATAGTTGAATAAAATTAAGTTTTTTTATTTTATTTTTTGCCGTTAAAAGTCAACTCGTTTGGACGGATTTTGTAACGTTTTGTTAAAAAAATATAATACGGTGAGTCGAATGGAAAAAAAATCAGTCCAGTGATGTATTTGAAAACCGAGGACGAGTACAGTGAAAAAAAATTGTATTTAACCCTCAAAATATATTACCTAGGAGCAGGTTCGATGCTAGATAAGTCAAATTTTCCAAGTTCAAAGCAATCTTTGGTCATACTCCGATCTCCTTCATAGACCTAATAATTGTACGAGGCAATGTTAGATTGAGCAGTTAAATGCAAAAAGTTTTCAATTATAAAAGAAGTATATTTCTTTTTCATAATTCATATAAATCTGACTTTCCCAAACACCTTGACTGACATTGTGGTTTGTTGGTCGTGGTATGTTGTGAATGTCTGAGACTTCTTTGTTGGAAGTATGGAGTTTCTTAGGATAATTTTTGTCATCACCCCACCAACTGTTTCAATACCCAAACTAAATGGAGAAACGTCAAATGAAAGAAGGCCTGAAGAATACGAGGAGAAACCATATTTAGAACATTAAACTAAAACAAAGGTTTCTGTAAGATCTAAAGTACTACAAAATAATTACATCAGTTCAAGGCCGGTCCTAAGAATTTGGAGGCCTTGTGCGAGAAAAAAATAGGGACCCTTTCGCATATAAAAATACTAATTTTTTTTATCAGCACCAATATATAAAACACAATTTATATCAAAATTCATCATTAATTAAAATAATAAATGTCAACGTCGAGTAACAAAATTATCAATTAGAAAGAAAATATAGCTAAAACTCCAATAAATTATCAATTAAAAAGAAAAGGTAGCTAAAACTTAAATGGACAAAAATTTCGGGAGCCTTCCGAATTTGGGGGCCCTGTGCGGTCGCTCCTTCTGCCTCTTCTGGGCCGGCCCTGCATCAGTTACCTCTAAAGTCTTCATCGCTTATGTTGCTAAAAGTTCCACCTCGAACAGCAGCACCATAGGCAACAATCTCATCCGGATTGATTCCATTGCGTGGCTCTTTTCCATTAAAGTAATCCTTCAAAAATTGTTGCACCATAGGAATTCGAGAGCTCCCACCAACAAGAACAATTTCATGAATATCGGCCTTCTTGAAGCCTCTATCCTCCATAGCCTTCTTTACATGCCCCATTGTTGTTTTGAATATAGTCATGTTCAATTCTTCAAACCTCGGCCTTGTCAGTGGCTTAGAAAAGTCATTACCATCTAAAAGTGACTTGACCTCAAAACTGATTTGGGGCTGGCTACTAAAGCTCCTCTTAGCTCTCTCGCATTCCTTTTTGAGCTTCCCAAGAGCCTCATCAATTTTGCTACTATCTTTGAGGTCTCTTTTCTTTACCAATTTAACGAAATAGTCCAATAATATGCGATCAAAATCTGTGTGTCCCCATTAGTTGAAATAACCTTAGATACACCGCTATCAATGGTCACGATGCTAACATCAAATGCATCAGCACCAAGATCAAAAACCAAACTGTTGTTCTTGCCTCTTTTCTTGTACAGGCCATAGGCAATTGCAGCTGCTGTAGGCTCATCAACTATCTGAACTACATTGAGACCTGCAATGGTACCAGCATCTTTCGTGGCTTGCCTCTGCGCATCATTGAAGTATGCTATTCAATGAACATAAAGAACACTCATCAAATTCCGACAAACATTCTATTTATCAGAACCAACACCATTAATCACATCTGCCATGTACACTTGGTAAACAAACATTACTATTGACATATCTGCAGCTGTATATATACAGTTAACACGAGGAGATTTCGATTCTACCTGGAACGGTGTCTTCGATCTTCTTTCCCATGTATGACTCAGCTGTCTCCTTCATCTTTCCCAATATCATAGCGCTTATCTCCTCTGGCTAAACACCTTAACCTCACCATCTTTAACTTTCACCTGTATATATGGTTTGCCCTCTTAGTTTACAATCTTATAAGGCAACAACTTCATATCATTCTGAACCTGTGGATCATCAAACCTACCAACCATACCATACCATACAAGACCAATATCAAATTAAACTCTAAAACACAAAACCCCCAAAAAAATAATCAAAATCTTAAACAAATAAAAGTCACTTACTTTCTTCCCATTAGCCTCTTAACATTAAAGATAGTACACGCAACTTTTGGTACAAATTTACATGATTCAAACCCTTACCTTTTCCCTTTCCACATTTTCTCAATACCCAAATACTAGTAGATAATAACAAAACATAAAGCAAAATATGAATTTCCCAAACACTAAAAACAACCCTTGAAAATCAAACATATTAGATACATAAATTATAGGGTTTCCTTAAAAACAAGAATTAACAACCACAGGAATAATATAAAAATGTACAAAACAAATAATTGAACCACTCTAAACAGAGGGCTGTAACAATTTTCACCGTTTTAAATAGGAGTAAATATGTTTAAAAGTTAAAATACTATAATTGAACTAAACAATCATGTCCAAGAAAGAAAGTAAATTTATTAAATTAAGGCTCTTGTATCATAGTGGATACAAAGTAGTAATTGTTTTCCATTGTCCCAACAATAACCACATTAACTCCAATTCAGTATTTCTGTACTAATTTTCCAAGATTAAAATTCTGAATGTGGATAAATCAATCCCTTTTCAACATAAAACATGAAATTTGAGCTTACAAGAAGATTATCTTCCAGAATCGTTCTTCATTTTGGGGAGTTTGGGGTTTAAGTTAAAAAAATGTCATATATGCTTATCTGAAATTAAATCTTGACTGACGGTTTAGAATATATATATATATATATATATATATATATATATATATATATGTTCTGATTAACATAGTCAATGGTCTATTAAAATATAGATATATTTATGTTTTGATAAATGTGAGACTTTACTATGACGCGGTACCTCAACAGTTTGGACTTCAAAATTCCAAAAGCTCCAAAAGCCCCAAACACTATATAACTAAATCAACAATTATATTATCCATTTTTGATTAAAAACACTAGGAAAAATTAAAGTATAATTAACCTGAAACAAAGGGAGGAAGAAAGATTAATGGTAATTTGTTCTTTACCACCACCATTGTTGTTTTTTGCAAGCCCTGTGTAATTGATTTGAAGGATATGTGTGAGAATTTTGACAAACAGAGGTTTTTAAGGGGTTAACTTTATTTATAGAAAACAAACGTAATGATATTGTCTGAGCAATTATTATTTGCCACGTATATGTTTAGGCTTTGAGTGCTCGAAATGTTTTACCCGGGACCTTTTAAAAAAGAATGTATTTCATCTGTTCCAAAATTAGTGATACATTTATAAAATGACGATTTTTAAAAATAATTTTATATTCTTAAATATAACCTTAGTATAATAATTTCTTTATTCTTATTTATTTGACGTTTTAAAATGTTACACACTTATTAAGGAAGTAATTTATTACTCTAATTTTATCATTAAGATTGATATGTATTATCACAACTATCCTTACATGAATTAAGGAAATATGTATAAAGTTGCCTATATAAATGAGAGAAAAATTATGAAAAAAGATACTTGAGGGTAATATAGAAAAAATTATAATCAATACTTCCTACAAATTTGTTAACGTCAAATATATAGAAAAAATTTGAATGACTTAAAACGTCTAATAAATAGGAATGGAGGAAGTAATATTAATTAGAAATTCAACCGTAGAGATTTGATATTAAAAATAATAACAACTTAAAAATATCATGTTACTTTATAATTCTAAAATAAATATATCTCTAATTTTGGAACTAATTTTGGAGCGAGATTACAATACATCACAAAATGCTGTGCTAAAAAGTATTTGTACTGTAGAATATTTTAATATATTTCCAAGTAATTTGAACATCAAAATTCCGGACATTTATTATAATATAAGAAAAAATGGTGTAAGGGTCCTACCGTCCAATTACAAATCTTAGGATTATTTTATTCTTGGTCTCTTTCATCTAGGACTTGGATTAAATTCAGACTTTATGGAGTACATTTTTCTCCCAACAAGGTAGACTATATATGTGTGTCATATGGAATATGAAATTTCATGACCATTCACATCCAATTAAAGATATTGCTACTTGGCTTCAAAAAAGATATTGCTACTTATTTAGTTCGCTAATTAATCCTAGTATAAATTCATGGATGATTTATTTTATTGTAAAAGATTTACAACGCAAGTTTAATATAAAATGTTTAACAAATTGTAAATTTGACAAATTATCCTTCATGTTCAATACCATTTTCCCTAATTTAAAAAAAAATAAAATTGCAAACTATGCATATCAATGTCTATATGACATAGTTAGTAATTAAAGTTTATAATAAGGTTAAATCAATTTTTAGTACCTGTATAGCTTATCGAATCAGTGTATGCCCATTCCTTCTTTGAGGACTCCCAGTAGAAAAAGTCTCAAATTAGTATTTGAACCGAAAAAGTTTTCAAACAAGTGTTTATATCGGTATTTGAGTTTTAAATTATCTGAACTGAAAAGTTTTCAAACAATTGTTTATACTAAAAATAATTTTTAAACTAATATTTGTAGCAGTAAAATATTTCATTCGGTCAAATTAAACTAATAGATGTAACAAAAAAATTCTGCGTAGATTTTGTGCGTTTGTGACTCCAATGTGGAGCTGATGTGAATGCTGACATAGACTTGTGGGTCTATAAGAACAGAAACAAGTTTTATATTACAATGGGTCGGGTTAAACAAGATCCACTAATAATTTTTGAATTTTAAGATGGAAGATAAGAGTTTCTGTTTTCATCCCTCTAAATGTAATATCCTAATCCATAATTAGTTGTATAATGTCATGAATATGATGCAATTGGGATTAGTAAATAATAACTTATATTATATAAAACTGAAATTGAGAGTCAAGAATCGAAAACTGAAAATTAGGTTTCGATTAGGGTCCGTGTGGGTCTGAGCAATCAATTACTACAATTTTGATGAATCAGAAATACAAATTGTAGAATAAATGTTGTAGATGAATCTGGAATATTTAAAATTGGTTGAACAAACCGAGTCAAAATTTTAGTGCGAAATGATAAAAATGTTTCTTTTAGAATCAAAAACCCTAATTTGAATTTGAAGTTGAATTTGGAGATGTGAATCTCACCGTTGTGTTTGGAATGTCAAATTTTAGTAATAAATGACTATAAAATCGATATGGTAAAAAAAATCAATATTTTTAGTCGAAGTCAGCGGTTAATTTTTAAAGTTTAAAAATTAAACTTAGAGTTCAAAAATAAATTTAACGGCTGTAACGGACCATAGGGACGTTGAACTTAGGGGGTGTTTGATAAAAACTGAATGAATCTGAATCTGAATCTGAATGAAAAAAGTTGTTTGATAATTGACATGTTTGAAACATCTGAATGACAGAATTTTATTATTTTACCCCTCTGAAAAAATTCAAAATTGTTGTAAATTTATTTAATATTACTTAATATATGATAGGCACATAATTCATACATTTTATTATCCCTAATTTTGTCCTTTTAATTATATTAGTTTATTTAATTAATATGTTTTATTTTATTTTGTAGGATTTTATATTTTGTTGTGATAAAGTCAAAATCTTGGTGATCAAGCAGTATTTAATGTTCTTATTCATGTAAGGAAATATTCAAGAAGAATTCTACAAGGATGTGGGACAATCTTGATGTGCAAGTCAAATCCAGCAAGAGAAAGGAAAGTCAATCTAGAAGATATCTTTGAGAAGTTGATTGCCACTAGGAAGTTGAAACTTACATAGAAAAAGACTCTTGAGAGATTACCATATAGAGATTGAAATCAAAAAGGGAATAAAAGAGGCCAAGTTCAATGAATGTAAATTAGGGCACAAATTTATTTTCCCTATAAATAGGTCTCTTGTTTTAGAGAGAAAGATGTATCAGTTTAAGTTAGGAGTAGGAGTAGGATTAAATTATTTCTTCATTGTACGCTTGTTGGAGGATCGTTAATTAAAGGGAGTTTTCTTATTTTATTTTTAATTTTCTACTTCTTTTTCTTTATCTTAGTTAGTTTATTTATTTTTTTAATGTCTAGCTAGTTTCTTTAATCTGGGATGAAGATGAAATTAAATAATTATTCATGATAATATTTTTTATCTCATCTATTACTTATGCTTTTATGTTTAATTGATTTCGCCTTCATGTTTCGTTATTGAAATACCTTCGTTTTATAGTTCTTATGTGATTTTAAATTAATTAAGAGGTTTTGATAGATTATTGTTAAGATATGAGTTTTTCATAATTCATGCTTGCTCAAAGAAGTTTTGATGGGTTATAGTTAATCCTTAAATTTTCATAGTCTATGCTTGCCCACGTTAATTATAAAATTACTAAATTAAAGGGAAGGGAGATCAAAATCATAATTAAGTTATAAAAATAGAAGAGATTGAATTACTTGTTATGTTTATTATTTAATGGATTCGGATTCCTAGATTGCTTTCTTATTATTAGTTAGCTTAATTATAGTTAATTGATTCTCAATCTTTATTTCTAATTCGCCTAAAA
Source organism: Aralia elata (assembly GCA_034770075.1). NCBI lineage: Eukaryota > Viridiplantae > Streptophyta > Magnoliopsida > Apiales > Araliaceae > Aralia > Aralia elata. Next base: position 71,268,185 of record CM068383.1, read on the forward strand.
TAGATGTTAAGGATACATTAAAATTAATCTAGTCTCTGTGGATTCGACCTGTACTTGCCAGTTCTTCAATTTGACACTGTGCACTTGCAGTTACATATTTTTATCACATCAAGTTTTTGGCGCCGTTGACGGGGACTAGAATTAATTTTTTTTTATCCCTTAATATTTATTTATTCGAATTAATTTTTCAACCCTAATTTTTTTTATTTATTTATTTTTTTCTTTCCAGGATTATCGAAGCGGATCGAAGGAGTAAAAAGATAAAGATTTTATTGTTGCGCTATTCCTGGTATTTTGTATCTTAACTCAAAAAAAAAATAGTAGCTTAGTTTTATTTATTATTATTTTTTTTAGTTTTTATTGTTAGTTAGAAAACTAATTGTCGCATACATGCATTCACTCACGTAGAGCACATCCTGTTTAGGTTTTTATTTTTATTTTTATTTTTGTCAATTATAAACTGTGGTGATTGCTGGAGGATCGAGGTACGTCAAATTTCTCCTTCTTTCGTAATTCACATAGTTTTAGGACACTTTATTTGTTTACAGTTTTTTTTATTTTATTTGTGCATTCTCAATTATAATTTAATTTAAGGGCAAAACCTGTAATAAGATAAGGTGGGGATTTCATCACCCTTCCTTGGCCCACAAACAACCCAACTTACATTTTGCATAACCTAATAAAATCAAGTAGACGTTAGCCCCTAGGACTCTCGAGCTCAATTAGGACAACAAACTCTAAGAGGAGGCTGAATTTTTAATTAATCAAACTACTGGTGTCTAGGCAAGTGGTTCAAAAGTCAAACGCCTAAATAACGTGTGGTTATTTAATTAATCACCGTACCTACGGAGAGACTCCCACCGTTCTTACACTTACCTGGCTAGTGGATTGATTAATTTTGAATTTTGTGGACCTTAAGGTGTAACTTGGAACAATTATGAGCTGTCTAGATTTTATTTAGGTTAACCGTAGAATTAGGATATTTATTTATTTTTAATTTTTTTTTCCTTGTGTGTGACTTTCGTGGCTAATTGTTTATTTGTTTTATGATTTGTGGAAAGATGGACTCCTATTATAGTTGGAATAATAATTTTACTTGGAATCAAGAACCTTATGAAAATTTTAATGCACACCAAGTAAATCAATTTTTTCCAGCTTATGAAAATCCTTATCTAAGTTCATATCCATATCCATATCCGGATCCAGAACCTCAATATTCACAAGAATTTTCAGAAGAAGAAGAGGAAAGATTAAGTACCTTAGAGAAAATTATGGAAGCTTTAATGGAAAATCAATTAAACACGAATCAAGCTATATCTCGTCTAGAAATTCAAATGAGTCGGTTAGCCACCATAATAAATGAACAAGAGGTGGATGAATTTTCTAGTGACTCTGAGGTTAATGTTGAAAATCATGATGATTGTGGAAATGATGAGGAAAATGAAAATTTTGGATTTAATTCTACACACTTTGAGTCAAACCAATTTGAGGAGTCTAAAAATTATGAGTCTATGCCTAAAAATTGATCATGTCACATTTAATGAGTCGGTTGAACAAGTCTATAAGCCTAAAGCTCTATATCCTGAAAGACTTATTCCTAGAAAACAACCAAGTGATTTTGTAGATCAACCTATAAAGGTAAACATGATCCAAGAGTTGTCCATGACTCAAGAAATGAATGAAAATAGACTCGTGATTGAAGATGATCCAATTGATTTTTTCTTAAATCACCTTGATCAAAAGTGGAATGAATCTGAATATTTAGATAAGGTTAATGAGATGTTGAGATCCACTTCACATAAGTCGCCCAATACATTTGAACCAATTCGTCCACACTTTGAGCATATTAGTGAATGTTTTCCTGATGTTGACTTTAAGCATAACTGTGATGAAAATTATGGTTATTTTCATTTTCCTAGACCTCCGGAAAATCATGAGGAGACCACACTCACATACTCATTTGTATCACTCTTTTATCATTACATGTGTTTTAGGATTTATGAAATTCGTAGGTATGTACATCTGTTTTCCTTCTCACCACATTTTCTTGCAGAACAACTGCCCCGCATACAAGGTACAATTCTTTCACATCTTTGTTCTCTATTTTTCATTTGCATACATTGAGGACAATGCATGATTTAGGTATGGGGGGAGTTTGTTTGTATTATAGTATTAGATTTTTTTTATTTTTTTTTAGGAATTTAGGAAAAATTAAAAAATTTATAGTATTAGATTTTTTTTTTCCCTTTTTTTTTTGTTTGAAAAAAAAATTTAAAAAATTTTGTTTGACTTTTTATGAGTTGGATTAATTCTAATAAGTATCTGTGGAGCAGAACTCATGAGTAATATTAAAAGATTTAGAACTTTTGAACCTTTGATAAGATACAAAATCTTAGTTTGAAACACCATCTTGAGTAAAATAAAGTTCCTAAGTATTTTTGCACTTCACGTTCGCACTAACTCTTAGTTGTGGGGTATAAACTATGATTTGAGCAATTTCAAGAAAAAAAAGAGAAAGAAAAAAATTTGAAGAAAAAAGAAAAAGAAAAGTTGGAAAAAAGTTGAAAAGAAATAAATAATTGCTTCAATGTCCATTGAACGAAATAACTGGGTATCCAAGCCTCAGGAAGCATCGATATTCACGCTGAAAAGTGTGATGGATATAAGCAGTTTGACTAGTCTAGTTTTGTGGCCTTTGTTACTCGAGTTAGTAAGCCCTTAGGGGTGTATGTACACCTAGTGCCCTAAAGCCAACTGGTTTGAGAGTCATTGGTCCAACACTCGCTACATGGGTAACTCTGAAAAGCCTAAGAAAATGAGACATTGCACAAGTCAAGAGAAAAAAAGGAGAAAAATGAGAAATGAAAAAAAGAGGAAAAAAGAAAAAGAAAAATGAATTTGCTTGATTTTCATGGTAAAAAATCCCTACTAAGAGTTACATCACATACACAATGCATGCATCATATGAATTAATTTTATGAAGGATGGTGTCTAGAATGAAGATTGAGTATTTTTGATAAGGTGAAAGTGTGATTTTGAATTTGATCTTGCTTATGTGTATTGTCCATGTATACTTAGAAGTTTTCTTTCGGTTTCATAATTTGTTAAACCCAAAAATATTTTATTTTGAATTTTGAAATTTGAATTCTGTGGGTATATTCACTGCAAACCCTCACGAGACACAACTCGTCCACTTGGGGTAACCTTGGGGTTTAAAGGCTTGTTGCACATGCTAAGTGCAATCGTGTTTCCTACGAAAATGGGGTAGTATAGTTTTTGTTTTTATTTTATTTTATTTTTGTTTTACTCGAGGACGAGCAAAAGCTAGGTATGGGGGTATTTGATAGGCACATAATTCATACATTTTATTATCCCTAATTTTGTCCTTTTAATTATATTAGTTTATTTAATTAATATGTTTTATTTTATTTTGTAGGATTTTATATTTTGTTGTGATAAAGTCAAAATCTTGGTGATCAAGCAGTATTTAATGTTTTTATTTATGTAAGGAAATATTCAAGAAGAATTCTACAAGGAAAAGGAAGGATGTGGGACAATCTTGATGTGCAAGTCAAATCCAGCAAGAGAAAGGAAAGTCAATCTAGAAGATATCTTTGAGAAGTTGATTGCCACTAGGAAGTTGAAACTTACATAGAAAAAGACTCTTGAGAGATTACCATATAGAGATTGAAATCAAAAAGGGAATAAAAGAGGCCAAGTTCAATGAATGTAAATTAGGGCACAAATTTATTTTCCCTATAAATAGGTCTCTTGTTTTAGAGAGAAAGATGTATCAGTTTAAGTTAGGAGTAGGAGTAGGATTAAATTATTTCTTCATTGTACGCTTGTTGGAGGATCGTTAATTAAAGGGAGTTTTCTTATTTTATTTTTAATTTTCTACTTCTTTTTCTTTATCTTAGTTAGTTTATTTATTTTTTTAATGTCTAGCTAGTTTCTTTAATCTAGGATGAAGATGAAATTAAATAATTATTCATGATAATATTTTTTATCTCATCTATTACTTATGCTTTTATGTTTAATTGATTTCGCCTTCATGTTTTGTTATTGAAATACCTTCGTTTTATAGTTCTTATGTGATTTTAAATTAATTAAGAGGTTTTGATAGATTATTGTTAAGATATGAGTTTTTCATAATTCATGCTTGCTCAAAGAAGTTTTGATGGGTTTTAGTTAATCCTTAAATTTTCATAGTCTATGCTTGTCCACGTTAATTATAAAATTACTAAATTAAAGGGAAGAGAGATCAAAATCATAATTAAGTTATAAAAATAGAAGAGATTAAATTACTTGTTATGTTTATTATTTAATGGATTCGGATTCCTAGATTGCTTTTTTATTATTAGTTAGCTTAATTATAGTTAATTGATTCTCAATTTTTATTTCTAATTCGCCTAAAATAGATGTTAAGGATACATTAAAATTAATCTAGTCTCTGTGGATTCGACCTGTACTTGTCAGTTTTTCAATTTGACACTGTGCACTTGCAGTTACATATTTTTATCACATCAATATAATAGTTAATATTTTTTTTACTCATTCAGCCATTCAGCTAAAAAAATCTGACTTAGTCATTCAGCTCAATCATCTGACCGATTCAGTCATTCAGTTTCATTCGGCTCTAAACAAACACCCTCTTAGGAGGAATTGACATGCTATGTAAATTTTGGAAAATGAATATAATAATATTATTAAAAAAGGAAACTAAAAGTCAACTTTTCCTTGGATATGTAAGAATGGGAAGGTTTAAGCGTGGGAGAGTGGTGCTTCCTCCTCTTATATGTATACATATATATTTAAAAGATGTACATACATATATTATAAGCATACTAGAGAGATAAAGAGGGAAAAGAAAAGAAAAGGAATAGGAAAGATAATACAGAAAGGAATAGAGAGTCGGGAGGAAGGAGAAGAACGGAAAAGGGGAAAAAAGAGAGCCAACAAAGGTAAGATTTAATTCTCTCAAACACTATATTTTATCTTTAAAAAGTTAGAAAGCATACATGTATTGGTTGAACGTAGAAAAGGGTGGAGGAATTATCATGTTAAAGGTTGTTCCGACCATAGCCAAAGGTGGCCATGGTGTTAGTTTAAAACCTATTTTTTAAATTATTATTAATCCTAAAATTCCTAGTGTGGTATATAACATTCGCAGATTTTAAATGAAACATAAATAAAGAGAAATTGTGGTAAAATGACGTAAAACGGTGGAGGTAAAGTTTCGCCTGAAAATATTTGCGGAACGATATTTAGACGTGAAAACCATAACAATTTTTGAAACTAATTATATATTTGAGTTCCTGAGATGCTATAGTACTGATATGGGCAGCCAAAACTGAAAAACCTTGCCGGAAAACCACTGACCGGCCGGAGAAGATGACCGAAAAATATTTCCGGCCTATCCCGTTTCTGCCCTTTAGAAGCTGATTTGGACTATGCTTCAGAAATGTAAAGTTGTAGAGAATAAAAAAATATCTGATTTTTAGGAAAAAGAATCTGAACTTTTCGATAAATAGAGAATTAGTTATGAATTTGTGAAATGTTGAAATTTTGGAAAACTATAATTAAATATTGAAATACTATTTTGAGCTGAAATTTGTACAGTTCCTTTCTGGTCTTAGTATATTTGTAATCACTCATCACTGTTACCGATAACACCTCTTTACATAGAGAGAATCTAAGCTTTCAAAAGGAAAAAAATGGCTCCTACAAGAGTAGAGAAAAAACGAAAGATCTAATTTCAAATTACTAGAAAACAAAATCTCACAAAAAGAAAAAACAAACTTCACAAAGGGAAAGAGAACTAAATAGTAGATTATTAATAACACAAATATCTAGGTGAGGGTCTTTTCAAAAGAGAAAAGAGACCTTTCCTAAATCTAAATTTGAAATTTTGGAGGCTAGGATTTTTGGCTAGAGGGAAAAGAGAAGAAAAAAGAAGAAAATAAAGAGGTAAGACCGATAACTATGATCAACAAAACCTTATTTCCAAACTAGTTTTCAAGATAACTTGAGTAAAAAATTTCTAATAATTTCATCTTTTTTGGAAAAAGTTAGTTTGAAATTAATGTGGGAAGATAATCTAGGGGTTTGCATATTCTCCTAATTTTTATCTTCCTCAAACAACATAATTAGGCATAATTAACATGAAATTCCTTAAACGAGGATTGGGAGATGAAACATAAATAATGACTTTTACAAAATGAGGATTCAGCAAGGTGGTAAACCGATAATGACTAGTACAAACTTAGGTAGGTTGGCCTATTCTGGAAACTTTGATGTTATGGCTTGAAGTTATGAAAATTATATGTTTATGTAATTATGCATGTTTTCCACACAAGTGCACAGATAAACACAAAATTCAAGAATTTTCATTGACAAAATCTTGTGAAATGCCACAGTTATCCTCTCCTACTTCTGTAATTTGTTTTTGATTGTTCCATGCTAATATAACTCTGTCTTGTTGGAGAAAAGGACGAGTACTGCTCGAGTAACTGAATCAGATGATGATGTCTGATGTTCACAGTATGCAAGCATAGGAATTTTGTGGTGTAGCCTGAAAATTATGTGCTCAAACACATCATGCCTCATAGATGAAGTGTCCCTTTTAAGTCTGGAATTCTTAATAAGCTTTCAAGATGTTACAAGTCATGTGTAGTACTACATACATAGTTGTCACGGCGTCACGGTGAGACGCGGCGGTAGTTGACTGCCAGGACGCTTAGGCGATAAGGCGCCCGCCATGGCGTCCATATGGCGACAAGTCGTTAACAATGTACAATTTATACATTATTTGTTTTACTTCAAAAGCATATTCGAAAGTAAAATTTTATATATATTAAAACTCAAAACATAATAACTAACACTATGAAATATAATTAAAAACACAATTATATGAATATTTCACATTTAAAATTCAAAAATAAAACACTTGACATTAAAAACTAGTAGAACAAGTTAACAAACACTACGTAGAGAATAAAGGATCAACTAAGTCAACAATCATCACACATTACAAGTCTAATAAATAATAAAAATTACACCATATAGCTAGTCCAAGGGTTATGATGAGCCATGAGTACAAAATGACTTAATCACTTAACTTGGGCCAGCTTCCAAGGCGTAGACCTTGACGGCTCGGCATCCAAGACGTTGTCTTGTTCTTCTCTAGCGCCAGGATGCCTAGTCGTCGCCTAGACGACGCCATAACAACTATGACTACGTATTGATTCAAGCAATCAGTTTAAGCATTTTAAAATTCTCTAAGAAGTTACACAAGTGTCAAGTTACAATGAAGTTGAACTTTATAAACACACAAGAGGTCTAATCTACCGGAATGGAGCTAGAGGATTAGGAGAACTTGGGACTTTCAAGCTCCTAAGTTCTTTACACACATGATCTAACATACCCAAAAAGTCCCTAACAATCACAAAAATACGAAGCGGGTTGGCTTCATCTTTGCTCACATTTCCGTGGAAATATTCTGTGATCTCTCTCACATGTAATAAGACCCTATGTTCATCTTCCTGCAACTCCTTTAAGTTCCTTTCCGCGTAATTCAGGAAGGATCTCATTGACTGCACAAAATTTCCACTCTTTTCCTCCTTAGACAAGTCCTTGTTTACAAGGTGCTGCAACTTAGTCATTCCATCGGATAAGTTTGAGACAGAGCTTGCTATGACATCTAAATCAATGGTGGCTGTCTTCTTCACATTGAAGAGCTCTGTCGCCAGACCAGAAACAAGATCTAGGCCCATCTTTCTGTAAGTTTCTTCTCTGTCTTCAACATTTTTGCCCTTGCTTTTTTGATTGATCTTCCCAAAAATGCTCTCTGACACTTTGATTCCTTCTGCTCGAATAATTTCTTGGACAACAAAGTGGAGTAGTGTGGTTTTGCCATCTGTTCCTTTCACGTCAGCAAGCTTAAGGAGGGCATCGAGCTTGAATGCTCTGGCCCCTCCTCTTATTGTTCCGACATTCATCCTGTTTCCTGTTTTGAGCACTGCCTCAAGTAATTTTAAGAAGAGCCGGCTTGATCTCAGTTCTTTGCAGGCCTCCTAATACATACACGAGTAATGTTCATTTGGAAATTTTAATGCCTATGACAAAATTAATATTCCCTTCCTCTCATTTCAGTTGTCCCCATTGTGATTTCATAAGAAGTAAGAGTTTCTAAAGTTCTAACTAAGATTACCCATCATTGGACCACATCCCAAATTTATCTTCTTCTTTTTTTTTGCATTATTTTCATTTTAAATTTTAAGATGACAAGGTTTTGGTCCTTTTGGACAAAAAGAATAAGAAAGCACATCTAACTTGATCGGCTTACCTCTAGCATTGAGAAGGACTTCCTGAGATGAACTACTTCATCTTCAAAAGTTTCTTTGTAAAGCATGGCCTCAATTCTCAAAAATGCATAAGGTATGATGAGCATTGCCTTGACAAGCTTCTCGGCTGAACCCAATTCATTGATGTCTCCTTTATAGCTTGCGAGTTTTGCCTCTTCGTCCTTAGTTGGTTCCATCTTAATCAGTGCCTCCAATTGTTGTAAACACAAACCAGCCCCTGCATGTAGTAACAAGCTCAAATTAGAAAAGTATTACACACCCATTTCATAGTGGATCTATGCATCATTTTTTGGATTAAACCTCTGTTTTTGTCAAATGACAGTGCTGATATCTTGTGTAGACCTGAGGGACCTTAGTTCAAATCGGCATACCATATATCATGAGGCATTATTATAAATCACAATGCACCTGTGCCCATATTATGACTACTGAATTTTCATTATCTGGAAGAATCAACATTTGATCATGATTGTGTACTGAAATAATTGAAGAATTAAGGACTTGTACCTTGCATTAGTGCATCACAGACTTGTTCAGTCGTCACATTCAAGGCTTTTGAGAGTATGGTAATGTTTTGCAGCCTCTTTGGCTCAAGAACATGCTTGCTTGGAGAAGGGCTTTTGCTCTTTGTGTCATCATTCTTCATTGAATTCTTCAGATTGTAACCAAAAAGTGACTCGATCATGTCCTCATCAAACCTGTGAGATTTTTCATCAATATCTTATACAACACCAAAGAGGATGTAAAGTATAGCAAGGAACAAATTGATCACTTACTCGAATGAGCTTGATCTCAGCTTGTCCCATACCATTGAATGATCAGGTGCAGCTCTAACTTTGTCCCAGTGAAGCGGTTTCAGCTTTGGTAATGGGACACCATCTTTGCCTAATGGCGTATGTTGTGGAAGTGGAGTTGGCGGTGGAGTTGGTCCTTTCAGTGGGTTTCCATTTCCTTTCGTAAATGGAGGAGGACAAGGTGGTGGAGGAATTCCCAATGGTGCTTTGAGGGGATTAGACGGGGAAGGTGGCAAATCGCCTCGAGGGGTTTGATTAGATCCCGAAGAAGAATCCGAATTCCTAGGTGATGATAAAATGGGCAATGCGGAAGAACTTAAAGCTTTAGATTCCATTCTTGTTGAACTTGACATGGTGTGAGAAGGAGAAATGTGTGTTCGTATAAGTACAGGGGGTGGAGGCGGTGGTGTTGGCTGTGGCGGTGGCGGGGGAGGATATGACAGTGAATTCAGGACTGGGGCAGGTGATGAAACTTGGAAGTTCAATGAAGAGGTCATGGAACCAGTTGGTACATTTGACACATATGGGGATACAATTTCTGAAGTGTCACTAAGAGTACCTGCTGAGGCATTTGAAAGTCTAGCATTTGATGAATGTGAATTGCAGAAAGAATGGAAAGATTCATCGTCGGAAGAATGATCTTCCTCAGGAGTTACTCTATCGCTAAATCGAGAGCTATAGCCAACAGGTTCATACTTGACTGATTCTTCAGTTTCATTAAAAGATACAATCTCACCAACAGCAGAACAATTAGCATTATCAGAATCTGACTTCACTTGTTCTTTCTCTGATTCTTGTACTGTACTCAGTTTCCAATAAGGTGTGTTTTGATTTAAAGATGCATTATTCACAGTTTCACAATGTTGTTTGACAGAAAATTGCTGTGGTTCTAAAGCAGTTTCAATAGAATCAAGGTAAAACAGGTCAGGGCCTGGATCAGAAGTTACCTTTTTTACTGAATTTTGAGAAGTGACTACATACTTTGATTTGCTTCTACTTCCTTCTTCAGTGCCATGTATTATTGACACTGTACTTGTTGATCTTCTTCTTCTTTTTTGGAATTTCTGGCATCCCCATATTAGGCCAATCCCACATAGCACAAATGTAGCACTAGCTGACACAAGAACTGCTACCAAAGTTCTTTTACCTCTACTGTTTTCTCTCTCCTCCTTATGAACCTTGCGAACCGGTGCCCTAACACGTGGCCAGGGCGAGGGACTATGATGGGAATGTACATGGGGAGGCAACACTGGAGCTGGAGCAGGAACTGGAACTGGAGCTTCAATGGGGGAAGGTGATGGTGACCCATATCCAAATTCAGCTCTAAAATATGGTTCTTTTCTTATTTTAAAGCTCTTTACGCCAAGCAAAGTTCTAAACTTTTCAAAGATCAAGCCTTTATTTTCTCTTGATACCTTTCTAATATGATGATGATTTTCTTGAATTCCTCCTTGTAGGCTTTGGACATTGGGGTATGTTGCTGCATTGAATGAGGCACCAGGAAATAAAATGTGGGTAAAATGGAATGATATGAGCATGAAGATGATGAAGAAAATCATGTGGAGAATCTGAGAGCCATAACCCATGATTTTTTTTTCAAGCCTATATCATTTACAAATCAATCTACCTTTACTTTTCTGCATATATATCAAGTTAGCTCATCTTTTTGGATCCAAGCACACACAGATATGAGAGAGAGAGAGAAGAGACTTTAATGCTACTCCAAGAAATCCCTGAATTGCAGTTGTAGTTGTACTGAACCCTTCTTTATTTCCTCTGTTTATGTCCATGTTATCTCTCCTCTCCTCCATTAATACACAATTGTTAATACTACTTAGAAGTTTATCAGCTTCTCTTTATGTACACTTTGTCAAATTTGACTTTGTTATAGTTTATTTCTATTTGTCTTTATCTTTGGCTAAGAGGAAAAGTTGAGCTTGTTTACCTTTTCTTACACTATCACTGACCTCATCATTTCCAGCTTTTAGTGTTGGACTTTTAAGTTCTAAAAACCTTTTAGGAGTAAAATAAAAATACTTGATTTGTGGATTGTGTTACTCATATGAAGCAAGGTTTATCAAGTTAAAAGTTGTGTGTGTCATTTTAGAAGTATGTATTTGGTAGGTCCAAATTGGTTAGACTTGCCTTACTATTCAATGTGGTGATAGTGTAAACTTTCTCCAACCCCCACAATATTTGTTGAGGACTGAGAGGAGAGAGACAAATGGTCCATCACTTTCTCATCTGATATCTGCTTTTAGAACTTATTATGTTAAGATACTATGTAATACATATGAAAACAATATTTTGATGTTGAATTACCCATGATCATTTTTATTATGTTTCCCCCCTAGAAAATTTGGGTTTAAAGTTATGACTTAAGCTTTATTTGAGAGAAGAACATACAATCTTCTCGTCTAAACCTCTCATGTCAAACTTCTCAACATTTATGAATCACGACGATTTAGACCCTCCGTCAGAATTCTCAACATTTATAAGTCATGACGACTGAGACCCTCATGTCAGACTTCTCAACATTTATGAGTCGTGATGATTTAGACCCTTCGTCAAGCTTTTCAACATTTACGAGTCACGACGATTTAGACCCTCCGTCAGACTTCTTAACATTTATGAGTCACGACGATAGAGTTCAAATAAAAATTATTATATTCTAATTGCCCCTTCTAAATCGATTTTCTTAGAAAATAAAACCCCAAAAACCAAAAACCTCATCATGTCTCTTTCCATATTCTTTAATCATTTTTTTATATGTTTTGATCTTTATATATCGCACATTTAGTAGGAGTAATTTGTGCTGATTTTAGGTTGAGAAGGTAGCATTTATGGTTTGGTGATATTAATTGTCTTAAATTTGTTACCATACGTATAGACTATAACATTGCTTCTTCATCTTGTCTCTCTCATCTCATCTAACAAGTAACCACATGAGAGAGGTATTGACCGACAGCATTTAGTAGTTGCATTTGTAGAGGGGAAATGAGAATGTAGTCTTGGCTTAGCCGCTACTTGGAATCCCATGCCGTAGCCCTATAGACAGACCTGTCGGGGACCAAATTTAATTCCTCTTGAGTTGAATCAGGATTTGACCATATGGTTGCACCAAATTGACCATAAACAGTAGTAACATTTAAGCTGAAGATGAAGATGATTAAAAAAGGAAAATAGATTGCTTCATTTTTTTTATATTTAATTTTAATTCTAGATTTTCAATCTTTTAATCATTAGAAATATAAGATGGATTTATTATTATTTTTATTTTCAAGAAAATATATATTCATCAAGTCAAAAAGGAATTACTTCCTTCAAGTTTGTGCTTTTCTTCATTATTTTTAATGTTTCTCTAGACACACACACACACCCGTATGAACAACAAAAGAAAATGGTTAAACAAGCTTGGACAAAGGAGGAACTTAAAAAGAACAATAATGAAGGTAACTTTTATCAAATCGACTACATGTGTTTATGCAAAAATTGGCGTCAACTGGTGGGATTTTAGTTGGACAAAGTAGGGATTGCCTTTGATGTGGTTTTGCTGACCACTTTGATACATGGGGATCTTTAAGGTTGGAATGCCCATGTATTGAGGATCATAAGATCATGTTCCAGTCTCTCTTGAAGTTGAATCCATCTCCAAATTGTGTCCCTAACCTATTCAGCATTACTTGATCGGTGCTGCAAAGTAGTAGTAGTTGACATGAAGGGTGTGCAATTTGTATTGCAGACAATACTTTTATGTGCAGTAACAGTTGTCCACTAATATAAAAAAAATAATGTACGCATATAATTTAAAAAGTAAGAACAACGTATTATTTTAACACAATTAGTGCACTTAAAGTTATTCTTGCAGGAAATGTGGCATAAAGGTGTTTTTCCAAATGTCATCACTTATTCCTCTCTAAGAAATGTAGCATAAAAGATTATATGGGAGAAGAGGCTTTGAAGTTGACTGCTACAAATAATGGGGATTCTGTGATCATGCCAAATGAAGTGCAGCAGGAGGAGATTATTAGGGAAGCTACAGTAGGTGACTTGTTCATCTCCTGAGGTTTCCAATCTTTCACTAGAAAAGGAAGCAGCAGAGGAACAAGTCAATGAATCCAGCATTGACCACCAACATATGTTGGGCCGAGTAGAAGGAGTTCGGTGTCCCTTAAGTAAGGTTTCAAGTTCAAGTCTTGTGAATGGAGAAAACGGTGTTAGGGAGAGCTCCCACTTATGAATCCGACCGTAGCTCGATTCAAGATTAATCGGGACTTAATGGTTGCCGGACACCGGGAGGTAACAACTAAAAAAAAAAAGTCCAGCATTGACTAAGAGGAACCACTTGAAGATTGGGCGACACTATTAATGGAGCTGAGCTTGAACATTTGTTGACCCTTAATGGGCTAAGAAAATCAAGGAGGTCCATTAGGGAAACGGGCTGGCTAAAAAGGATTTGTGAAGGGCAAAAGGGGAAAGACCAAAACTAGAGGGTAGTTAAGTCAGTTGCAAAACAGTTAGTTGTTCTAATCCAAGGGTTGTTAATCATTATCACTAGTTATTCTGTTTTAAAGGCTAGGATTGATTTTATTGCTTTTTGTGCTAGATGCCTCGTTAAAATCCCTATGCCGTAACAGATTAGCTCATCAACCTCTCTTCTCTCTTATCCCTCTTATCTTCTTCTCCAAGTCCAGCTGAAGACCCTAAATTCAGCTTCATTGGCACTCACTTAGTCACTTAAAATGCTCTGGTAAGTACGTAGGAGGATATCACAAATAATAATGTCAGTAGTCTCAAATTTTTTATTTTAAATAATTTCTTAAATAATATAACATTATTATGTTATTTGAATATATTTTTGTGATCGATTATGTCACAAACTAATTTTTATTTTATTAAATATTATATCATTTGAGATTAAAAATAAAATAAAATTGAGACGCGTTACCTTATTTCAATGACACCCATTTAAAGTAGGATTTTGCTATGTATTCCCTTAAGTTGAATGCTGGAGTTTCTGTATTATTAGGCGGTCTCTTGAGTTACTAAATGACATGAAGGGAAAAGGCTTTGTCCTTGATTCTAATGCGCATATTATTTTGTTTTCTGGTTAAGGAATATTAGCATTATATACATTGTTAGTGTCTCTATCTAATGACTTAAGTTTTTAAATGATATGATTATTTAATATGGTATCAAAACTCTGAGTGTGCAAGATTTTGGATTCAAATATTCTCCCGACCGCATGTTGTTTATATATTAATTTAATAGTGCAAATGCATTTTAATTTGTTCGATCTCCATAAAGTTACTAATTTATATTTGTGGTAGAATATTAACATGATATATATTGTTGGTGTCTTTTTAATAACTTAAACTTTTAAATAAATTGGTTAGTTAATAAGGAAAGATTGCCAATAAGAAGGAATCTGTAAAGTTTTAGTTTCAAATGATAAACAGAGCTTTGTCCTTGCATTACCAGCTTTTTTCCCCAACGCGGAATTATTCCTTCCTTTTTTTTTTAGGACAAGTAAATTAGGAATTTTTCTACAACAAATTTGGAAGGACTGTCAGAATGAACAAGTTGGACATCCCATTTTGTTTTTTCCTTCATTTAGAGACTAGATATGTCGATCTGATTAGGAGGAAATTACCACACCATGTACCATTATGCAATTCTTCAACACAAGCAAAGAAAAAATAAGTAATTTTGATAACGCCACACCTAAATCTGAATAATTTATCTTCATTAATATGCGTACCAAAAAAAATATTCACAAACGAAAAAAATAATTTCCAATTCAAGAAAAGCAAAATATCACAAGAGATGATAATAAAACTCTCTCGAAAAAAAAAATCAATCATCTCGTGAACAAAATAAAAAAATAAGTTACACACGAAGGGGAGAATAAATAATTACTAAGCAATAAAGAACAAAAGAAAAAAGAGATGTAAATGTAGTTATAAAAAGGTGACAAAATGATGTAATCTGAGTTTAAGATACTTAAATGTACAGAGAGCTTCTTATACATACCACCCGCATGCGGGTTTGCCACGTGGCGCATGCGGGTTGGTCGGTCAACAAATCTTACGAGTTTGACTTGTTGACCGACTAACTCGCATGCGCCACGTGGCAAACCCGCATGCGGATGGTATGTATAAGAAGCTTTCTGTTTAAATGTATCCCATTTGTTGCATAAATATAGGTTAGGTTTGTCAGCCTCCCAAACAATAATCAAAGTGGCCTCCTCAAGGCTGACATTACACAAGGCCGTAGCATAACTAGTTATGTTGATTGAGCCTGATTCCGCACCAACTCATGGCAAGTTTTGGGCTGGGAGTAAATGACTTGGGCCTATTAGATAATGTTATAAGACAGGAGCTTTATCCATTATAAAGAGTGATTTTGATATAATAACCTTAACTTTTTGAGTGAGTCTGTTCCGAGTCATAATAACTCAAGTTGATGTCGTGGTTTCCGATTTGAACCAGATTATTACAATCTTGATTAGGGGTGTAAATGAATCGAGTTGAGCCGAGTATTGAGTTATTCAGATTTGGTTCACAAAATTTATCGAGTATGAAATAAAGTTTAATTGAGTCTCATTTAACTACTGAGTCAAGCACGATCTCAAATCGAGCCCGAGCAGTTTGAACTTTTCGAGCGAATATGATCCGAGTATCAATAGAAAATTGCAATTTGAAGAGGTTCGAGCAATTTATAGAACTTTAAAATTTGCTCATATTTGAATTATTTATATTTCGAGTCGAGTTGAAATCAAACTTTTAATCGAACGAGTACGAATCGAGCCCGAACTGTTTGATTTATTTTACAACCTTAATCTTGATGTCCAATATTACTCGAGGAAGTTTTCACATTTTTTCTGTACTTCTTTCCCCCAAGAAAAAAAGTAATACTTTTACAATAAATTTCTTTATTAATTAAAGTTTATTATTTAATTACAATTATATTTAAATGCAAATATAAACCTTAATATTAAAAAATAAAAAATGAATTCTTCCCTCACTGAGTTTGAATTAATTAATTATTTCATATATAGGAGTATATGTGGCAAAGCAACAAAGATGACCCAAAAAGAAAAAAACAAAGCAAAACATGTGAATAATGGAAGCTCTATGGGGGATAATGAGATAGAAAAGATTATGTTTTTATTTATTTAACAGTAATTGTTAGATATGAGAAACTAGTAGCCAAGCCAATTGCATACATGTAATCTTGATTTAGTTCCTTATCCTAATCTTTGGTGCATAATTAATTACATAAAGCTATCTCCACTGAGATATACTAACAAACTAGATACAAACCCGCGCGTTGCGACGGGATTATTAACATATCATTTGATAAAATCAAATTAAACATCAAACTGTATGAGTTGATGACAGAAATACGTAGTCTATGTAGGTATACATTTATATATCGAAGACACAACTGATGTAAAAAACTTAAATAAACGATGAATATGGCATAAACAAAAAATTACCCAAACTTAGAAAAGCTAAATCCAAAAGCATTAAACTAAAACATTAAAATTAAAACTAAAAGTAAGGCTTACAAATTCAACAACTGAAACCGAAGGTGGAAGTGAAGGAGATAAGAGAATGTCATATTTGAATTGTTGAATCGAGATTTAGGGGAATGAATAAAGGTTTGGTGTCAAACAAAAAAAATACCCAAACTTAGAAAAGCTAAATCCAAAAACATTAAACTAAAACATTAAAACTAAAACTAAAAGTAAGGCTTACAGATTCAACCACTGAAAATCGAAGGTGGAATTGAAGGAGATAGGAGAATGCCATATTTGAATTGTTGAATCGAGGTTTAGGAGATTTATAGTTCAGCATTTGATAAACATTATGTTGATAAAATCATTCTCATATTCTACAAACTGAGGCACTCCAGGTCTAGTAATAATGATGATTTAATTGAACATCTAGTACAATATATATATATATATATATATATATATATGTATATATATTATAACATGAAAATGCTCAATTTGGAGCGTTGAGGAAAACACAGTTCGCTAGATTTCTTCCCTTATTTCCTCACAAACTTTTTGGGAATCATCCGTAAAAATAAAAATAAAATCCCAAATTAAAGACGCAAGTAACTATGTACTAAAAACTGAAAGGTGTGCTAACGCTTGCTTGATGCCATAACTTAATTTATTCTAGACATTAATATATATACACAGAAAACAAATGAATATACATAAACTTTACTCAGAACATGTATTAAAAATATTTCTAGTTGATGGTTCAAAATTTGAAGGAGTAATAAAAACTTAACAATTATGTAGGGGGTAGGTTTGAGAGTTTACCCCTTTTTTTGTCTTTGCAACTGGAATTTGGCTCGATCTAGATGGCTTTGAAAATTCATATCATGGATTTACCTAAAAATAATTCAAATCGATTATAGTAAAAAAATTATTACATATAAGAATAAAATAGTCAGAGTTTACACTAATAATGAGCAGCAAAAAGATAATAGTCAAAAACAGTCAAACCTTTCTACATTAAATTGTGAAATACTTCATTGAAAACTACATTATTTGTAGTATTGTATGTTTTTCCATCCTTGTCATAAATTAGTATTTTCAATCCACCTGGCCTTAAAATTTATTTTTTAAAATTATTTTATTCTACATAATTTACGCATACAATGTACCTTCTGCTACTGATACATAGTTACTAAAACATATTATTGTGTTATTTCCTTAATCAGGATTATAATCTTTTTATAATTAGTGAAGGATAATGAGCTTTGAACACTTTGCCGGTAAGAAGTAATTCACAAACTTTTATTAACATAATAAATATATATCACGACTCTTTTATAATTATTTTAATAATATTTTATATTTTAAATGCTATTTATTATTTTAATAATATCAATGGCCTTTATACTGCCTTGTACAATATAAAATTGGTTACCCATCAAATAATTTGTAAAACATAGGATTGACATCCCATTAGAACAAATATAAATATGTTCTGAAAACGGATAAAAATTTTATTATTTCAAAGTTATTTAGTGGTTACTCTCTAATTTATATTGAATTTTATATTTTCACAAGTATATCTTTATATTCATAGTGATTGGGCTTCTTTAATTCTTGTGAAAGTTTACTTTTTTTCAAAAATAATATTTTTATTTTTTATTTAATTTTTTAAATTTTATATAAAAATTATTTTATTCTGCATAATTTACGCATACAATGCGCCTTGTGCCACTGATACATAGTTACTAAAACATATTATTGTGTTATTTCCTTAATCATGATTATAATCTTTTTATAATTAGTAAAGGATAATAACAGAATAACAGACATTAACAGAACAATAATGATTTGTAGTGATTTAAGGGATAATAAAGTATTTACAAAGGATAATAGTAGAACAATTGACATTATCTAAACAGTTGATATTTGTAGTGATTTAGGGATTTATAAATTCAAAAAATATAAAGTAGTGATTTTACGAGATAATAACGAAATAGTAGACATTACCAGAACAATTTAGATTTGTAGTGATTTAAAGGATTTTAAATTAAAAAAGATAATAAAGTATCAATTTAAGGGATTTCAAATTAAAAAGGATAATAAAATAATGATTGTAGGAGAATAAAGTAGTGATTTAAGGGATTTTAAATTAAAAAGGATAATAAAGTATTGATTTAAGGGATTTCAAATTATATCTCAATTAAATACATAATTAAAAAAATATTAGTAATTCATATAATATAAACTAACGTCAGCAACTGTACAAAAACATTACAGCAAACAATATCCAATAATCTAATTCAACATCCCAATTCACTATCCCATACTCCAAACCCAATTCACTATACCATACTCCAATTCAATATCCCAGACGCATGTAATATACCTTAGCTAATAGATATAATAAAAAAATAGAGAGTAATAATTATAATATAAATTTTTTTTGGGTGATTTTATGAGATATTATTTGATATCAGTTCAAAATTCAAATTATTGGATAATATCAAATGTTTTTATGTTCGAGTTATCTGCAAAAATGGGATAATAAAAAAAAATTCAAAAGTCCAAAGTCCAAACTCAAGCGTTGTGACGGGGTGTTATTTAGTTTGTTGATTATAAATTTGTATTTTATGAAATAACCCTTAGTATGCTTGTTTCTTGTTTGATAATCTGAGACTGTAGTATTTTTTTTAAGATGGTATTTTTAAATTAAAATTGATTGATTATAGTATCTATAAATAATTAAATATTAATTATATAATTGTTTAATTACAACGTAATTATTATAAGTTTTTAGCACATGAGAAAAATTAATGTACATGAAAAATTATAAAAATAAGATAGTACTCAATCAATATAACTAAATAAAAATTATCCCAAAGAATTAAAATAATACGATCATAAAATAAGAATATCAGTTTAGATTTTTAGGGTGAGAATGAAGTTAAATATCAGTTTAGATTTTTAGAGTGAGAATAAAATTTAAAAAAAAATTGAAAAATTTTAGACGTGAAAATTATATGTAAATTAAATTCAAATTATAAGTTTTTCGCACATGAGAAAAATTATGGCAAAACTAATGAATTAGCCACCGTAGTTGGCACGTTTTACTTATTACAATATTGAACTTTTAATTTTTCAAATTACCCCATTGAACTAATTAAAATTTATAATTACACCACTCCGTTAAAAAAATTAAACAGACGTTAATTTTTTATCCACGTGGCTTTGGAGAAGAAATACAAAAATAAAAAATATTACTTATGTAGGAAAAAAATCAAGAATACTGTTGCACCATCGGCGCCGCAGCACCATCGTCGTCGTCCTCTACCGTAGCACTACCTTAACAATCCTATATAATTACATAAGCAGCAACAAGCAAACATCATAACAAATAAATCCAAGATTTTAAGCAAAGAGAACCAGTGCACTTGATGGAACCAAACCAGAGAAGGCCTCTAGTGCATTCACCACTTGCCATTCAATAGAAAGAAAACACCCCAATTCTCTCTCCCCTGTTTCTATCTCCTCTGTTTCTCTCTCTAGCAACTCCCATGGAAGCCGAACCTGCTAAAGAAGATAATCAACAAGTTTTAAAAGCCGTAGAAGCTCTAAAACAAGCTTCCCACAACTTAAAAATTTGCTCAGCCAATTCCAACTTAAAAATCAAGAAGATAAGGTGATCAAGGGTTCAACTTAAGTGTTGCGACTTTTAAGTTTTGTCCTTTCATGCTCTGAAACAACAAATAAGTGCCATAAACCACAACACTCGAACCAGTCCAGCCTTCTCGCAACCCATCGGCCATACTCTCCCAGTTATCAGTTCTTGGGGTTATATATTTGACCTTAAGGTACCGCAAAAAAGGGCCAAAACCCACCGACCCCCTTTCACTCCTTCACCGTCTTCCTCCTCGAAACCTCTCCAAACCCATTCCCTCCCCCAATCGAAAACCCCATCTTCACCCCATCCTCAGAACCCTAAATCTTGACCTCCCAATCTCCGATCCGGAGAGAGAATCGTTCTGGTCGTATGGAGACGACGTCGTGGTATCCGTTTACGGTACAAGAGCGGCACGACAAGAAGGCAGAGGTCCAGAAGAGGAAGAACGAGTAGAAAAGGGGAAGAAGAGACAGAGAGAGGAGAGGAAGAACGGGAAGAAAGGTAGAAGAATGAAGACCAGGGAGAAGATAGGAAGCGGTTGTGTCTCTTTTTTCTTTTTTTTTCTTTTTCTCTTTTTCCTGCCACGTAGGAAAATGTAAGACCAATTTAGACGGCTGTTAGATAAATTTGACGGAATGGGTTAATTGCATATTTTTTTTAGTTCAATGGGGTGATTTGAAAAATTAAAAGTTCAACAGTGTAATCAGTAAAACGTGTCAACTACAATGGCTAATTCATTAGTTTTGCCGAAAAATTAATGTACATAAAAAATTATAAAAATAAGATAGTACTCAATCAATATAACTAAATAAAAATTATCCCAAAGAATTAAAATAATACGATCATAAAATAAGAATATCAGTTTAGATTTTTAGGGTGAGAATGAAGTTAAATATCAGTTTAGATTTTTAGAGTGAGAATAAAATATAAAAAAATTGAAAAATTTTAGAGGTGAAAATTATATGTAAATTAAATTCAATAGTTCAATTTATGATTTTTATGTTATAATATTGAGAAATTAAATTAGTTGATAATATTTGAATAGTTTAAATTTTAGATTTTTTTTATATTGGTAGTTTTTAAAAGTTGGATATAAATTTATATTACAGATTGTTGTGTGAGCATGTATAATATAAATAATAGTATAAATCTATCTGTAATTTGGATTCGTTTTTGGTAGTATTTGTTTAAGGAATTTTTTATTTTAGTAATTGTTAAAATTTTGGTTAGAAATCTATTACATAATGTTGTGTGAGGAGTGATTAATCTTGCAGTATGTATAATAATAATAGAAGATAATAGATAATAAATAATAGATTGGGGGGCATTAATGAGGCATGACAAGTGTTGAATTATGGGATTGACAAATGTCATGATGTGGTCATGTTAACTGCGTTTTAGTATAATTAATAGATTCACAATTGAGGTCAATCTATAGACAGTGGGCTGCTATTTCATATACATGTGTCATTTTACAACAATTGCACAATTAATTTATTTAATTATTGGTAGTTAGGTGCTTATAATTGCCTATAATAATCAATAATGATAACAAGTGGTTAAGCAGCACATCAGCACACAAGCCAAAATAATAGCAAACTCTTACTATAAATTTTAGTGTTATTATAAAGAAAAGAAAAGAAAAGGTAATGTAAATTGGGATGATTATTTTCATAAATTATTTAATACTCTCTCCGTCTCAAATTAAATGCCTGATTTTGACTTTTTAAGTCAAATTAACTATTATTAGAATTAATAATTAAGTATATATAAATATAATTTTAAAATTATAAAAAGTGGAGTTAGTAGTAAACTGTATATACTTTTTTTTGATTATAATCTTTTCACCTATATTTTAATAAAAATGATATAAAAATAATTAATTTGACTTAAAAAGATCAAAATTAGGTATTAAATTTGGAGCGAAGGGAGTGGTTTAACAAGGTTTAATTTCTTTCACTTTAATGTGAGACTTATTTTGGTAAAATAAACAAAATAACTAGTACAAACAGCAATGTAACTGCTACTAAATACTGTCAAACAATTATATTCTTTAAACATTATATTTATGGACTTGCTTGAAAAAAATCAAAGCTGATCCAGTGCATTACCCCCACATATTTAATAAATTATTTTCCTCGTTCGCAAAATGAGAGGGCTTTTTTATTTAGCAATATCATGAACATTTTTATAAATTAAATGTTATCCTCAAAAGGATATCTTCAAGTGTAATTTTTTATTTATTTATATTTTTGTAAAAAGATGTCTAAAAATATATAAATCAAATATAAAATCTATATAAAGATTAGTTTACCCTCAAAAGTATACTTATTAAATGAGTTCTACTAAGTTTAGAAAAAAAAATTCAATAATATAATTATATGGAGTCCAATATGAATAAAAGTAATACTTATTTTATTACTCCCTCAGTTCCTAATTAGTGTCGTTTTAAGGTAACGCAGATACAACACAATAAGTAAGAGATCTAATTAACTCTTTAACGAATAGGTTACAATTGACCCAAAATACTAATAACACCCTTGTATATATTCTAGTCTATCAAGTCTTGAAAATAGGAGATAGAATGAATGTAAATTATTTTCTAATACTTGGAGTACTTTGAAAAAAAATAAGAAGTTGTATTGATGTCTATCTTGAAAATAGTAAAGAGAATGAATGTTTACTATTTTCTTAGGGTAATTTGGAAAAGTAGTCATATATTAACTTCTCGTAGAAATCTACAAAAGTCAAATAAAAGGGAACAAAAAAATATATCTATAATGACAGATAAGTAGGAACGGAGGGAGTATCTTTCTTCCATATTGGTTTTTTTAATTTGTGTGAAATATATATTTTAGACATCTTTTTGAAGCCGGAGGACTATTATTTAGGTGTTCCACTTTTACTAATACATAAGCTCTAGTCGTAGGCTCATAGTAAGGACTATCAATTAGGTCGGTCAAGCTCGAAACCCGATTGTTCGACCCATTTAAAACTTGTTCAAATTTAATTTGGGAGTAAACGAAGCTTACCTTGGACAAAAATTCAAGCACGAAATATAATTCGAGCTGAGTTCGATCAATAGGTCGTTTGTCCCATTATAGGTCCCTCCAAATTATAGTGTTAAAAACATATAAAATATATAGACTATTTAAATTAATTATTACATATTTACACGCTCAATTTATATTTATATATAATATCTTAAACTAAAAATTAAGTACCATATTTTCTTTAAAGCGGTCACTTTTATCAATTTCATAACAAAATCTAATTATTACGTACATGAAAAATGCTTGAGATTAAATATTAAAATAATAAATAATAGAGAATTTGCAAAATAACTCATTAATGTTTAATATATAAAAAGCGGTAAGGCGATCTCAATTTGAGTCGACTCTTAATTAATTATGAATTAATTCCGTTTGTACTAAGTTATTTTATCGAGTTTGGTCCAATTTAAAATAGAAGTAAACTAAATTGACTTTGGTCTAAATTTACTAACGTACAAATATAACCTGAGTTAACTTCGTTCGTACGAGTTATGTGACGCCCCCAAAATAGGTCCATACAACCCATTTTGGGTCGCCAATAACATTCCACAAAATACAAATACAAATATGAATTTTTCCATTTACAACCAATACGTGTTGTGCAAAATACGACAACACAATACAAATACATCTTAAATTCTCAATACACTTATTGTCACACTAATAATATTGTATTGAGATATTTCTATTTTCTCGGACCATCACTCCATTCCCCGGTTAGTCCCCGCTACACTCTCTTTTCCTGAGAAGAATAATGGAACAAAACGGAAAATGGTGAGCACAAATAGCCCAGTAGGAAATATCATGACTAAGATAATGAAGAATAAAATTATCTTTAGCCTTCAACCAAA
Source organism: Aralia elata (assembly GCA_034770075.1). Classification (NCBI taxonomy): domain Eukaryota; kingdom Viridiplantae; phylum Streptophyta; class Magnoliopsida; order Apiales; family Araliaceae; genus Aralia; species Aralia elata. The sequence goes on from CM068383.1 coordinate 71,292,435, forward strand.
ATAAATCAGAGATTTAAAAAATATTATAATTGTTCAATAACAACTGCAGCGGAATGAATAATTATAAGAGTCAAGCAGATTATAATATCTACCATCTTCTATAAGTTAAAGGATCACCACCAATACTTTATCCCTGTAACACCAATCAACAATTCCTGTTTTATGAACATCCAAATCAACAGTTTATATTCAACAGTCTCTCTTTGCACTATGTGCCAAAGATATTTATTTGTAACATCACCGATCATGATCATGCCAAACGCCAGTTCATCTTTGCACTACGGGCCAAAGAGAACTATCACCATAATTTAAGTATGAGGATGAGGATGATGACAATGATACAGTGAGATTAAGGATAAGAAAAGATTAATCAGTATCGAAGATTGATCAAATTGCCAACACGATGACCAAATTGTGGAGTCAAATTCAAGAATGATACTCAAGAATAAAATTCACGATTTAACTATATCGTATCAAACGAAATAGAAAGATTCAGGTGAAAAGATATTAGATGAAACACAAACTATTAAAGATATTTAACAAATTTTCAGGGATTTTCACCATTTAAAATAAGGTTTTGGAAACAAACAGAGATTCCTTATCATAAATGGAGAAATATGAAAGAAAAAGATATACCTTAAAGAGTACAAAAGAAATGATACGTTATACGAGTATAAAAGAATATATGCAACTGCAAATGGATTTTCACCAGTCATGCGGTAATCCGCGTAGACAGATTATTTCCACAAAAGATTAATAAGTAATGAATACGAAGGGTTATTCACCAGGCATGCGTCAATCCGCACGGACAAGTTATACCCATAGATTAATAAGGAACAAATGCAAAGGGATATTCACCAGGTACGAAACTCCGTACATACAGGTTATTCCCACAGAGTAATAAGGAATGAATACAGAAGGGTATTCACCAGGTACGACACTCCGTACATACAGGTTATTCCCACAGAGTAATAAGGAATGAATACAGAAGGGTATTCACCAGGTACGACACTCCGTACATACAGGTTATTCCCACAGAGTAATAAGGAATGAATACAGAGGTGTATTCACCAGGCATGCGTCAATCCGCACGGGCAGGTTATCCCCACAAATTAATACGGAATGAATAACAACCTTTATGAGTATAATATCACTTACGAACAAGGAAGAAAATGATATTATATAAGAGTATGAAAGACATGATATCCCCTACCTTCGTTAATAAGTGAGTGGATGTTGCTTTCTATGAAGCTTACTAACTTGGACAATACTACTATTCTCACAAATACTCACAATAGCCTAGCACACTAAGAGAACTCAAGAAATTTAGAGAGAGAGAGAGAGTATATGCAAGGAAGGTGTGAAGATTTTTTAAGATAACCCCTCCTATTTATAGGAAAACTAAGTTTCATTAATTGCACAAAAAGGACTCGACTTATTACACTTTAGTACCTCTATCTTTTCCTCTATTTTTAATATAATCCCTCAAGTATTATCAATCTTGCATAACATCCCCTAATAGTTCCCACATGTGAACCAATAGTTCCCACATGTGAACCAATAGTTCACAACATGTGAATTTTAAAATTTCACTTAGGTACCCCTAAGTTAGACTTCACTTTTAATCCGTCAATAATGCTAAAATATCATAACAATAATATGAGTTACAGTGCCATGATAAATAATAAAAAGTACCATGCGGATGCTATTGTAATTATTGAATCAAAATACTGTGTAATTGCTACTTTATCAATTATTGAATCAATAATTTAAAATACTGTGCAATACCGTGTGCTGTGAAATACCGCGTACTACTGTGGAATAACGCGTTTTATTGTTCTTTTTTATTACCGGGTATTTCAACAATTGTCGGTGATAATACTGTTGACAAAATACTGTCGCTTTCAGTTTCCGACAATGGGGCCCACTATCGTTGACAATATTATCATTGTGGGGCCCACTAATATTTTGATATTTCGGCGTCGTCGTACTTTACCGAATATAATATTCTCCGACAGAACGAATATTATCCGACAGAAGGAATATTCCCCGACATACAGGTTTGACTTTTTTTATAAATGAATAGTATATTCTTATGAATAGTACTTTCGTATTTATACCGTATAATTTCGTATCCGGCTCATATAAACGTTATGACGTAATTCGAAGGTCGAAGAAAGTGTAAAAGCGTTTTTAGCGTGAATAGTATCCCGTGAATAGTGATCGCATGAATAGTGATTTAGCGTTATTACTAGAGATCTTAATTGTCACATTTCACTAGTAACTTTATCATTATCGATTTAACACCTTTCTGTTTGAAAGTAATAATAAGAAGAAAAATAAATTCTCTTTATTAAAATTTTCGGGGTCTTACAAGTTACTCTCTAATTTAAGAAAGAAGAGTCGTTCCTTCCCAAAACTCTGTCGCATGCTCTTCATTTCTTTCTCCAAAAAATTATTGGGTTCTTTACATAAATATACAACAATTAGTAAAAAATTACAAGAATAATGCACTAACAAAATAATTACATGTACTAACAAAATAATTACAAAAAGAGTGCAACAAGAATAAATCTATTAAATCATTATTCTTTAAATCAAGGAGAACTATAACCACCATATTTACTCTTCTCTATTTAATGGCATCCACTATTTACCCTATTTACTTCAATTCATGCTCCAGATTCAAGCTCCCGAATCAAATGCATTGGTAGCGAGTGCTACTCTTGTGAAGAAAGAAATTGACCGTTCTGGATCCTTTTCACTATTCAATAACGAATACAACAGCATTTTAGTGCACATGAGAATAAATTGGCACTCTCTACCTTCTTCATTACAAGATAAAGTATAAAAAAAAGAAGTATGAAACCCACTTGTACCAATACCTTGAGTAGAAAATTTCGGATCATTGGAATATACATTCCTACGAATTATACATTTGGTTATTTTGTACAAGAAATGAAGCAGAGTCCAGATTTAAGGTGGCTTTGCTAACATGTTGCACTTTTTCACACAAACGAACTGGACCAGAAGGTGTACATTCAAATTGAATCCCCATATTTTTATAACAGCTCAAACCTTTTTAGTCATGTCACGATCACCAAGAAAGATATGATCAGAAGATACACTACAAAAAGTATTAATAGAAAATTTCATTCCACGATTATGATCTATTGGAGAAACTTGTTCACTTGCTTGGCTACAACGTAGAAACCTAAGAATAAATACTTGGTCAATTTAGACTGTGGCAGTTAATAGCGACAATGTTTATCACCTCAAAGGACTGACTACCCAACCTGTAATTGGATCCTGCCTCCGAATTCTAACTGTCCTATGTGAACCACTTTGCAACCTTTCAAGAACAATATATGTGATTGAATCTGGAGTTAACCCTTGTTGTTTAAGTTTTGCATACAGATCCACTGCCTCAGCAGTCCTCCCACACTTCTCAAGACAGTCTAATAAGATATTGTATGTCATAATATTAGGGCAATAGCCTTCAGCAAGAATCTCATCAAACAATCTACAAGCCATCTCAACTTTAAGTTGTGTCCTCGTGATGGAAAATAAGTTGAGGAGGAGGAGGGTAACCAACCCTTAATATAAAGGTAACCAACCTTAATACATAGGTAACCAACTTTTAATATAAAGGTAACCAAACCTTAATACAGAGGTAACCAACCCTTAATACAAAGTGAACCAAAACTTAATACAAAAGATATCCAACCTTAAAACAAAGGTAACCAACCTTTAATACAAAAGTAACAAAACCATAATACCAAGGTAACCAACCTTTAATACAAAGATAACCAAAAATTAATACAAAAGGTATCCAACCTTAATACCAAGGTAACTAACCTTTAATACAAAGATAACCAAACCTTAATACTAAGGTAACCAAACCTTAATACAGAGGTAACCAAACCTTAATACAGAGGTAACCAACCCTAAATACAATGGTAACAAAAACTTAATACAAAAGGTATTCAATCTTAAAACAGAGGTAACCAACCTTTAATATAAAGGTAACCAAACTTTAATACAAATGTAACCAAACCTTAATACAGAGGTAATCAACCTTAATACAAAGGTAACCAAAACTAGTTACTACACTTTCAAAAATTAGCATAATGCAGGCTGGCCATCAAATACCAAATTAGCATTAGAAAGTCGGGAAAACCGCTCTAGCATACGGAGGGGCCATCGATCAGAATCATCAGGATCAAATCATGGTCATGTTGATGTGGATAACTAGCTCAGTGTGGACAACTTACATTCTTCCCTGCGGAAGTCCCTAATCTTCTTTGTTAATTTGACAACCAAATTTCTGCTGGTACTCATATTTCTTCTGATTGTGTTGTATGTCATTCCTGCCAGTGCAGCCATCTTAGCAGCATACTTACTCATCACTGTTCTGTTTGCGGTCCCATCGTTTCTCATTTTGTACTTTTCATATCTTAGTTTGGATTGGTTGATCAAGGAGATAATCACTTGAGATGCAATACTTTACCATCTGTAAGCGCTGGGAATATAATGTTGTCCTGATAATATGTATTTCTCTCAATTCAAAGCTCGTTGATGTGTAATTTGTTGACTACTGTTTTCAACGCCCTCCGGTATTTCCGTTCCTTGTCCTTAAATAGAAACATGGCCCACGTAGCAACCCATTAAACCACCCACCTAAATTAAAGGGATAAGAATGTACTAATTTATAAATTAAATATTGAAGATGCACTAATTTTGTAAATATTTTATGTATACACTTTTGTTGTAATATTTTTTAAAAATGTACTAATAAATGTAATTGTCCCAAAATTATATAACTCCTAAACCATTTAGGAGAATACTAACTAACAGAATCCCAATTATCTTATGATCAACAACTGCCACAAGTTTCACACTATCATAGTAATTACTTTATGATCACCAATTTCCCCACAAACCCAACAGATTTCTCCCCCTTCTCCCAATAAAGTTTTAAAGTTAGTAACTGATATTTAAACTTATTGAAATATTCAATATTAGATTATGAATTTTACTCAACACCTTTTGTAGCATGTGGTGTATATATATATATATATATATATATATATAGGGCTTAATGTAGGTGCACAGTTGTGCACTACACAGTAGGGCTATGGCGACGGTACTACCGTCGCCATAGGTCTATGCCAACGATAGTACCGTCGCCATAACCCAAAAAACCATCGGCATAGCCCTACTGTGTAATGCACAGCTGTGCACCAACATTTTTTCCATATATATATATATATATATATATTAATTTATATTGGTTCAATTAATCACAATTCAGCTAAGAGAAAAGCTAAATACACCCGTGCCTCACACGGGTTAGAAAACTAATTAATGCTAATTTAAACTTCAATTTTATTGGTATGAAGAATGATGTATTTCAAATATTTTAAGTAACTTTAAATTTATTATATATATTTTTTGAGTTTAAGAGTCAATTTTAAAAATACTATATTTTAATATGGGATTGATCGAAAAAAAGTCACAAGCTCGTGATTTATTTGGGCCGAGTTTGGACAAATTTATCATAGTCCGAATAGGTCAAGTTCGAACTTGAGCTCAATAATTTAAAATTAACTCGAACTTGAACAATCTTAAACTCGACTCCTAAAGTTCAATTAACAAGCCTACTCGTAGCCTTCTCACTACCATTAACAATCAGTCATACCCATCAACAGTGAGATCCTAAACCGCATGTTCGATTCTTGTTATGTATATTTTTTCCCTTATGTTACGTTTGCATTGAAAGAATGGAATGACTCATTCCATTCTACTTGGAATGAGTTATTTCATATGCTCTCTCTCCCTCAAGGAACCAAACACCATTTTTTTCATTCCAATCGCAACCAAACATAATTTTTTTTATTCCATAGGAATGAGTCATTCCATTCTCCCTCTTATTCCACCAATCCAAACGCAACATTATTGTGGACTTTTCTTTTTCTTTATTGTGAAACTTAATTTTCTTTTTATAGTGAGGTTTATATTATCACTCATAAGGTGTGAGTTATACTTAATGTTGAAATAAAATTTTTGAAAATTATTATATAATTTATTGTATTTGTACTCATCCCTCCAAAGAATAACTGGATCCCAAAATCAGTCCTCTTCCTATCCAATTTGGATATACTAAAATCGATCCTTTTCCTTTTCAATTTTGATATTTATTTTGTTCTTTCTTCTTTTCTCTAAAAAAATCTTTTTAACTTTATCGAATTATTTGTCCAATATAATGTAATTTATAATGGTCAAATCCTTTATCAGAGAATTACCATATATGTCATACAATCAAAGGTACGTATAAAATGAGTCATGTGATAGGCACATGATTCATTTTGGTGAAAAATATTACAGAGTCGAAAGGGAACATGATGGTAAAAAATTTAAATTGTAAGACATTCAATTGAAAAAAAATTAATATTTTGGGTAAAATATAAAATTTTGTAGAATTTGTGGATCATTTTGTAAATTTTGTGGATCATTTTTGACATCCTCCTTGCAGTCTTAACAAATTTGTTTCGGCTTTTTTGGTCTAGTAGTATTGAGTTTATGCATTTTATACAACTTATTTGGTGCGTTTAGATCACGTGCATATTTGGCGCAAGTTGTTTTGAGCTTTTGGGAGTGTATGCTTGAAACGGAGTTAAAAGTCATCTTGTTCGTTTACAAGTAATTTATTTAAAAATAACTTATTAAACTTATAAATACAATTTACTAAAAATTTATTCGCCTAGTGTTACTGTATTTGTGCACTTGGGACAAATTATTTGGTCCAGATATATTTCACCAAAAATCAATCCAAATGCATTCATTGTACCAAAATTAATCCAAAAACATTGCATCAATTTTAATATGGTACATTTGGATCAAATAAATTGTGTTAATAAGGTAAATAATTTATGTTAAATAAATTACATTTGAAACAAACATTAAGTGCATATAATATTAAAAAAGAAAAAAATGAATAGGAAAAAACAGAAAAAAGAAAACGGTAATGATATATATTACGAATGTTAGCGTCGACTTTTTAATTGTCAATTACGTGAATAAATATTAGTAATATATTTTTTAGAGAAAAGTGTAATAAATGAGATTCTCTTATAATTCTTACTAATTTTATGTATTAATAAATTTTATAATTATAATTTGAATAAATTTATCGCAACACAGAACAAGATTCGAAAAAAAACCCTGCGAGACGACCATGCACTTATAAGTTGGGTGTCAAGATTTTCATCCTAATCCCTTTCCCCCCTCTCTTTCTCTTTCTCTCCACATATATAAATATAAGTATACAAGGCTTTTAATCATGCCTTCCAATTAAAAGCATAATTCCACACTGCTGGTCTCTCTCATTCTCTCTCCTCTTTTTTCTCTTCAAATTCTAAAGCTTTCATTTGTTTCTCTCAAGCAACTCAAAGCTTCATTTTATTGATTTCTCATAGTCTAATGCCAACATCCGAAGTAGTACAAGAAGAACCATTAGAACACCTCAATTCCAAGGTATTTTTTTAAAATTTTGATCTACCAACCTACCTACTAAAACTTTAAACAACCCCTTTTAATTAGTTAATTTCCTTAATAATCTCTAACTGATCATCACCTTAATTAATTATCCCTGTTTTCTCAGACATGGATCTTGAAAGTTTCCATCCATTGTGAAGGCTGCAAAAGAAAAGTCAAGAAAATCCTTACCAACATTCAAGGTACACACACACACACACACACACACACACACACATATATATATATATATATATATATATATATATATATATAGACACACACATAATCATCGTATTCCAATTTTGTGTTCAATTTAGTTACTACTAATCTGTTCCATTTCATATTTCATTTTTCTTCAACAGAAATAGACCATTTTTCATGGTACTATAAAATATACAATATCCTTGAATTTGTTTATCATTATATTGCCATTATTAAATTGACTTATTTATTATTTACCGTTATATTTTTATTTTTTTTTGGTTCTAAAACTAAATTTACATTTCTAATATGAAACTAAAATTTTATTGTTTCAAATATATCTCATAGTGTCTTTTATATCTAATTTTAAAATTTGTACTCTTTTTGTGTTACCATTTTTCACTCCCTTTCATCTGATTTTTTTTTTTTAATTACTTTCCAGGTGTTTATTCTGCCGATATAGAAACAAAGCAACAAAAGGTAATTGTAACCGGTAACATAGACGCCGCCACTTTAATCAATAAACTCATAAAGTCCGGTAAGCACGCCGAGTTATGGCCGGAAAATCCTAATCAGAAAGAGAAAAAATCAGCTAAACCCGATAACAAAGATAAACAAATTCGACAGAATGGCCCACAACCCAATAAAGAATCTGGCCATGGAAGTAATACTGTTAATGTTGACAAAGAAATCAAACCGCCGGTGGAAGTTAAAACCGCCGGCGGCGGCGCAAGTCCAGCTAAAACCGGTGGAGATCCTAAAGCCGTTGAAGCTCCGGCTAAAGTTTCCAGTGGACATGAGGTGAAAGATTCGAATTCTGAAGGGAAGGTACCGGAAACGGGGTCAGTACGTGAAATTCCCATTAAAGTCTCCGGTGGACAAGGGGTGAAAGAGTCGAAATCAAAAGGGAAGTTACCGGAAACTACCTCAGCCGGTAACCAGCCACCGGCGGCACCAGTTGAGAAAAAGAATGAAGGTGGGGAAAGTGATAACGTTGCTGGAAAAAGCGACGCCGTCGGAAGTGGCGGCGGGAATGGCAGTGGCCATGGTGGTAAAACGAAGAAAAATAAAGGGCAAACTGGTAATAAGACCGATGGCGAACCCCACTCGGTTGCTCCACCGGCTAGCACTGGATCACCTCAACACAAAGTTGGCCCACCTCCAGTTACAGTTGCAGCCAATCAAAGTGTTCCACATCATCAAGGACCACCTCATTATTATACACCACCACCTCCTGCATATGGAGTTAGCTACAACATGGCGCATCCCAGTAGTAGCTATACGACATCGTATTATGCGTCACCACCACCTAACTCATATGCATACTCCTATTCAGGTTCGGGTTCGGGTTCAAGTATGGAAGGTTCGTATACATTTTCTTATCCGGGTTCGAGTATAGAACCTCAACCGACGGATTTTGACTCATACCCACGTCAGCCGTTGGATTCTTTTGAGATGTTCAGCGATGAAAATCCGAATGGATGCTCCATTAGTTGATTCGGGTTGGAGTTGGGTTTAATATGGGTTTGGGTATACAAAGCTTATACATCTCGTACAAGTGTGTGGGAAATACTCTTGTAGTGTATGTATAAAAATCAGGGGTTTTACCAACAAAAAGAGAGAATTTTTTATATATGTAAGGGTTTTGGAGTTTTATGTTAGTGGGGTTTCCTTATGTTTTAGCTTTGTTTAGTAGTTTTACTCTTTAGGTTGCCAATTAAAGTAGGTTAGCCTTGTAATGCTTAGTTGTTTGTAGGCCCTAATCTTTCTCTATATATATGCATCTATGTGTAAAGTAGATATATTGGCTTTTTAGGTGCTTAGTAAGTGGAGAATGATCATGTTTTGGGCATTACAATAGTCACATTCTCTCTCTCTCTCTCCAAAAGATAAATATTTTTGTTTTCAAAAAAATAAGATTAAAGTATATAAAATAAGACTTAAATATAAATTATTATTTTAAATTATTATTTTTTTCTATTTCAATGATCATCTTTTTAATTTTTTTAATTATATAATTAAGCTTTTAATTTTTTTTTAATTTAGTTCAATTGAGTTGTCAAGTCATAACATGACTTGTACACATGTCATGTTAGTATTTATGTGTTAAAAATGAGTCATTTTACAAATTTTGTTTTATCAATTTATGTAAATAAAAAGACAAAATAGTAATAACGAATAATAAATTATCACTAAAAGTATAATAATATTTTAAAAAATCAAAACAACAATTAAATAAAATAGATATAATTTTTTTTTAAAAAAAACTAAAACTAAAGATAAGCTTAACAAAATTTAAACTAAGGATAAACATAGGGGAGCATTATTTCCACGTGTAATTTTGATATTTTCACATGATCTTCTCTCATAAGAGAGTAAGGTGGGTCTCACCTTTATATGAGAAAAGTACATGTAAAAATATCAAATTTACATGTGAAAATATCATTTTCCTAAACATAAAATCCTATCCTAATATTCCCCCTTCCGTCCCCCCTTCCCGTGCCCCCGTCTCTTTTTCCTCCCTTTTTTTTCCTTTTTTAACAAAGATGGGAAACACGAAAAATGAACAGGTTACGAAAGAGAGCCCATTTTCTTCTTCTTCTTCTTTTTTTTCCCTTCATAATCTGGATATTGCTAATTGTTGGATGACAAGGTAGATCAATGACATGATTTTGTTTTGGGCTGAAGAACAGTAGATCTGACTTGTTATTTTGGGTATATGAATGTTTTTTTTTTGATCGGATATGGTGGACTTTGTGAGTAGCGACGATTGTTGAGCGTAGCGATGTAATGTTTTTTGGCTCTAAGGTGGTAAGATTTTGAATATGGGTGGCGGAGGAGGAGAAGGATTTTCGAGGTAGGGAATCTAGAGTTTTGAAGATGGAGGTGGGTTTGGTTGTGTTGGATGTGCAATGGCGGGTGATCGAGGGTGGAGAGTTTTGAAGATAGAAGTGAGTTTGGTTGTGTTGGGTGTGCAATGGCAGGTGATTGAGGATGGAGTGATGGTGGAGAACATTTGATAGGTGATAGTTGGGGAGATGTTACAAGGTGATCGGTGACGGGTGACCGATGGCGGGTGATCGGGGTCATAAGTGATGGTTATTGCGGATGAAGTTCTTGTTTTCATTTTGCATTAGCTTTTGATTTTTTGATTTTTTGATTTATTTTGGTTGCTAATTTGGACTGAATTTAAACACACTCACACACTCCACCTTGGCATGCCAAGACTCGATTTCTCAACCTCATAGTTACCATGGGTTGGGTAGTATCACTCGGGCCAAAAGCCTTCGGTAACTAGCTTTTGATTTTATTATCTATAATGTATTTATTTTTATGTTAGTTTAGTGTTGTTTGTATTATTTAGTTGTTTATGTAATGTCCGAGAAATTTTGTAACTATGCTATCAAATCATTTTTAATATAACATAAAGTTTTATTTTCTAGGAAATTATTTTATGTGCTTAATTAGGCCCATGTATGTGCATCATTACTTGATTGAATAATTATACGATCTAAGTTATAATGTTAAGGGGTTAAATAATAAATTTCACCTCAACTTAACGATAAATTCAAGTTATCGAATTATATAACTTGAATGAATAGCTAAAACAGTAAATAATTACACCAATTATTTAATTTTAATATCATAAAGTATAATAAGGAATTTATTGTTAAAAATAATTTTTTTTTTTTAAAACAAATTAATTAATTAAGTTAGTTAATTTAAAAGTGTGGTCTTATTAATTCTAATAAATGGATTAACCCATTTCTTTCTTGAACCCAGTTCCCTAAGTTATTTTCTAATTGGGCTGCTTCCCATTCTTCTGGCCGACCCAACTAGTGGGTGAGCCCAATCCTCAAACCAATCGGCTGACCCAATTCCTTTGAGCCCAAATTCCAAATCTTTTAGCCGGGTTAGGTCCGTATCTTTTTCAATTGGGGCAACTGGTAGGATTAATTTGGGAATTGGTAGGAGAAAGCAGAACCGAGGGAAAAGGGGGAAATCCTAAAGCTTCAACTCGGCGAAATCAGACCCCAAATCAAGTCAAGCCCTAGCTATCAGTCAAGTCAGACGGAACGGGACGAGAAGGAGGCGTCGCCAGGCATGCGCCGGCGACAGCTCGAGTCGGCGAGATGGCGTGAAGAGGCGGCACGATTGGGAGCGGGCAAGGACCGAGCGTCTGTCGCATGGACCATGGGTTCCGAGTTTTAGGCGAAGCGACCGACGAGATGTGCGACGCTCGAGGAAGTGCCGGCGAAGCTCACAGTCGGCGATGGGACGACTAGACGACCCTTCCCTCCGACCCTTGGTCCTTAACTGGCCAAGTTAGGTAATACCCAAGCCAATTTGGGTAGAATTTCCACTATAAATTTACGCCCTCCTAAACCCTAATTCAAGACTGCCGAAAATTTTAATTAAAGGGAGGGAAGCAAGTCGCAGAGAAGGAAGACAACTAGCCGAGTAAACCCAAGGTATAGCCCTGGGAATTTTAACAAACTACTGTAATAATTTTCTTATTGGTCTTGTGAATTTTTTTTTTTCTTTCAGTGCTCGGATTAGCATTAGATTTTGTTGGTTGTAATATGATACATGGTGTTGATTTATAATATACTCTGTTGGAATTGTATTATATTGTTTGGGATTTGGCAGTCAATTTTGTACTGTGCTGGCTATTTTGTTTCTCTGTATTGGACTAAATTGTTCCTGGGTATTGCTTGTGTTGTGTTATATCGCATTTGAATTGGAAAACTGTGTTGGTTACAAATCTGGTATTGTGATTTAGGGTAGTATACTTACTATTGTTGGTTGATATACTCTGTATTAGGGTGTGGTATTAAACTGTTTGGGTTTCTTTCAAGGCGATTAAGCCAGTACCTGTTATAGAATGCATACCATCCGTTTGTTATAATGTTCGATCGAAAACTGATTTCACTTTTGGGAATTGTCTGTCGACAGTCTTGTTTTGTGAAAACTCAGTTTTTGCTATGAACTGATGGGATGTTTTCCCTATTGTTAAATAATGAATTGCACCATTGGAAATAAATTGCAGAATCTTGGTACATCACTAGTAGCGGTGGATGCAACAATTAAACTAACTGTGCTATCATTGGCTCAAATTTGGTTAATAGTTTAGAGCTAATAATATACTTATAAATTAATTTGTTATTTTAACTAATCAATCAAATAATTATTTATTATTTATCAATAAATAATAAATAAAGATAATAAATATTTAACTATTATTTGATTAAAAATAATAATTTAATATGAATAAATTAGTAAGTAATTATTTATTATAAATAATAAATAAAGATAATGAATATTTAATTATTATTTGATTAATGTTAAATAATAATTATATATGAATAAAGGAGCGAAATAATTATTTAATTATTTTAACTAATAAATTAGTATGAATAAAAGTAATAAAATAGCTTTACAAAATTTAATTCTGGAATATGCTAATAAAATAAATTGTTTATCTATTTTCAACAATGATTTAAAATTGTAAATTTATCATTATTTAATTAACTTTAAATAATAAATAAACCTAATTAGTTATTATTAAATAATAACTAAAGGTAATTCATACTTGTTAATTAATTATTATTTGAATAACCTTAAATAATAAATAAATCTAAGTAGTTATTATTTATTATTAAATAATAACTAAAGATGATTCATATTTACTAATTAATTATTTTATTTTTATTTTTCGATTAACCTTAAATAACAAACAAACCTAATTAATTATTATTTAAGCTTAAATAATAATTAAAGACAATTAAAATTTATAATTCGATTATTATTTAATTAAATAACTGGTAAATATAATTAGTTATTAATTACTATGATTAATAACTAAAGATAATTAATTAATTACTGTTTAACAAATATTAAATAGTAATTAAATAAAGATAAAGTTAATAAGTAAGGAGATTTTAAATAGCACCTTAACTGGACAATTTTGATAAATTGTCTAAGGGGTAATAAATGAATATTCCCTAAGAAAGAGTAATGTTCATTAATTAAACAATTATAATTAATTGTTTAAGGGTTCAATCAGTGTTTATTCTTAAGGAATTCGTGGTTGATTAATTAAACCACCAATCTAGAAAGCAATTAAGTGCCTTATAAAATTACTATAGTTTATTTACTGTGTGCTATGTGAATTTCTTAATTGTTAAATAAATAGCATAAGTAAGCGTATCGGCGTACAACTACGCAGTACTAATTGATAGACCGACATTATCTATGTTAGGTTCTTCAAGGCCAAATAGTTAAAGCTAGAATTATTTCTAGCTGAGCAAACAGGCAAGTTCCTAACCCTAAACTTCTTACATTATTGCAAGTTCCCTAACTCAAACTCGAGTTATTATTTTCGAAGCATGTTAGTGAATAATTTTTGTCGATTATTCACATCTATACTATTTATTGAGATTCGCACATTGTGCAATTGAATTCCTATCCTATTATGATTGAACTGTAATTTAATTAAAGTTCTTTCAAGTATGAATTGTTTATGAGATCGATCTATGCTATTTGTATCAGCTAGATCCAGCATGTCTAAATTGGTTAAGACAATGGTATTTTAAAAGCTGTTCTTATTAAATTGTTGTGGTAAGAACTCTTGGCTGAGAAAAGGATAAACTTGTTTAAGGCATGATATCAATGCTGGTTATTAAGTGTTTATGCATAAATCACGGGGTATGAGAGGCTGATCCCCTCGATTACCAAAACTTTTTAAGAGGTCCAGCTTACATGCTGAGAACCTTGGAAAACGTCCTTGGTTATTTCAAACCACTCAGTAATTGCCATTCAATTATTCGGATATTCAACTGTTGTTTACTAATTCATGTTCCTTCACACCCTTATACTGTTGTTGAACATTGAAAGCAAAATTTCCTTCTATCATGATATATCTCTTTGTGTATATACTTGCTAAGCAAATTAGTTGCTTACCCTTACTATATCATGATCTTTATTTCAGCTAAGGCAGAAACGTCTAGGGGAGATAAAGGAAAAGGGAAGGTGCAAGAGTAGATGCCCGTTAGTGCCTATGTACTAGCTATTTCCGAATGTGGTTTGATTAAGTGAACCTTTATTTGTATTAAGAGTACGTTTTATGTTAAGGTTAAAGAACCTTGGGACCAGAATTGTAAGACTTTATTTCCATTCGATAAACAATGTATGTTTATTATTCCGCATTTAGTTAGATAGTATGTTTGTCGTCGAATTATCGTGAGCACCGAATTCGAGGTTTGGAAACCTGGATTTGGGGGCGTCACAGTTTATGCCTTTAATATGCTTATTATTATTTTAATTCTTTAATTCATTAAAATGACAACAAAAGGTAATTAAAAAATGAGTTTTTGACACATCAACACTAAAATGCCACCTATCGAAATCATGTCAACAATTTATAACATGATAGCTGAATTGAACTAAATTGGAAAAGATTGAAAGTTTAAAAATCTAATTTAAAAAATTAAAAAGGCGATCACCGAAATAGAAAAAGGTGAATAGTTTGAGATAGTAATTTATATTTAAGCCATAAAGTAAATGGTAATTTAGTTATTTAGTGAGGTTCATTAGTATAAAAAAGTAAAAGTATTCATCACTTTATATAATCTTGTGAGACCACTAAAGATAAATTTGAATTTTTTTTTACTCTTTTTCCTCTATTTTTATTTTTTTTAATGTATATAAATTGTACTTTGCTCATCCTTTTATAGAGTAATTTTTTTAAAAAAATTAAAAAAATATTATTCTAGATTATATTCATACAAGTTTCACAATAAAGAAAAGAAAATCTCATATATAGAATAGGAAAATCATACAATTGATGAGAATTGAAACTTATATACCTCAACCCTAATCATCATACTAATACAATCTTGTTTAATTTTCGTTTGAGTTTAATATTATTAAAAAATAATATTTGCCTTTTAAATTCTTCCTTTTTCCCAAAATTTTTTTCTCATTAAGCCTGAAATATAAAGAACATTACCTTAACATGATCAATAACAAATATTATTACAACTCAGTTAAAACAAAACTACCCATTATATTAGTTCTAAAATCGGTAATACTCATTTCATGGAGAAAAAAGAAGTAAAACTATATATACTATAAAAAGAAATTTGAAAATTTATGTGGTATTATGTAACTCCTTTTACTATTATTTTATGTTATTTATGTGTAATTTTTGTTTATAATTACAATTTATTGCTCAAAAATTAAAAAATATATAAAATATAAACGTGTATGTACCAAGTATTAGTGCTACATTGGTTAGAATGTAAATTTTATTTAGCAAAAATAAAAAAGTAGGCCTCTCCATAACACACAAGGAACTTTAAACATCATTCTCTTCCAAAATTAGAGATATAATTTGATTTTTGAAGTTAAACGACGGTATATTAAGTTTCAAATTTATGTGAATTTATTTAATTTTAATTGATACAATTATTATAATTGTATATATAGTATATAACAAAATTTATTTATCACAAAAATTTATTTTATTCTAAACTTTTATAAATTATACTAATTTTAAAATTTAATATGCTATAATTTAATTTTAAAAATTAAATTATATTTTTAATTTTAAAACAGATATACGAGGATGAAAAATGTTTTTTGACTAGTCAAATAAAACCCAAGTTGATTAAGTTCACCTGTCAATAGTTGTACAATTTCCACTTTGGATTTTCAAAAGCTAGTTAGAGCTATAATTAACCTTCATGCTTTATCTTTTTTGAAAGAAACCTTGTCATAGTTTGTTGGCTTTTTCTTTGTTGTAATAATGAGTGTTGGCCCATGAAAATAGTTCACTTCTTTTCAGATGTGTAAAGCCATTTTGGATGGTGAAATGAGAAACAAAAATAATTATGATTTTTACAGAAAAAAATGATCAAAGGTTCTTGATATTAGTGTTTCTTTTTAAAAAGCAATTTCTTCCTTTCATGAAAAGTTGCAAAATTAACTGAGTAACTTGGGTTCAGTTTTTAATAGTTCATTGTCTTTTGCTTTTGACTTTTGTAAGTTCAGTTATGGGTATCTTCGATTACCTCCGTCCAAATGCACCCTGGTATTTTTAAAGCGTTGCGTTTGTATCACATACGTAATAGTTGTGAACTAAATAAATTACGTTTAAAATAAATTATTTATAATTAAACAAATTTTTTAATTACGTTTGATATATTTAAAAGTTTTAAACACATTAAACACTCCAAACGCTAGTAGATGAACCAGCATTAGATAACCTTCCTTTTAAAATTTCGTACTTATTTCTCTTTTACTTCCTACTCTTATTTTTGAAATAAGGGTCTTATACCATGTTTGTCTTTGTATATATTTTATGGAATTGTTGGCAATTGTATTCATGTTCTTCTTATACTAGTTATTGCAATTAATTAGTTAGTTGCGACAACAATATAAAATGACATACTTTTAAATATTTGTCTATAATATCTTAACTTAGTAGTTAAGATTGAATTTTTGTGATCTTTAAGTTTCAATTTCGTTTCTCACACAGATAAATTTATTTGATTTCGTTTTTCACACAGATAAATTTATTTATTTATTTTATATGAAGTGTATTTTCTTTTTTATTTGAGGAGATTATATTGTAATCTCCAAAATGTGGTGTTTCAAAAATAAAAAATAAAATTTAAAGAGCTACTAGATCACTTACCGATGAACAAGAGAGAATTTCCTCAACCAAAATTGATGGAGATTGTAAATGATTTCATTATTTCACCTATTCTATTAATAACAATTTTGTTATGCACAATTACATTGTTTTTATCATGCAATTTATTCCTACAATGTCTCCAAATAAAGCAAAGTTGATTGAATATTTTATTCTTTTTTAGAAGGTAAAAATTTATTTTACAAGAGTATATTTAAATTAGAATTTGCTTGACAGGCTTGAAGCCTGGAATGTCAAGGAATTATGGTCCCCAACAGACGAGCACATTCCACCTTTTTCAGGTGATAATTGCCTCTCTTCTCAAATTATGGAGTCACTGCATCTCACATTTGCTGTCCTCTATTGACCCTTTTGCCAATATCTAGACAGCTCTCAGCATTTGTTTTTTATTCATATATACACTTTATCCTCATTTCTGACATTATGGCTATTTTTATTTGCAAACCGATGGAGAAGGCAGGATTATTTGTACTAATTTAGTATTATTTGTCCGCATCTAAAATTTATAATTTTTTTTTAACAATGACAAGAGGATAATAGTGTCATTTCACCCTCAGATGTCAAAGTAAAGATTATAAAGCTCATCAAGATTAATTGGAGATCATACAACGGTCTCTAGGTGCCAAACTACAAAAAGGGCGAATGATTACTCGGTGTATTTAGAAAGATGATTTTTCTCCATCATTATGAATTCGAATTTGGTCAAACTTGATGTCATTGCGCAGCCCTCGAAAAGAGCTTACCGGATTGGTATTGAGCGTTTTTTAATTCATCCCGGTTTGAAAGTTATAGACGTTTCAGTGCACGATACGAAAACCGACGTCGCGACATGAAAACGGAGCACTGGGGCCCACATGAGTTGGGCTTCCGCAAGTATACTTGCGGCAGGCCTAGTTCCCCTATTTAATTAAGGCCTCTTTTTTTTTTGCTAAATAATTAATTAAGGCCTTTTTGCTTCATTTGTTTGAAGAATAAGACATTTTAGAGAGAGAAAATGTGTTATTTAGAGAAAAATAACAAAAATAAGAGAAAAATCTCTCTAAAATAAATCTAGATTTAGTTTTTTTTCATCAAATCTTTCACCAAAATAGATTCAAGCAATCTATAGGAGGCTTAAGGAGGAAGAAACTCCCACTCTAACGGACCATCTCTTGTCTTTACGCTCGTTTTACCTTACGTTTACGAGTACATTGTTGGACTTTGTTTCGTTTATTTCGTTTTCTCATTTAAATGTTCTCCTAACATCATAGATCATATCTAGTGGTGTTTGGATCCTATTTTGAGTCATGGGTAGTTAGAGAGGATTTCTCACCATAAAAATTTCTCATAACTAACTTATAAAGTCATTTTAACAGTTATTTAATTTCAATATCGATTTAGCTCGTTTTTGTTACTTGTTGTGCTTGAGCTCTGATTATTCATATTGTTTTTCTCGATTCCAGACTACCCAAACATCCTAGACTATTGCTAGTGGTGTTGGGCTCTTATTTTTGGCCACCGAGGGATTTTCCTAATGAAATCTCCTTCTAGCCGATTTGGAATATATTTTTACTCGATTTTGTATTTTTAGATATATGAAATTTTAAATTTATGAGTCTCATTCCCTAGATTCTAGGTTCCCTTGATAGATCTGGTAAGTATATGATTGATCAGTGTAATTCAATTCCTACGATATTATTAGAGGTATAATTACGATATTGTTGATATTGTTGATATGTTGAGCGATCTATAGATTTAGGGTTTATGAAATTCATTTCCTAAACTCTAAACTTTGTTTATAGATCTCGATATTTTATTGGGTATGATTACGATTCATGTGAGCCTATAAATGAATTCAAGGCCCTTAAACATCGTGTTTAACAGGAATTGAAGGATATTCTCACGATGGACATAGTTAACCAAGGGCGGATCCAGCCTCGAAATTCAGTGGGGTCAAATTCGAATTTTTTTCTTAAAAATAAAAATTTAATGAAATAATCACAAAACTAAATAACCTGCAGTGAGTTTTTTTTTTGGTGAATATCAGTAGTGACAGGTTGTCACTAGTCCATTCGGCTTAGACATTTTCAGGAATAGATTTAAATTTTGTACGTAGTTGTTGTAACACAATTACGTATGTCTATGCTGACCATCAATAAATGTTTAAAAACTAATTCAACATCAAAACAAGACCAATATACAATATGAATATTTAAGTGTAATTAGCAACAACAATAAACAATCTCAATTAAACCACTAACAAGTAACATTACAAAATAAATTACAAAATTTAAAGAAAGTAAAAATAGAATAGAACACATACTCGAAGAATATTTATTTGATGGAGTTCTCTTCATTGTTGCAGTATTGTTTTAAGAAGTAAAAAGCCCTAATTTATAAAAGTACAAAAAGAAGAATGCATAAGCAATTACAAAAATTCCTAAAGTATTTGTTAAATTTGTGAAATTACAAAACTAAAATTAAAATATGCCTGAATTAGTTGCAGATCTTGATTGCCTGATTCGAATTTGGAGATTTGAATTTCAAGATTTGCTCCGTTGCGATTTGCAAATTTGGAGACTTGGGGTTGTCGTCCTTGTCCTCCGTTGTTTCTCTGTTGCTGAGAGATGAAGTACTAAGACCAGTAGATTAATAGTGGGAATGTGGGATTAGAATTTGGTACATGAAAGATAACATTAAATAAATTTTAGGACCAAAGACCAAGATAGTGGGAGTGTGAGAATCTTAAGACAATATGTTAACAAATTTTAGCTCAATCCCGGGGAGGCAAACAGGACAATGACTCATTATTCTCCATAACAATGTAGACGAAAAAATAGAAAATTATTATTATAAGTTTGGTGGAGACAGAAAATCATATTTTAAGGGAAAGGCCAAATTCATCAAATGCCCACCACATTGCTACCAATATTTTATAGCTCATCTTGTCTCCCTCCTATCACGTGTTTGAGTGTTTGACCCCTGGACCCTAAAAATTCAGTGGGGGCTAGGTGCCCCCTGCTCTTGTCGTGGATCCGTCCTTGTAGTTAACGATTGTACTTTTGTGATTCAATGATTGTAAATGCAATTCAGATCTTAAAACGATATCGAGGGTTTTTATGCCACGAAAATTGGGTTTAAGGCCCATTGATAGTGAATCTTGTTATTTCAAAGCGCTTGTAGTTATTTGGATGATTTACATGCCCATGGGTAGCTACAACCTTATTTTCGATGCTTGATTTTACCTTTTGACATACGGAGATGATTTTTAAACAAAATTACAAAGATCTTTTAAAAGTGGATTAAAATAGGTTAATTGATTTAATTTAGGCTAAAATTGAAAGTAATGGAGATCCTTGATTCTTATTTGGTGAAGGGTTTGCAAAACAACGTTTTCCCTAAACGATATCTTAAATTTCTCATCAAACAAAACTAAAACAAATTTTTCTTTCGAATCAAATCCTTTGTGCATAGGTTTAAAAAAGCTCGAAAGTTGTGTTCAAGACAATACACTCACTAAAATTTTGACGACCCTAGGAGATGAAACCCTAGATGGCTTGTATGATTTAGGAAATGAAACCCTAAATTATATTTTCAATTCAACTCTAGGAGACAATATCCTAGATTTCGACTTAAATGATATTAGGAGACAACATCTTATGTTTTATGATTCAATTCAACTCTAGGAGACGATACCCTAGATTTTAATTTAAATGACATAGGAGACGACACCTTATGTTTTATGATTTGACTCAACTCCAGTACCTTGTCTTTGAGTTCTAATTTGGAGAGAAAAGAAAAGAAAGTGAAGGAAAACAAAAAGAAGTGGTGTCTTTGAGTTTTTTAATAGAAGAGAAAAGAAAAGAAAGCTAAGGAAAGTGGTGCCTTTGAGTTTTAATTAGAGAATAAAAGAAAAGAACGCTAAAAAAGTGAGGCATTTTGAGTCAAAAAAATATCTTCTCACTTTTGGGAAGAAAACTAGAGAAAAGAAAGTAAAATTTTCTCTTCTCTTCTTTAACACTTTCTTTTCTTTTCTTCTCTACAACTAAAAAACTTACAGACAGGGCGTTATGATACCCTAGATTTTGATTTAATGACGTAGGAGACAACACCTTATGTTTCACGATTCGACTTAATTTAAGGAGATGATACCTTAGATTTCGACTTCAATGATATAGGAGACGATACTCTATATTTTCTAACTTATGATTCGACTTGACTCTAGGAGACGATACATTAGATTTTCCTTACGACACGATTCATCTAGGCACAAAACACGATATACACATCTCTCGTTTCTTGAGACAATTTATTTAAACTTTTAAAAGAAAACATTAAAAAAGCGGTAGCCGTGTTTCACGAAAGTTGGGGGGTGTCTAACATCTTCTCCTCGCTTAACTAAGCTTCCGAACTCTATGAATCTCGGTTGCTGACCAATTATATGAAGTCACATAATGGACCAATATTACGAAGTCACATAATCGGACATAAGTCAATTGTTCTAAAATCACTCATTAACTCACGATCTCTAAAAACAAGAGAAAAAATCGGTCGACGGATGACGACTCTGCTAGGGAATTTTTAAGAGGGCTTAAGTTGCATTCAAATTCTAATGTTTTCTTTTTATGTTTAATTTTATGCCTTATTCTGTGTAATTTTTTATTGTTCGCTTTTATATTATTTCAAATATTTTTCAAATATCATCATATGCATACGATAAGGAACGATGAATGTATGGGAATGTGTGCGAATGTATGTTATGTGATTCCTCCAGTAAGAGGCGAACCCGTCGAATGTTCATTACTGAAGTCAAAGGGGCGTTCCCCGGTGAGGTTCAAGAAAGACATCCACTCAGATCCGCTCCAATCGAAAGATCAGATTTACTCTTATTGAGTAAGTTGCAAAGATCTGGAGACCTTCATGCCGAAAAACTTGTTAGAGCAACCCTAGGGTAGGTCAGTCTCAGATAAACCCGACGTTATATGAAGTCTCTTTATGCCATTTTACTCTCTATGATCATATATCTAAACGTCATCATGCCTAACTTTCACATATTGCTTAAACAAAGAAAGAATGGAGAGCATTATCCTGTATCTTTCCATATTGTTATAATCCTGTCATAATGTCAACACTAACTCTGTCCTGTAGGAAAAGATTAAAAAATCCATAAAAAACGTACATTCACATTAGCATGCATTCGTTTTCTCCATTTTCCAAAAGTAAACTTTGTCGGTTTATGTGCAAATTAGTCCTAAAACCCGTTTATGAGCCCAAAAAGTGAGGACTCCACTAATCAGAATGTCCACATCAAAAACTCCAACTCCGGATCCCGTTCCTATATCTCGAGAAGAGTTCGAAAGATTTAAGAAACAAATGATTGAGATGGCTAATCTGATGAAAGAGCAATACAAGCTGACATAAGAACTGAGGTCTAACATGCAGCCTGAATCATCCGCGTAGGAAGGAAACCAGATTCCCACCAAGACCAACGACATACAAATCCTCATCCTAACAGGTTCCCAGATTCCTGTATTTCAGTTTGGCAATAAACAAGCAGAGGGTGCTTTGAACAATACTAAGATGAAGGAGGTGATTAATGTCCTCGAAGATAAGGAAAACGGGGTAATAAAAAAAATTGAAACAGATAGAAGATACCCTACACTCCATGAAAAGGGTGGGGTCATATGGTAGTGTCAACTATTCGGACCTTTGCATTTTTCCTAGCGCCTGGTATTTAGATAAATTCCAAGTACCAGACTTTGAGAAGTATGATAGATCGGGAGACCCCTGTACACATCTGAAGGTATACATAGGAGAGTTGGGTTCCTATGCCGAAGATGAGAGTTTGAGGATGCAGTTATTCCAAAAGAGTTTGATTGGAGAAACGAGGACCTGGTATGCTTGACTTAATAACGCAAAAATCCACAATTGGGAAGATTTGACCCATGTCTTCCAAGCCCAATACAACTTTCAATCTAAGATAGCTCCAGATCATTACCAAATGTCCTGGGTCAAGAAACAACCCAACGAGTCCTTTTGAGATTATGCACAACGATGGAGAAAGATGGCAGCCCATGTAAACCCTCTCATGGACGAGAATGGGTAATGGCGTTCATCGATACCTAGAAAACACCTTATTATGAGAGAGTATTGACAGGTATCGACAAACTATTTTTGGAGATGATCAAGCACGGGGATATGACGGAGATGGGACTACGGTCTGGAAAGATCAAGGATTTCACAGCTCTAGAAGTTGTAGCTGAGCATCTCTAGGCGGGGAACTATGGAAGCACCTCTAAAAGTTACCAGAAGAAGAAAGAAGATGATGTATCCCTCGTTCTACAAGGGCGATCTAGAGAAGCCAACAAAAATCATCCAATCTGTGCGCAAGGGTTCAATCTACAACAACAATAACCTACATTTAACCAAAACAATGATAGAAGGAGAAGGTTCGAAAACAAACGATATCGGGGGTTCACCCATTTGGGTGATTCCTTGGAGAATATATTGGCACTGTTGGTTGTCAAAAAGAAGATTAATGAGTTAGCTCGATTAGCAGACTCGAAAGGCAAGAGGTATGATTTGAGCAAATGTTGTGCTTATCATTTGAGATCTCTGGGGCACAATACCCAATATTGATGGTCATTGAAACATAAAATTCAAAATCTAATCGAGAGTTGGGACATAGTGGTTAAGCAACTTGATCAACCTAATATCATTATTAATTTTTTGCCAAAACACAATGGAGGCGATGTAATGAGATCGAGTCAGGGCATGACAAGAATTCTCCATAATATCTGCGATGGATTAATGACTTTGACGAGGTGATAACTATGATCTTCAGTCTTCGAGAAGCAAAAGAAGAACCAATTATGATCTGGGTATTTACCAAGGAAATTAAAATTGTTAACCCCGCAGAAGTGACCAAATCTTAGCCGATCATTTTATCGATAATCCCTTAACAACCAATCGTCAGTTTGAAGACAATTTTGTGGAACTACGGAGAAGGGTCAAGTATTACATCCAATTATGGAGTGATCCTACCAAAGAGTACTAATTCTTTGTGTATACCCGAACGAGTAATTAAGCCAATGAAGAAGTCTACTGAGAAACTTCCCAAAGAGAAAGCTAAAGATTTCTTGGTGAAATTGCGTCATAATAACGTGAAAATTGTAAGGAAGTTGGAAGAAGCACCAACTCAAGTATCCATCCTTGATTTGATTTTAGCTTCCGAAGATCATCGATAAATCTTGCTGAAAGTCCTGGGGGAGGCTCATCTTCCCAAAACATTGAATATTGAGAGGTTCGACTACCTAATAGGCCACATCCTAGACAACATTGTAATTTCTTTCATCAATGACGATATACCAGTCGAAGGGACAAAACATCGTAAACCTTTCCACATTGCTGTCATTTCGCCAGGATTTGTTACTACCCTCCCCCTCACATCATTAGAACAATTTAAGTTTATACCCTCCCCCTGACATCATTAAAACAAAAGTTAATTACAATAGCATAAGTTGGACTAATTAGTGATTACCTGCATGTTATCCTCACGCTTCAATCATTTATTCACCTTTGTGCTAATTGTACAAATAATAATTATATATAGGATCGATATATATTTTCCTCTATTTCAAAAAAAAAAAAATCTTGTTTTTTTCGTAGATAAAATCAAAAGAATGAAATGTATATGTAGGGTTTAATGCTAGGTTAAGTTTATGACCTAGCACCTATGATAAAAGAAGAGAATGAAGGTACCTTTTAACATTTAGAAAAACTTAAAATTAATGACCAATATTTGTTACTTTAATTTGTTTTCTTTTCTTTGTGAAAAATCTTAATAAAAAATTAATGACCAATACAAACGCTAATATAGAATTTCATTACAAATTTAAATAAAATTAAAATAATTATTTTCACATAATCATAACTAAATAAATCTACAATAATTCATTTAAATATTTAACTTAATAATTGAATGAAAGAACCTACAATATATAATTCAATCATTACTTGTTTGAATAAATATTTAACTATTTAATAGCTACAACTATGTTTCTCGAAATCACAATTAATTTTTTTTAATTATTAATATAATAAATTATTATTCATGCCGATCGTACTTTGCACGAGGTTGGTGAGCTTGAATATTCAATTATACAAAATAATGTTATTTTTGTACGATAACTCACGCAATTATACATAATATTCCTCACGTCCTTTATCACCTAAAAATATTACACAAAGTATTTGGATTTTTTTTTTAAAAATCCCCGTACGTACCAACAATCAGTTCACAAAAGAATCTTAATGAAACAAAAGAATCTTATAATTCGATTCCATTTCTATACAATAATTGACAATGTTGCAATGGTTAATCCTATTGTAAACCAACTCTTTTTTTTATTTTTTATTTATCGGGAATCAGATTCATTCAATCCTATCTATGATCTATCCGGCATGCCAAATTTTTTGAATTTTTTGATCGAACAGTTTAATCTATTAATCGATTGAAATATATTAAAATTATAAATTCTTATAAATAATGAAAAGATTACAATACAAAAAATTGAAATGGTAATCTTTTCAAACATAATAACAGATACTCAAGAAAAATGTCAATCGTAGTAATAACTAGTAGACACCAGATATACTCCTGAAAAACAGTCATAATCCCAAAATAATAACTGAATATGTAGATCTGAGCAGTTTTTTAATACTAGCAAAAGAAGAAACGACCGTCATGATAATGTCATACCCAAATCTGAACAATATATCTTCAACTATTCATGTACTAGAAAAATTCTTACGAACAAAAAAATCTCTCAATTGGAGAAAGCAAACTCCTAAGAGAAGATAATTAAAGCCTCTTACAAAGAGAAAGAAATCAGTCATATTATCGAAAAAACAAATCCCATAAAAAAAATCTCTACAAGAAAAAATAAATTATTAGAGTATGAGAAAAAAGAAAAGTGAAAGTTCACTCCAAAACAAGAAGAGTCTTCCCCAAATATAAGATGGAGATTGAGTTTTTATCTAACGAGAATAGAGAGAAAAGAATAAGAAAAAAAAGAAGAAGATAAATTGTATGGTAATAGAAAGTATCTATCGACATGAACATTTAGAAGCTCAGCAATAGAAGTTTTATTATTTAGGATTTAGCCATGTAAGCAAGTCAAGGGTATGTTTGGATTTGCAGAACTCGAGTAAAAAAGATTAGGAATAGAAAATGAAAATAAAAACTAGATTTGTTTGGTAACTGTTTTGCTTTCATGCTTTTGGGATTAAGATCCTTTCTATTATATCTATTATCTAATTTTTTCTAATACATATTTAGCGACATAAATATTATATTTAGCGAAATTTTCAAGTTTCAACGACACAATTGTTTGTGATAAATTTTATTGTGTTGTTAAATATAATATTTG
The DNA here is from genome assembly GCA_034770075.1 of Aralia elata. Classification (NCBI taxonomy): domain Eukaryota; kingdom Viridiplantae; phylum Streptophyta; class Magnoliopsida; order Apiales; family Araliaceae; genus Aralia; species Aralia elata. The sequence goes on from CM068383.1 coordinate 71,319,303, forward strand.
TTTTTCTAAGTGTGTATCAGGAGAAATTTGAGGATATGTGTAATGGATGAGATCCTAATCCATGCTTTTATTTTCAATTTTGTTTTCATATGTTTGGGGGATATTTTCACAAGAAAAAATTGATATTTTCACAAGTCTCTCCTCACATGAATAGTGAGTGGGTCCTACCTTCATGTAAGTGAGATCTTATGAAAATATCATTTTTTTTCCTTATAGATATCATAACTCCCTATGTAAAGCTTTTATTTACTTTCAGTAATGAAAACAAAAATCAGACAACGTTGTTTGGTAATTATATTTGAATATTAGTTTTATTTATTTTTATAAAGAGATATGATTTAAAATTTTGTTGTTAACAAGATTCGATGTTTGAACTTCATTAAAGTTGAAATGACTCCTTGTGTTGTCAAAATTGAAGAATCAACTTTTTTGTATATTCACTTTTTGCTGCCAAAGTGGATTTTGCTTCTATTTTTTTTCAAAACAGAAATAGTTACAAAACACTATTTTCTGCTTCCGATTTTAAAAAGGTAGAAGCAGAAACAAAAAGTTAAAAGCAGAAACAGTTACCAAACGGATACAATTATATATTTTAACCTTCTTCTTGTTAGGTATTAGGATTTTTACTATTAAATTCTTATTAAATGTATAGATAACTAAAATTTTGTTCACTAAGATAGTTTTTTTTTAAAAAAATAAGTTATTCTTTTGTACATTTATTTATTTTATTAATGATGATCAATCACGGCGACGTTAGTTAAAGTATAAAATGTTAATCACGACGACAATGACGAGATAGCAAAATGATTCGAGCAAGATTATGCAAATCATCCGTGTCAATATTTAGGACATAATATAAATCCAGCTGCCTAACTTATTTTTCAATTTTGAATATCTAAAGATATGAAGCACTTGTGGCCTAACATTAACATATATGATAATTATGTCGCAAAAATATGGGACCTGAGGCTGAGGTCCATCAGAAAATTGAAACCTATTGTTTTGATCCACATTTAAACTGGGTACTGTTTTGAAAATGGTTGTTGAGATCATGGATTAAAATATAATTATGTCGCAAGAATATTAAATATGCAGTTCTTTTGGGTGCTATTGACATATAACACTGTTTATTACCCAATAATTATTGGCTCTCATTCTTATCTTAATATGAGGGGGAATGCGGAGATGAAACCGGTCAGATTCGGGTAAGCTGGTGATAGAATGAAAAATGATATATTTTGTCGATATTTATATTAAATTTTTAATTACCAGTTACATGAACAAATATAATTGATATTTAGGTCTGATAACAGGGTGAATATGGTTCGGGAACGTCTCCCCGTACCTGCCCCACCAATATAGAGCTATATCCCACCCCATCCCAATCCCAAAAATAATTCGATACCCGCCCCACCCTAGCCTTGTTTACCCGATTACTCCCTTTTTTTTAAATTAAATTTCTCTAATTTTTTTATATTACTTTGTACAACTATTTTTAATTCAAAATCAAACTAACATGTAATATTTCTATTACTAACAACATATTATATTACAAATGTTATGAATTTATAATGAAATAATCTAAACAAGTACATAATTATATATATATATATATATATATATATATACACACACACACATACATATATACATATAATCGGGTCGGGGACAGTGGTGAGAATGTATATCCCATACCCGACTCTAATCTTATAGTTTTAAAAAATTGGGTCTCATTAAGGTCGAAATCGGACGGGTTCCATCAAGTTCGGGCGAAACTATCAGGTCTAGTGGTAATTCTTTTTGAGAGTGTAATAAGTGAGACACTATTATAATTATATTTAATCTCATATATTAATATATTTCGTAATTATAATTCTACACAAATTTATCGTAATACATAACAAGACGCTGATAGAATTGATCATAATCAATTCGGTCTGATTTTTTCAGTTAACCGATTTAGTTCCAATAGAACCAAATCAAAGTGAGTATTTAAACTTTTTGGATCGGTTCCTTTTTTTTTAATGAAAAACATTAACAACTAAAAATGTTTGATTTTTCAAAATTTTTAAAGCACAAAATTAAGTTAACTAATTTTACACTAATTACTTTTAACAAATTAAGTTATTTTGAATGTAACTAATATAATAATCAATTTCTTATAACATTTAAATATAGAATAAATAAAATAAACATATAAGTAATATGAATACATAAAAATTTAAGTAGATAAAAAAAAAATAATACATAAATTGGCAAAACTAATGATTTTTCCACTGTACTTGACACGTTTAACTTAATACATCACTGAACTTTTAATTTTTCAAATTACACCATTAAACTAATTAATATTTTCAAATTGGGTCATTCTGTTATAAAAATTGGATGAACGTTAAATCTATGAATTAAACTCTCAACATGAAAGTATTTTCCTCTTTTTCTCATACTAATCTATCCAAATATCTTGATTTGATGTGTTTCGGGGAGTTTTCCCAAAGCAGTGTCTAAAAAGTGACTTTCTTGGAGATTAATTCTTAGATTTAAGGGTGAAGTAAAGTAGAATATAGAAAACTAACTTTTTTGGAGATTTTCTAAAGCATAGTATAAAAAATTGACTATGAAAAAGAGGAAAAATACTTTCACGTTGAGAGTTTAATTCCTAGATTTAACGTTCATCCATTTTTTGTAACGGAATGACCTAATTTGAAAATATTAATTAGTTTAATGGTGTAATTTGAAAAATTAAAAATTCAGTAGTATATTAATTAAAACGTGTCAATTACAGTGAGAAAATCATTAGTTTTGTCTACATAAATTATATGAAACTGGTTCAATTTGTTTCTGTCTAGTTTAACTTCTAGTATGTTTGGGCTCTTTGATTTTGAAAATGGGAGAATCGGATCATAAGCTCTTATAAGCGAGTGTACTAACCGATTTAGTTCGATTTCAGTTCAAATGTAGTTTTCCATTCGAGTTCAGTGAAATTTCCGCACCTAAGAACTTTTTTGATCTTCACACTTAAAAATTATTTTAATCACTGATATATCACGTGCTGAGTGCATCAAACGGTTGTGAATGAAAAGCTTTTAACAAGTTTGCATAAGATATGTTCAAATATGTTTTTAGTAATTCTTGCTTTTAAATTCACTATTGGGAAAATATAATTGAGTAAAATATATCCCATTGTTATCTTAATGCAATGCAAAATCAGAAATATGTGCATAAAAAAAATAAAATAAGTAAATTAGTACTTGATGCGTGGGAAATATATCCACGAATCGGACACTCTTGGACTTAGTATTTTGTTATCTTTAAGTGATTTTAGTGCATTTTATTTGTTTTTATGTTATTTTGTAGAAAAATACAAAGGAGGGGCGAATTTGAATTTTTTTTATGTAAACAGTGGCATTTTGATAATTATGACGAAGTTGAGAGCTGGGGCATTCAAATTGAGCGTTGGGGCTTTCAATGGCAAAATAATGACGGGTTAGTTTTACAGTTGGGTCGAATTTTGATGATTCCCATAAGGGTTTAGATGCTAGTAAGCCGAATTTTTGTATGAGAATTAATAGTAGTTTTGAAAAAAGAATTGTATTATAGTAGTTTATTAAAATTAGGATACTATGTATGTAATTTTAATTATGATTGTAATTCTATTAGAGTTAAGAAAAATAAACTCTTATAAATATTCTTATTTTGAGATTGTAAATGGTGTTGGGAAAAAGCCAATAAACACCATGAGAGGCTAATTCTCTACCAAAAATTAGGGAGTTCAAGAGCAAGTAAGATATCATCAACGATGGAGGTTAGAGATTGATAAAGTTTGAAGATAGAAGACTTGTGGGAGACAGTTTTTCTTCTCTAAACTTTTATTTATTTTTGTCTTTCATTGATGTTGAATATTTTGTGGATTATAATTTTATCTGCTATGAACATGTTTTTAATTTAAGTTTTTAATGGAATCTCATGTGTAGTTTAAATTAATTTTTTTTCTATTTGATTGACATCATATGAATTGGTTCATTATACTTTATGTGTTCATGTGTAATTATCTTATCAGTAATTAGTTGGAATAATCTATATGAAATTGAAAAATGGATTAAAGATTTAGATACAAATATAATGATATGTGATTATGTTTATTCTTCTTAGGATTGAATACATAATTTGTGTATAGAGTAAGAATACACCTATATGCCATGTGTAACCATTTGAGGAATTTGATCGTAATGAATTTATTCTAATTTAATTTGCATAGAATATAGTATGTTAATTAGAATGGATATTTTTATTTGCTAATGGAAAGAGGTTGATAAAAAAAATAGGAATTCCTAATTAACAATTCATCATGACCATATAATTAAATAAAGACTGATGAAATTTGAATGAAACATCGGGTGAAATTGAATTCTTAGATTTATTTATTTAGTTAGTTATGTTTTATTATTTAGTTATTTATTTTTAGTAATTAGTTTAATTGTTAATTTTTATCAATTCATCTGTTTAAATAATATTGAGTTGATATAAAATTGATATATGAAAAATATTAGAATTAATTATTTATGAGAACGATACTCTTTTTACTACTATATTACTAGTCGATTGCATATATTTACGTGTTTTTGCTAATACAATTTTTGACAAACAAGATAAATGGGACAATTGCTTTGTGGGTTCTACTGGGCACTCTCTTTCATGTAGCAGTAGTCTAATTATTATGGACAAGATTTATATGAGATAACAATCACTAGGGTGTACTAGAGAGATCTTTGCAAGGCCCTCCACAACATGGACATTTGTTTTCTTTAGGCCCACATGAGGCAACATAATTTTGTGCTCCAATATCTTTAATTTTCAGAGTTTTAAGTAATTAAATATTTTGTGCTCTTTTGTGAATGAATTATTCTTCTTAACCCTTCCTTTTGTTTATTTTAAATGGATATTTAATTATTTGTTTACTGCTCACGTTGGATATCTTTAGGTATATAAGGGTGGTCTTTCTCCATTTGTTGGTGATGGTTGATGATGTTCTATCCTTCTAGCAGGTTTCTCGGTGTTCTACTCTGTGTCTCAGCCCTACAATCCACGCTCTCTTGGTGGTCTAAGATGTTGTTTCACCGCAAAACGCCTTCAGCGTGTGAATTAATAATCGGAGAGAAAGATAAAGTGTTAATTAATATTAATTGTGTGTGTGTGAAATAGCGTGTCTAACATTTTTTATCTTTTTCTTTCTTATTTATAGGAAAATGATATTTTTACATGTAATTTTGATATTTTCACATGTGCTCTCACATAAAGATGTGATCTACCTTACTCTCTTGTGAGAAAAATTCATGTAAAAATATTAAAATTACGTCTAAAAATAGTGTTCTCGTATTTATACTCCCTTCCTGAAGTGGTATGTTTTCTATCAAACCATCATGACAAATGGGGAGCCATCCCACGCGAGATAGGCAGCAGCAGCAGTCCTATCAGCCGTCCCGACCAATGGGCCCCTCAACCAGTCACTTCCAAGATTAGTCCCAAAGGGTGCTACTGCTTGCGCTTGTGCTTCAACCTCAAGCCACCGAGGTATTAGTCTTGGACTCCAAAGCTCTTACACTCCACGGGCCCTTAACTTTCTTGGCGTTGTTTCTTTGGGTATTAGGCTTTTGGCCCAATGAAATTTCGGGCCCAGACCATTAGCTCGATCGCACTCCTTAACAGTGGTTGTATTTGATCATTGTCCAGCGTCCAGCTTCTTGTGTTACATATGTACTCCATACTAAGGTTCTTTTACATCATTTTCTATTTTTTCCACTTTTCCTATAATGACCACAACAACTGATGGTTATAAAGCCTAGAAAAGGAATCAATACTCTATTTTTTTTTCCTTTGAAATTTTATGGTTTACATAGAACAAGTGTGACGTAGGCCTGTTCAGGAATGACTTATTTTAAAACAATTTAAGTTGTAATTTATAAATAAAAGTGTTTAGCACTATTTGATTTATAAGTCAAAAATCAAGTCAAAACAAGTTGTGAAAGTGATGGACTAAAACGACTTATAAGTTAAAATGAGTTGTAAATTAGTTAAATAAAAGCAAAATAGTCTTTACATTTGGTCAAACCTATTTATTTTAAAATAACTTATAAACAATTTTAAGAAGTAAAAAATTGTTATTCCTTAAAAACTAATTATAAGTTAACAAATAAATCGCATACGAACACTTATATAGTAAAAACTAACTTATAAATTGATTTGATCACTTATGAGTCAAGCCCAAACAGGCCCATATTCTTTTTCAAATATTAATTTTTGAGTCCTTAAAAATAGGACTCTTGTTAAGACAATAGACTCACAGAGTAGGTTATTTATGTTATTTTAGTTTCAACTAGTTTATAACTTTATATAAAGCTTATGCAAATTTGAGGTTTATAGGCCCCAAAAGAACTTACTTCCTTCCCCTCTCCTATTGATTGATTTAATAATGAATTATTAATAAATTTGTTTTTGAGTGTTTTGTGTTGTGAATCGGAGCTGTAAGTGGTACGATGGTATGATGGTGGAGATAAATTTTTCCGGCGGAATATTTGTTGAAGATGAACGGCGGAATGTTCTTAAAATTATAAGAACATTACTGAGTTTATACTTAACTAAATTAATCACCAGAAAAATAAAAAATTTGATCGAGATTCAAGGACAAGTTATCAATAGGAACTAAAAGATGATGAATAGACTGTAGAGGAGTCTCGCATTAGCCCTCTGGCCCTGTAAGTTTGCTATCTCCCTCAAACTCACACTGATACACAAGTATGTATTTATTCAAATATATTGAAACAAGTAAAATGAAATCTTAATTCCTATTTTATGCTTTAATTTATGTTGTTGCGATCTGATACGTATAAAACTCTCGTGCACATAAGTTGTTCGATAAATTGCCTAAAGAAAAATATTTGTTTATTTGTGCATTTTGAGGAATGTACCTGCACCTTGTGTAGTGATAATCAAACATAAGGTTGTATGATGGGTGTAAAGAAATTTGAAGATCTAGAAGTTTAGGAGAATTGTATTCTATAATGGGTTTTGTTGCTTTATTGTATCTATAATGGGTTTTACACACCAGGAATATGTTAGTCTAGTTCTAATCAAATTGGCAAGTTGGATGTCGAAACAAAATTGGGTTTTAATCATTATACTGGTTTGAGTGACTTAGTCTATAGCATGGGGTTGTTATGGTTTGATTTGACTGCGGTGGGAAAGTTTCCAATCGGCTGGTGGTGGTTTAAGGCGAATGGGTGGTGTTATGATCTAAGATGATGAATTCACCTAGAAGTAGAAGAAAAAAGCCGCAGTCTGTGGAAGAACCTTGCTAGGGTCTCCATTGCAATTATTGGGTTTTGAATGTTTGATCGATGAAGATCAGGACGGCATTGGCATTGGATAGGAGTTCGGAGGATGAAAATGTTTTTAGAAACAAATAGTATGGTAGAAGTAGACACCTTTTTAAGTTCAGAGTGCAAATCTCATAGGTCATGTAAAAAATAGGTATAATATGTACTTTAGACAATATTACACTGATAAGAACATATACTAGACTTGTACTAAGCCAAAAGGCCGAGAGAATTATGTTTTTGTCAACTGTTGACTTCGCTTTTTAACGCTCAGTTCCCATGCCCTCTTTACTTCATCTGCCGAATGTGGGATTATACATCAGTGGACTATTGGGTTTTTTCTCATTAAAAGTGGCAAGAGGTTTGCTTGTGCCTTAACGCAACTTCAAGGATAAATTTTGCATTCAGTGCTGAATCTCTGCAATTAAACTTACTTAAAAGTTGAACCACTAGATATGGGTATTGAAGAAAGTTACACATTATGGGTTTGGAGATCTTCAATAGTGTACTTCATATGGTGCTTTTCTGGCGTATAGAATGTGATTCATTTACTTACCAGGTGTGATCAGCATACACTTATGATCACTATTTACGTGTCCTGTATTCCAATTTATGTGAATACATGTTTGACATAAGGAATAAAGAAATACTATAATACCTTATTTGGATTGAAGAAATGGAATGGAGAAAGGAATGAAATTAAGCATTGCAAGTGTATGTTTGGTTGTTGTTAGTGGGTGGTGTGATAAAGTGGCAAACTTTGCCACATACATCCATTCTCATTCCATTGGAATGAATCTCATTCCACCACCTCCCACATGGAATGGAAATCAAGGGAACGAAATGAATTTTTATTCCATCCGAATCGTTTATCTGCTGAAATGATTACCAAATACACTATTTTTCATTCCATTCATTTCTCTATTCCATTCCTCCAATCCTAATGGATATTAAGTCATCAAACTTGTATAAAATTGATATTATGGAGAGGAAAAAAAAACTGACTATAAGCCTTGCATTAATAGATTACTCAAGTAAATGATTTCAGGTTTTTGTAGGGAATTATTTGTCACCCACAATATATTATTGAACAGACAAATCATTACATTTATTTATTTTTCTTAAGGAATTGAAAGATGTGATCTTGAAGTTGTCTTATGAGTGCTTACATGGAGGAAGTGGAGCTCCACACAGGCCAGGATTACCCATAAATGCAGATATAGGAATATTAGCCTTATGAGGAGGAATTCTCCCGGTTAGCCGATTTCCAGACACATCAAACTCTTGAAGACCCTCCAAATTCAGCACATTTTCTGGAATACTGCCACTCAAGTAGTTTCTTGAAAGCTGAAGTGTTGTCAATTCCTTAGCATTTCCAATCTCCTCTGGTATTTTCCCAGTAAGCCCATCATTCACTAGTTTTAGTAGTTGAAGTCGACTTAATTTCCCCACTGACTTAGGTATAAATCCTTCCAATGAATTGTTTGACAGAATTAGGGACAGAATAGAAGCCATGGCTGCTTTATCTCTAATATCCTCATCAATCGGTCCAACAAACATATTGTAGGAAAGATCAATGTAGTCATATGTGCCTCGTGGGTCTTCAACATTTTTCGTGAAAATTGTGTGTAGATGACCTGAGAACTTGTTGGAGTGAAGATCAAGAACCATGAGGAGTGACAAGTTCTTGAACTCAACTGGGATCGACGAATGGAATCCATTATTTGACAAGTTAAGGAATGAAAGGTTGGTCATATTTCCAATCCAACTAGGTAGTTTTCCTGTCAATGAATTGCTTGATAAATCAAGTGTTGACATGGATGATGATGAAGCTAACAACCTCGGAAATTTCCCTTTGAGCCCGGTGTTTGCTAAATTTAGCCCCAAAAGATTCATTTTTAATAACCAAATAGGAAAACTCACTAGTGCCAGAGGATTGAATGAAATATCAAACGTTTGTAAATTTTGTAATTTAGCAAGCTGAGGAGGAAGTGGACCTGAGAGTTTGTTCCTTGACAAATCCAATATCTGAAGGTTCTGAAGATTGCCAAAACTATAAGGGATCATTCCTGTAAGGCGGTTGTTAGACAAGTATATTTCAGAAAGATTGGCAAGGTATCCAATGGTATCCGGAAGTTTTCCACTGAATTTGTTGTTCGATAAAAGTAGCCTTTCAATCTTTCGAAGCTGCCCAATTGCTGCAATATTGCCACTCAGCTTGTTTTCTGAAAGGCGGAAAAATTGAAGAGAACTGAGTTTATCTAAGGAAGAAGGAATCTTTCCCGTTAACTGGTTATGGTTTAGGTAAAAAACTTCTAATTTGGAAAGTTCGCCAATGGATTTTGGTATGCTTCCAGTGATCTGATTTTGGGACAAATCAACATAGTTTAGTAACTTGAGCTTTCCAATGGTTTCTGGGATACTACCCGAAAAATTATTTTTGTGTAAATCAAGCATTGTTAGCAAAGTCAAGTTGCCAACTGAAAAGGGTATAGGCCCGGTGAATTTATTCCACGAAAGAACAAGGTCTGAAAGCGAAGTGAAAGCTATGAAAAGAGCTGGAGGGAGAGAGCCAGATAGAGAATTGTCATTTAGATAGAGTTTTTCGAGGCGAAAAAGATTGCTAAATGTGACAGGTATCGGTCCGGTTAAATTGTTTGTGTCAAGAAAGAGAAGTTTAAGATGTGACAACTTGCCAAGTTCTGCTGGAATGTGACCTTTTAAGTCCTTGAGGTTACTAAGGTCAAGGAGTTGAAGGAATGAAAGGTTGCCGAGAAATGGGGACAGAGTCCCGGACATGGACGTGTCGAGGGGGAATCCATTGCCGTCGTCTGAGATGAGGCCGGAGCGAGAGACGTTTATGACTGGTCCGGCGGAATCGCAAGATATGCCTGACCAAGATTTGCAGCAATCTGAGGTAGGTGTCCATGTGTTTAATAGATTTGAAGGGTCATGTGTGATTTTGTTTTTGAAGTGTAGTAATGCTTCCTTGTCTACTGCATTGCAAGATTTTGATGATACTAAGAATGGAAAGGAGAAGTAGATGGAAGATAATAGAACGAAAATGTTTATAGATCTGTATATGTCCATTATTAGATAGAGGCTGCAGGAGTTGGAGAAAGCTTGAGTTGTGAGAGTAATTAGTCTTCGTGGGAAATATAGTTGATTGAAACTTGAAACATATACTTTTTCATATTTTGACTTCAGGCAGTCCAAATTAGACCATACTTCTGTCGTGCTAATAACTTGAAAGTCTCAATTTTCCCCCTCCATCGTAGGAGTAATTTAGGTTTTATTCATTGATTATATACCAAGGTCAAAGTACTTTCATTGAAAAGTACTTTTATGACTACTAGAAAGTTGGTCATTACTTAGATGAGACACAATCCATTCGAAGTGGAAAGAAAATACTTCCTCCATTTTACAAAGATCCAATTTATAAAATTTGAGACTCTTTCTGTAAAACTGAGGGAAATTGATGAGAATGAGTCTTTTTTTAACATTAAGTAGTTGTGATATTATAATGAAATTATAAAGGTAAATTTAATAATATTATGTTATTTTATAATATTTTCAATAAAATAATAACTCTTTTCGTGGAACAAAAAAAAATACTCTTTTTATGGAACAGAAGCATCACTACTTTTGATTATGAAAAATAAGAAATGCAAACTTTACTATTAATTTGAACATGCATGTTGACAAAATTGTCGGTGGTGCTCTTTTATCATAAGAGAGCGCAAATTGTGGAGAAATAAATTCACCTATTAAGTGCGAACTTGAGTCAACTGACTCAATCGGGTGAAGCTGAGGAGAAAGGTAGAATTAGATATCGAGGGGGTTTAAGCACCATCAGCTTGAAAAACATGTCAAAAATGATTAGAGCATGGCCTATATGGATTTTAAACTATTAACATTAACAGATGTAATGAGTTTGTCCCATGATTTCATTTCATGTTTTTTCTTACAGTTAATATTTTACTGACTGTAGTCCAAAAGTTAAACCAATAATGCATCAAGATGTGGTAGAGATATCCATACTAATTGCCTAGTGATATTAATTGCATATTAATTGGTAATAATATGAATATTGTATTTATAGAATTTATCTAGTTAGATGATGAGAGTCAGCTAGCTATGACCTGAATTTTAGTGACTTGTGATGAATGCCATGATGGTAATAATGATATCATGATGGGTGGATAGCCCAGTCTCTTATTCATACATGTTGAATAAATTGGTCTGCATATAACAAATCAATTTTCTAGAGTAGTAGTAACTTTTCATGAAGTTGTTGGCTTCTGATAGGTTAAAATGACTTGGGGGCTGTTTGATGCTTCTGAATGAGTCTTAATGGCTCTTAATATGATCGGTAAGTTGTTAAAACCCTAGTTTAGGCCTGATTTGTTACAGATGGTAATGAGCCCCGAGAACATTAGTGATTTAACGTGCCTAATCCCACGTTAGAACACCTCTTTCTTAATAATATACTTGTCTCATTTATATATACTAATTTAATTCCCGTGCAAAACATTTTAATATATATTTTTATATAAAAAAAAGAAATTAATAATAAATGATAATAATAACATTAAATATCTTTGTTCATATTTTAATCCTTAAAGAAAAGAAGTGGAAAAGAAAGAAAGTGGAAGTACCATTCTTATGGGCTGTTAGATGTCAAAGCAAGGTTAGTTCTTCATGCTAAAGAATTTTTACCAAGTCCAAGAGGACCAACGAGGCCTTGGGGAGAAGGTAGTGCACTAATTCTAACCTCCTTTCCTGCTACTAGGGAAGCGCGAGCTACTGCTATTTATTATAGTGGAATAAACTCCTACGCCTGTAACTCCTTTTTATCGCATTTTTTCCTTCTACAATAGTCATGTTCACTGCTTCTGCACTTTCAACTCCAACAGGAACTTCCGCATCTTGTTGGTCGATTTAGCTATCGATAAACACACACGCAAGTATACGCGGTCAACAAGTAATATAATGATAAGAGAGTTGTCGATCCCACGAGGAATTAACTCTAATGTATCCCCAAGTACTAACTCAATATCGACTCGATCTAAATCAAACTCTTTGATTCAAGAGATAGATGGAAGTTATATCTAAATTGCATGACATATAAATAACAAGAATAGATAGATAAAGGTCTAAGATTATAATTTTCCCCATTCAAGCATTTTGTCAAACACTTGGCATGCAATGCTTTGTTCAAATATCTTAACTCTCCTTTTAGATCAATTAACCACATAGAATTGACATCCGAGAAATCACAATTACGTAAGAGCCTCTGTCGATGGCCAATTACGAATCTTCCTAATGCGGCATGTAGGTATATGTCTATCCTACACACTATCAAGAGACCAATTTCAAGAATAACTAACAAGACACGTGTCACTAAATCTCATCAATCACCCTTTCAATTACCAACTTTCACAAAGGAAATCATTAAGATTAGATTCTCAATTGGTTGCACATGGTATCTAGGTATATGTCTATCCTAAATACAATCAAGTTACCTATCATTGAGGATAATCAACAAGACACGCGTCACTAAATCTCAATTAATCACCCACAATAATCTTTAACTTTCACATGATATCTTAACTAGGTCTCAACACTATAATCCGTTTGTCAAGTTCATATAGGTTCCCAAGGTAATTACTAGCCAAGCAATTAATCTATAAGCATAGGTTAAGATAACCAATTCATATGAGCAACAATAATCAATTGGAAGAGAAAATCAATTCAAAATAAGCAATGGGTTCAATTACAATCTTAGATTACAAACTAGTTACATAGAGGAAAAAGAAAAAGAAAGATAAAGGATGGCTTCCCCATTGTTGTTGGATGAAACTCCATTGAAGCACCTCCATTGAAGCTCCTCCAAGCTTTAGAAGAACCATGGCCAATGGCCATGGTCTCCCTCTTTTTGCTCCAAGCCTCCTTTCTCTCTCTCTCTCTAAATCTGACTTTGGAACTCTAGGATGTGTTAAAATGGAGGCTACATGTTGTATTTATAGTGTCTTATGCAAAACCCTAGCTTAGCCCATGAAAAATGACCAAAAACCCGCTCAAATTGCTTAAAATCCGACCCAGACGCGCTGCCCAGCAGCCATTGGTGCGCCCGCATGCTGGCTGGTGCGTCCGCGCCCATGCCGCTGCATGCCCGATTCAGTTTTGACGCCTGTTGGTAAAATGGCCATAACTTCTTCGTCCGAACTCGAAATTAGGCGATTCAAGAGGCTACGGAAAGCTGAGAAGTAGCTCTACAACTTCCATAACTGGAGTTCGAAAAGATAATGGCTGAAGAAAGGGTGAAATTGAGCTCTAAGTGGCCGCTGTGTAAAATTCATGTTAAATCCGCTGGTAAAACGACCATAACTCTCTCATACGAACTTCAAATTGGATGATTCAAGATGTTTTAGAAAGCTAAGTCAAAGATATACAACTTTCGTTCTTTGAGTTTTGAGAGATACGGATTGGATCATGGGTCAAATTGAGCCGCAAGCAGCTGCTATATCAATCGGAAGCTCAAAAATGGCAAACAAGGCACCCAACCGTTGACGTTCGAGTAGCTTTTGCTCCATTTCCTACAAAACTAAGCAAAAACACATAAAAACAATATAAAACACATAAAAACAATACAAAACAACATTTTACACAAACATGATAAAAATACATAAAACCAAACGAAATGACTTAGGATTTACAAATTATCAAGCTCAAAAGTGCCTAATTTGTGTATATAAAGCACACTCATCAAATACTCCCAAACTTAAATCTTTGCTTGTCCTCAAGCAAAACAAAACTACACAATTCAAACACTTCTAATACAACCTAACTTGAGCAATGAATTAATAAGTCGACAATGGTCTCAAAGGTTCAACACATGGAACTCAAGAAAACAAACAAAACGTTGCAAGTCTAAAATTTCACTTAGCTAGTCATATCTTGCTTTAGGTCCCTTCCGTGTGTGTGTGAGTACCCAATAGCACTAAACCAACCAAGCTCGGATGAACTTATGTAACCACATTACCTTATGAAATAATCAAAATAAACCCCAAAACAACATGCTTAACACATCACTCAATACAAAGGTATACAAATCACAATTCAAAAAATTTTGAGACTCAAGGACTCTAGGTGAGTGCATTTTATGCTCCATCTCAACCTTAAGCACGCTCATATGGGTGAGTGCGTTTTACGCTCTATCTCAACCCCCTGCAAGATTTGCAATACAATATTTTCTTTCTTTTGTCACAAAAATAAGAGAGTGCGTTTTACGCTCTATTTCCCCTAAGCATGTGTCCATGAGTGAGTGCGTTTTACGCTCCATCTCAACTCACCACATGACCAACAAATCAAACACAACAAATTTGGATACCTTACTTCAAGTGATGTTTAAACGAGTATTAGAGTTTAGAGATATTTCCCACGAGCATTCGGTTATAAAAGTCTTCTCTAAGCATACGACTAGCTCAATACTCATGGGTAAGTGCAAAAGAATGAAAGGACGTATAAGCAAAACAATAACCAACAATAACGATTAAGCACAAAGACTAAGCAACATTTATCCATTTTTCATGAGTTAGAATCAATTCAAACAAGTAGCTATCATTGACCATGGATAAATCAAATTAAATCAATGCTCAAGGGACACGTCTTAAAAATAAATTAAAAAAAAAATTTACTTTTTTTTTTCAACAAAAACACACTTAAAACACACAAATACTAAATTAAAAACACCCAAACACCAAGTGCTACCCCCAAACTTAAAATGGACATTGTCCTCAATGTATAAGATAGGAAAAAGTAAAACAAAGAACTTCCCTGAGAATGTGTCAAGCGTCATTGATATCATCTTTCAAGTGCTCAAAGTTGGGGCGCAATCCAAATTGCTTAGTACTCGATACCTAAAAACAATTAAAGAAATTAAAATGCAATTAAACAACCTATAATGCAAGCAAACAAAATCAAAATCAAAACAAAAAAACTTGGGTTGCCTCCCAAGAAGCGTTTGGTTTATAGTCCTCGACTCGACTTTATTTAAAACATAAATACAAGTTCAAATTAAGATAAAATCAATTGAAATTAATATTGGAAAAACATTAGAGAAATAATTCTCCGGCAACGGCGCCAAAAACTTCTTGGTGGATTTAGCTATCGATAAACACACACGCAAGTATACGCGGTCAACAAGTAATATAATGATAAGAGAGTTGTCGATCCCACGAGGAATTAACTCTAATGTATTCCCAAGTACTAACTCAATATCGACTCGATCTAAATCAAACTCTTTGATTCAAGAGATAGATGGAAGTTATATCTAAATTGCATGACATATAAATAACAAGAATAGATAGATAAAGGTCTAAGATTACAATTTTCCCCATTCAAGCATTTTGTCAAACACTTGGCGTGCAATGCTTTGTTCAAATATCTTAACTCTCCTTTTAGATCAATTAACCACATAGAATTGACATCCGAGAAATCACAATTACGTAAGAGCCTCTGTCGATGGTCAATTACGAATCTTCCTAATGCGGCATGTAGGTATATGTCTATCCTACACACTATCAAGAGACCAATTTCAAGAATAACTAACAAGACACGTGTCACTAAATCTCATCAATCACCCTTTCAATTACCAACTTTCACAAAGGAAATCATTAAGATTAGATTCTCAATTGGTTGCACATGGTATCTAGGTATATGTCTATCCTAAATACAATCAAGTTACCTATCATTGAGGATAATCAACAAGACACACGTCACTAAATCTCAATTAATCACCCACAATAATCTTTAACTTTCACATGATATCTTAACTAGGTCTCAACACTATAATCCGTTTGTCAAGTTCATATAGGTTCCCAAGGTAATTACTAGCCAAGCAATTAATCTATAAGCATAGGTTAAGATAACCAATTCATATGAGCAACAATAATCAATTGGAAGAGAAAATCAATTCAAAATAAGCAATGGGTTCAATTACAATCTTAGATTACAAACTAGTTACATAGAGGAAAAAGAAAAAGAAAGATAAAGGATGGCTTCCCCATTGTTGTTGGATGAAACTCCATTGAAGCACCTCCATTGAAGCTCCTCCAAGCTTTAGAAGAACCATGGCCAATGGCCATGGCCTCCCTCTTTTTGCTCCAAGCCTCCTTTCTCTCTCTCTCTCTCTAAATCTGACTTTGGAACTCTAGGATGTGTTAAAATGGAGGCTACATGTTGTATTTATAGTGTCTTATGCAAAACCCTAGCTTAGCCCATGAAAAATGACCAAAAACCCGCTCAAATTGCTTAAAATCCGACCCAGACGCGCTGCCCAGCAGCCATTGGTGCGCCCGCACGCTGGCTGGTGCGCCCGCGCCCATGCCGCTGCATGCCCGATTCAGTTTTGACGTCTGTTGGTAAAATGGCCATAACTTCTTCGTCCGAACTCGAAATTAGGCAATTCAAGAGGCTACGGAAAGCTGAGAAGTAGCTCTACAACTTCCATAACTGGAGTTCGAAAAGATAATGGCTGAAGAAAGGGTGAAATTGAGCTCTAAGTGGTCGCTGTGTAAAATTCATGCTAAATCCGCTGGTAAAACGACCATAACTCTCTCATACGAACTTCAAATTGGATGATTCAAGATGTTTTAGAAAGCTAAGTCAAAGATATACAATAAACTCTAGAATGCACAAATTATCAAGATTAGAAGTATTCAATAAATATTCAAATTATCAATGCCCATTTTCGTGTTATTTTTAATGCGTTCTATTGTTATTTTGTAGGAACAGGCAAAAATGGGCGAACTGGACAATTCTGAGCTTAAAAGAGCAAAGCAGTCAGTTTCCTAGTACCGGCGCCGCAACGCCAGTTTTATGCTTGGTTCGGGTGCCGTAGCGCCGGACATATTTGTCATTTTTCCTGTTGCAGTGCTGCAGCTCCATTTTGTGCCCAAATCCCGGCGTCGCAGCGCCAGTAAATTTCCACTTCTTACTGCAGGTTCGGGCATCGCAGCGCAGGTCACGAATTTTAGGCAAATCTGAGCAGTTAAATGTCTAACCTAATGCCCAAAATCGCATACTTCACTTTGCAAAATAAAAGAGGAAGAGAGATAGGGAGAAGGAGGCGGCTTGGAGCAAAAGGAAGGGGAGGTCATGGCCTTTGGCCATGGTTCTTCAAGATCTTAATGGAAGGTGCTCCTATGGAGTCTAGCATAAAAGGGAATCCACCATTATCTTTCTTTTCTCTTTTTCTCCATGTAATTATTAGCTTTTTGGATCTATGAATGTAATGAAACTCATTTGTCTAATTTATATCGAATAGTTTTTCCTTTTGATTGGCACCATATGAGTTATTTCAATATATTTTGTGCTTATTGTTTAATTGCTAAAGAATTAGTGATTGGCTTGGTAATCTACTTGAAATTGGAAAATGGATTGTAGGTTTAGACCATGATTATATTGACATGTGATTATATTTGTTCTGTATGTGTTGGAATGCATAATTTGTGTGTAGGATAGGAATATACCTATACGCCATGTGTAACTAATTTGTGAATTTAATATTAATGACTCCTTTGCGAGAGTTTATTCGTGTGAGGAGTGATTAACGGGGCTTCTGTGACATGTGCCTTGTGATCGTTTTGAGATTTGAATAATTTGCTAGTATATAGGATATGAATATACCTATATGTCGTAAATGGTGATTTTTATTTGGCCATCGGAAGAGACTTATGAATACTTGGAATTCTCGGTTGACAAATCATCATGACCGTTATAATCAATTGGAGAATTAGGAGATTTAAATGAAGTATTAGGGGATATTGTGTTCTTAGCTTGTTATCTATTTATTTATGGTATTTATTTATGTTATTTATTTATGTTATTTAGTTTTATTGTAGCGTTAGTTTTTATTACTTAAATCAAATTGTTTGAATAAGATTGAGACGATATAAAGTTAATATTTGGGTTAGTTATTAGAGATAATTTCTTGTGGGATCGACAAACTTTCTTATCACTTTATTATTTATTGACCGCGTATACTTGCGCGTGTTATTTGATCGTGAAAACGACCAACATCATTCACCTACCTCCATGTACACTTTATTATACCCGAACATACTATATTATAAATTCAAGGAGTAAAGGAATATGACAAAGTATAACTCAGAATACACAAGTTACTATGATGATCTCAAGTTCAAGGATCACTTGCACTACTATCACTTTAAGAACTCCTATTGACGGACAAGAAAAACTTCATTAGGGTTCTTTTAAGCGAGTCACGTTCACTGAACTTATTCTCCAATAAGCAGATACACACTTGCTTTAATTTCTCCACACAAATGATTATAAGATCAATCATCCTCTTCAACATAGCATGCATAGTATGTATTAATCTATCCGGAATCAGTAACCCCACATTAGTGATCTAATGATTAGGAACATTTTAGTTTTGAGCTATCTAGAATTTAGATCTCATTAGTATGAACTCTTCATGATTTTAAAAGTATTGTTCCAAAACTATGAGTTTATCCTTATTAATTCAACCAATTAAATATGAATAAATAAATGTCTTTTAAATAAATAAATTATTTTATTAATAAATGAATAAGATTACAAAGTAAATGCTTATCACATCCTATGTGATTGGCTTTAGGGCATACTACTTTCAGTGGATTGATGAACAAAATTTTAGATGTTAAATGCTCCACTTGTATTCCCGAACAGAATGTTGTCTTTCCAAGATCTTTCATTTCAAATTCATCTTTTAAATAAGTAGCAATTCTTGTGAGTTCTTCAGGAGTACCTACAAGATTCAAATCATCCACATATACAATAATGATGGTAAATCTACTTTGTGTTTTCTTAATAAAAATACATAGGCATACTTGATTATTTGTATACTCATCTTTTATTAAATAATCACTAAGTCGATTATACCACATACCACCAGACTGTTTTAACCCATATAACGAGTGTTACAACTTAATTGAATATATGTGACGGGACTTTTATGATTCAGTTATTTTTAATTCTTTTAAGAATTCTCATGTAGATCTCAATGTCAGGTGAGTCATATAGGTATGTTGTTACAATATCCATCAGACGTGTTTCCAAATCTTTCATGGTTGTCATCCCTAGTAGAAAGCGAAAAGTGACTTCATCCATTACTGGAGACTATGTATCGTGATAAGCAATATCAGGTCTTTGTGAAAAACCTTGATCTACAAGTCGGGCTTTGTATCTCACAATTTTATTTTTCTCATTTCGTTTTCGTATAAATATTCATTTGTTACCAAACGGGATTATGCCAGTGGTGTTTAGACTACTGGTCCAATTCCATTTTCAATAATGATTGTAGCTCAATTTAAATAGCATCTTTCCAGTTTCGTCAATCTTTCCTTTTCCGACTTTCTTCCACGTTTTGTGGTTCAAGATCCATGTCAAGAATCATAGTAATATCTGATGCTATAGAGAAAATAAATATATCATCAATCATGACTTTGCTTCGATCTCATATTTTCTCATGTACATAATTTATTGAGATCTTTTGGTACTCATCTCTTATCCCTTCGGTGAGATTTTGTACCTCTTCTAAGGGTATTCCTACTTTTGGAATAAGTGTTATTTCTGGAGCGGGAAATACTTCTGGGACTCCCTTATTTTTCTTTTTTTTTCGTGGTGCAATATCTTTTGTACCAACTGGTCTTCCACGCTTCTGGTGTTGTTTAGATTCTTTTATTGCCTTATTTATCAATTCTTTAGGAATTAATTTTTCGATAGGTATTTTTATCTTTGTTGGAGTATTCACTGCAGGTGTATATGACTTTATCACTTTTCTAGCATCATTAAATGTATCTGGCATTTGATTTGCAATATTTTGTAAATAAATAATTCTTTGAACTTCAATTTCACATTATCTTGTGCGAGCATCAAGTGAATTTAATTCGGATGCATTCCATGATATTTCAGAGGGTTTCTTATTTAAAAATTTCCCTCCTAACGGTGAAAATACAAATTCATCAAAATGACAATATGCATAATGTGCAGTAAGAACATCTCCAGTTAAAGGCTCAAGATATCTAATAATAGAAGAAGAATCAAAATCAACATAAATTTCAATTCTTCGTTGGGCTCCCATTTTAGTCCTTTGTGGAAGTACAATTGAAACATATACTGCACTTCCAAAAACTCGAAAGTGTGAGATGTTGGGTATCTGACCAAGAATTAACTGTATAGGAGAATATTTATGAAGAGTTGTTGGCCTCACTCAAATGATGGTTGCAGCATGAAGAATTGCATGACCCTAAACTGAGGTAAGTAAGTTAGCCCTTAATATTAAGGGACGTGCAATCAGTTGAAGTCTTTTTATTAAAGATTCAGCTAAACTATATTGTGTATGTACATGAAGAGCATAATGCTCAATGGAGATTCCAATAGTCATACAAAAGTCATTAAATGTCATTGGATGATCTGGGAACTGAGCACGTAACTTGATTATTTGAGCAAGAAGTTTAAAGAAGGCAAAATTTCGAGAGGAGAGGAGACAAACATGAGACCATCTAGTTGAAGTATCTATTAAAACCGTGAAATATCGAAATGGGCTAGACAATGGATGAATGGGTCTATAAATGTCTCTTCGGATTCTCTCTAGGAATTTTGGGGTTTCATTATAAACTTTTGCTGGTGATGGTCGAACAATTAATTTTCCTTGAAAACATGCAGCGCAAGGAAATTCACTACTAGGAAAACCCTTCTGATTCTTGAGAGGATGACCAGTAAAATTTTCAATAATGCGACGCATCATAGACGTGCCCGAATGACCGAGTCTTTCATGTCAAAGTATAAAGAATTTAGGATCTAAGAATTTTAGAGTCACAACAATATGAGACTCAATTGCTCTAATATTCTTAGTATATAACCAGAAGAAATTGAATAAGTTTTTCTAGGATGTTCTTCTTTCCAAAAATAGTAGAAGTGATGAGGAGATATTCATTATCATTTTTATTTGTTGTTTCAATGTGAAAACCATTTAGTCGAATATCTTTAAAGCTAATCAAATCTCTTCTTGATTTACTAGAATATAGAGCATTTTTTATAAAGAATTGTATCTCATTTGGTAACATGAAACTAGCTTTTCCCCTCGATTAAATTTGATATGCCAGAGATAGTTCCCACGCTTCCCTTAGTTTTGGTTAGTTGTGAAAAATATTTCTCACTTTGAAGGATTGTATAAATTGTTACACTATCTGCTAAACATATATCTTCCATGTCCATTAAAGTTGGTCTGACGCATATAAAAATATATTAAAAAAACATACATTTTATTCATAATATTATTCATGAGGAACACATAATATTATATATGCAGGGTACAAAATGAAAACTAATAATATTATACATACAGGGTGCTTAATTAAAACAAGAAACTAATCGATATCCCAAAATGTGCTTTCAAAAGGTCCAGTAATATTGTCAAACTTTTTCTTATTATTGGTCATTGTTGGAGCATCAACAATATTCAACTGATGGTTAACAAAGTTTATTTCTGCCACCCTTTCTTTGTTCTTTTGAGACTCCTAGTATAAATTAACCAGATGCCTTGGCGTACGACAGGTACGTGACCAATGCCCTTTCATCCCACACCTAAAACAAACATCTGGTTTGTTCTTTGTTTGTGTTATATTTTCTTTATTTTTACCCCCGACCTAGACTCTTGCCATTTTGGGTGCCCTGAATTGTTACGATTTTGGAATTTGTTGTTGTGATGGCCTCGTTTATTTTTCCGTCCCCAAACTTCTTATTATTTTGTCATCCATTATCACGTTTATTCTGCTAGAATGACGTGTTGTTAATGTCTGACAATAGGGTAGAACCCGTTGGACGTACTTGATGGTTTTTCAACAACAATTCATTATCCGCAACAAGGAGGATAGACAATAAATCACTGAATTTTGTGAGCTTACTTTGTCTATATTGTTATGACAGAATTATGTTGGTGGGATGAAAAGTTGAAAGCGTTTTTTTTCTAATATTTGGGTTTCAGAAACTAGATCCCCACACAAGACCAAAGTAAAGGTTATTCTATAAACATTGGAACTATACTCCGTAATTGATTTATAATCTTGTAGCCTTAAATTTAGCCACTCAAATTTGGCATTAGGGAGAACAACCAATTTTTTGTGGTCAAATCTTTCAATTTTTTGTGGTCAAATCCTTCCTTTAGTTGTGTCCATAAGGTCAAAGGATCTTTGACTGTTAAATATTCAGTTTTTAATCTTTCATCAATGTGATGACGAAGAAAAATTATGGCTGTGTATTTTGTGTCGTATATAGTTGTTGTGTTTCCTGATTCAATGGTCTTTTCTAACCTATTTGCCCTGAGGTGTAATTCTACTTCAAGTGTTCAAGCCAAATAGTTGTCTGCACAGATTTTCAAAATTGAAAAATCTATTTTTGCCAGGTTTGTGTCTTCATCAGCACAACTCAGCTTACCCCCATATAAATCTAAGGCGTGAGACCACTTAAGCATAAATGAGTTACCAGGACTCGAGCCCACGTTTGTGGGGATTTATATTCGGCTTCCCACCACTAAGCCACCACCTCAAGCGATGATAAAATACAACAACATAATATATAAACATTTATATTATTAACATATCCTTCTAGTCAGAAGGTATGCAATCACTAATATATACAAGTGTTACTGTACACATAATAAAAAAATACATGTAAAAACTACAAATGCGGCATACGGTAGTCCGCGTAGATAGATTATTTTTACAAAATGCTAATAAAGAATGAAAACGAAAGGGTATTCACCAAGCATACGGTAGTCCGCTTAATCAGGTTATTCCCACAAGTTAATAAATGGTAAAAAGGTTCCCACCAAGTCTTGTAAGATTAACAAGGATAAATGGTACCACCTTAAATAACAAAATTTAAAAATGGATAACAAAACATGAATATAATTTGACAGTTAAAAAATATAACGGTGGCAAAGTCAAGCCAATAGTATAATACTTAATTGCAAGAATTTAAAGTTTACCATCTCAGTTGGTTAGAGCTTCGTGCTAATAACATGTTATAAAACTGAAGAAATAGCAAAATATGCAAAATAGAAGTATTAGGAATTTCTCCTTGATGTGTTTTTTTTTCATTTGATAAGTTATATTTTATATTTTTTATATATATATATATATATATATATATATATATATATATATATATATATAAAAGGAAACCATCCGAGACCCACCAAACTGCTAAAGCAACAAGTGAAGTGAGAGAAAGCTCAGTTAGAGCATTAGAGAGAGAAAGTGAGGTAGAGAGAAAGAAAGAGAATAATCAGTGAGTTAATTTTCTTACATAACAAGGCTTGTATTCGTTAATATTTCATAGTGGATTTTTAAAATTCCTCATCATAATTTTTTCTAGTTGTGTTTTTTAAGTAAAATTCTTATGTCGTTTATTTTTGTATCATACAGTATTGTGTTGTGTAATCAGTGTGTTTGTATGCTTGATTTCGCAACCCTATCAGCCTAAATGATGAAATCTAATAGGAATAATGTTACAATGTGCAGTGTTAAATAACACAATGATTGACTGCTTTCTTATATCTGAATTATCAACCTAAATGATGAAATCTAATAGGAATAATGTTACAACGTGCAGTGTTAAATAACACAATGATTGACTGCTTTCTTATACCTGAATTTGACTCGACAGTCATTCTAAACTTGTAGTACTCACTGCCAGGCTGCTACAGATTGTCACACGGCTCATTGAGCCTTGTTTTGTCTCAAAATGATGGCCACTTTCAGAAAGTCTGGAAGCCGTCCGATAATCCATTTATCCGAACTCAGCATAGACCAAATAGCATGACTTAAATATTCCCAAGAACATTAGACAAACTCGAATTGCTCATGAGCTTCAGAGTAATCGAGCTTTTGACAAGCTCATTGTATTTTTTCTAACATAAAATATACAAACTAACCTAGAAGAGTTCAGTACTAAGTCAAGCCAGACAAGAAGGTACATGAGCTTCATCAAGCTCGGCTCCCCGGCTCGCTAAAAGGATTCGAGCTGAACCACGCTTAAACAAGTTGGGTCAAGTAAGTCTCACGAGCAACCCCAGTTAGTCTATAGCCCTAGATACAAATGCACTCAACGTCAGCTACATTCATAAAGGCTTTTACGTGTCAGACAAGGCTTTATGGGGGAGGTCATGATTCCTAACCGCAAAATAATATACAAAATACTCAACTCCATATCCCAATTAGTTGCAGATTGAATAACTTTACGACATAGAGAGCCTTGAAAGGAATACACTAACAAAATCATTAAACAAGGTAAACAGCTAAGCTCACAAGATGGCCAATTATCTTCAAATAAGATTAAATGATCATATCCAAGTACGTAAAACAAAGTTGCTGTTGAGCAGTAATTGCTCAATTACAAAACTAAATTGGAATATTGATGCAAAACCAACTATTGATACTAATCATTGGCGGGCTTCAGCTTTCTTCTTCTGCCAGAGCCTATCAAGGGCACTGTCAGCATCTCCCTGCAAAAATGGATGACCAAAAAAATATCACTACTACATTAAGTTGATCAATAAGATGGCCCAGCATAAAGTTTAAAAGGCATTAACAAGTTTAAAAGATGTTTTAGTTGCAGCAGTGTAATATAAAATTATTGTATGTAACACGGTACATGATGCACTGCCCATGAAACCAAATTCACACGAAGAGAGGCAATTTACATAATAGAAGGATCATGAGGATGGTTCCACAGTCCACCAAGATGTCAAAAAATAGTAGTTAAATTAGTTTAACATAAATATAGTTAATACAAGCACGTATAGATCCCAAGCAAGGGGGGGAAATCTGGTTCCAAGGTTGTTACCTAGCAGACTGTATTGGAACTTTGAGCCATTTATATCATGTTTCAGTTGGTTTCAATTGTTTTTGAAAAGTTTCATTCTTGTATTGGAGATATATTGGTCAAATTGATCGGATCAAAAACAGTTCCTTGGTTTTTGACAATTCATGGCTGCATGTATAACCCTAAAAAATCACATTTTTAACATCGTAGTGGCAATTGAAAAGAAAGAATCAAGTCAACCACCCCCAAAAAGAAACATACCAACACTCAAAAACATCACTATTATAGATTTCATTCACAGAAAGGCAATATCAGCGAACTCAAACTTTGATACCAAGTGATCAACATAAAATTAGAGAGAGAACGCATGTAAGATCATTAGTATCTAGTGCAAAGACTTATACACTAAAATTAACCCCACTCTAAATACAAAACGCAAAGGATTGCACAGCAGGGAAAACACAGTAAAAGTGCACCCAGAGTCAAGATGATGCAAATCCTTTATTGCATTTAACATTTTAATGACAAGAACTTACTATATTCAATGTTATTCCAACAGTTTTACGAGCTTATTCCATAAAACAAACTAGTAACACTACGCAGAACAATAATGATTTCAGCCAATAGACATTATTTAGATAAAAATTGGGGAAGACAAACAGGCTGAGTACAAAAAATGAGAAGCAAGTTAGCAACAATATAAACTTCACAAATAGTTTGACATTAGAAAAAGGCAGACATGGCATTACTACCAAAATCCATTACTCCACATATTATCCACCTTAATAATATTTGCAACCTTGTGGCTAACAAATAACCAAGTATCAAAACCTACCTGGGCTCGGATGAAACCACAGAGAGCAAACGTGGAGAATTGACCAGTGTAGCGGCCCGTCTCATCCAAATGCCCAACATTAATCTGGACAGATGCATGATCCTTGGAAGTAATCAGCCTATTAGTGGCAGAGCTGCAACACCATAACAATGGCGGTAAGACACTCTTATTCAACTTGGAAGCAATAATTCTAACACCTGCAGAAGCATGGAATTACATACCACTTCCTGGGGATGTAAAGGTCCATGTTTTGTCCCTCCTCGTTCTGCATCTTGACAAAATGTTCCCACAGCCGCGAAGTTTACAAAAACAAAATACCTGAATTTCACAATAGCAAATTATGCACTGTTAACAAAAAAAAAAACAAATCAATCTAATAATTACTAAGATAAAGCTTAAAGTATCATGCTCATTGTTCTCTAGATTCAAACCCAATTATTCTTTAAGTTCGTCAACAAATGCTCTCCGAAATACTTATATTCTAGCAACTAGCTCACCTCTGTGATAGAACAATTTACTAATGGATATATGGGTGAACATTATTTTTATTTTTATAGGTACATATTTAGCTCACAACCAGGAAATAAATTTTGAAATTCTAGTTTTGGAGCTATAAAAATGTGTCATTCCAAGGGATTATGTTTTCACTTATTCATAAGCCAATCAAATCTCAAAACATTTCATAACAGTATCATTTCAAAACACAAATATGAAACAAAATTATGAACACTAAATACTATACACATTATTGAAAAATTATGATTCTTAATCAAATTACATGTATCAGAACAGGATAATAATAGGTGAATAAACTACATGAAAATGAATAATGCATAGAAGAGAGGTTTACCAGAAAGAGGAGCGAAAGACGACTGGGGAGTGGAGCAAATTTTCTATCGGCAGGGTATATATATCTTTGACTAATTAAAACCCTAACCCTGCGTTTTAGTGTCTTTATGGGCCCGTATAAGGTTTTCAATGGGCTGGCTTGGGCTTTTTCAAAACCAGTTAATCATAATAGTCCAACCCAATCACCCTCGGAAATATAGTTTAATACAGTACATTTCTTTTTTATTTATTGCTTAAATTAAATAACATAAATTTAATGGGAAAATATAGAATATATATATACATATATATATATAGGTATTGAAGTTTTTCTAACTAAAATTTCTTTATTATCAAAGTTGATGAGTGGATGTAAAACTTAATGTCGACTTTACAATGTATAAAAGTTGAACCCTTTTTAAGATTATAAAAAAGTTTCAACTTTCAAGTATCTCTATAATATGAGAAGGTATTTACTAAAGTTAGAGTTTATTTGTTTATTAATTCATCTAACTAAATTATTTACAAGTTTAATTGTTGATTTACTTGTTCAATCAACAAGATTAAACTTAAAAATCAATGAGAATGGTTTCTTAACTTAGTAGTTGACCTTTATGATATCCGAGCAACTACTCTTAGTAATGATTTTTTCCTAACATACAAAATTTTAAAATGACAAAAAGAATTTGAGCAACATGAGTCAAATTAATCAATAATTTAAGAGTTATGTCATGTATTACAATAAATTTATGTCAAATTACAATTACAAAACTTATTAATACATCAGATTGGTAGAAATTATAAGAGAACCCCACTTACTACATATCTCTCCAAAAAAAATACCACTAAAACTTATTTACTTGATTGACAATTAAAAAATTGACATAAACATTCAAAATATATATATCATTTTTATAACTTAAATATGAAACTTCAAAACAATTATATACCCAACTCCAAAATGGATGCATTTTTACAAATTCCAATTTGTGTTAGAAGCTTTGAAAATTATAAGTAAATGAAAGTTGGAACTTTTAAATATGAACGATATAAATTCATTAATTATGTCACACGAGCGAGAGGACATTCTCCCACACGTGTGTAAATAAACAAAGCGGGTCTTCTATCTTTCCTTCCCGCCAAGCAGTGGGAGTACATATATAGAAGAGAGAAGGGAGTTTCCAGTCTTCTTCTGCAAGCCTCTGCTCAAAATTATGGAGTTCAGCATCAGCGGGAATGCTCTGAAGACCTTCGCGCGGTCAATCACGTGCCTCGCACGCATCGGCAATGAACTCGCCATTCAAGCATCTCCTTCTCAGGTAACCTGCACAGTTCTGAAATAGGTATTTTTAAACAATTGGGCTGTGTTCCTACTTGGTACTTGTGTTAGAATTTGTGCTGTTTTTTAGCATATTAAGTTTAGCAATTCATGTTCTGTGTTTGGGTCGGAATGTTTGGTTTTTTGCTCCAAATTGGCGAGAATTTAATGGTAATTAGGGTTTATAGGGTAATTCTGAAACACCATTATTTGGGCAATTGTTATAAGTAGTAGGTATTATCCGGTATTGTATTTTTTATTTATTTTTATCTTGTCTGTTAAGAAAGGGAGATACAGCACACTGAAAGTTATGTTTATCTAATTTTGGACTGCCTCCTTACCCTATCCCAAAACGAGAGTCCTAATTCACTTTCTATACATGTAAAGTTTGTCTAGGACGTAATTCTCAATGTTTCTCGTGAATATCGAATTTAAGAATAAATTGTTAATGGGCAAGATGCCTGAAGTTTGTGCAAGTGTCCTATGTGAACCATAACATTTGCTGTAACGAATGTCAAATGGGGATCTCATTTTTGGATGAGGGGTATCAGTCCGGTGTACCCTTGGAGGAAAATTTATGAATAGAAGAAGAAATTTATTATGTGCGTGCGTGTGTGTGTGTGTGTGTGTGTGTATATAGTGAGGCTGACTATTAGAGACTAATATTTTTACATCGTTTGCTTCATTGTAAGCAATCATTTTCCATTTTGTTACTATTATTATTATTATTATTATTTTTGAAGTGACTTGAGACTATTTATTTTGAGAAGAGTCAATAAATTAGTAAGATTTTTCAGTGTGAAACTTCGGATATTTTTCCCTTCGAAAATTCTAATACATTCTTGAGGAGTGCTGCAATTCATTATTAAAAAAATTGAGTTGAAAAAAGAAAAACAAGAAATAAGATAAATGATTGGAAAAACTGGTTCCCATTATTCGTTTGTTTAAAGAATTCTAAGGATGTTATTTATTTTTGCCCTTATCATTTGCAGCTCACCTTTCACAGTCTTAACTCATCAAGGTCTGCCTATCAATCTATCTCGTTAAAGCCCTCGTTCTTTGATGTCTATACAATTTCTGGTGGCACTCAGGTGCAGTGCAGTGTGCTTTTAAAGGTACAGTTTAATTTCTAACCGTGGTCAGTGGAAATTACTTTGCTGTATAAGTAAACTTTCTAAGTATGATGCATACAGGCTATTTGTTCTGTTCTTAGGACGCCAATTGCAAATATTGATCATTTGACTGTGCTATTGCCTGATCCCGATGCATCAAAAGTGCAGTGGACACTGGACTGCAACAATGGTAATGCATTTTTCATAATCCTTGTTCTTATACTTCTTCTTACTCAATCTACACATGATAAGATCTCCTACATTCACACCCTGCACTTTGTGGTTGCACCTATATGTTTATGGGTGGACACATGTTTGGTGATACTTGTTATCATAATTGCTACATAATATTTGATATTTGCGCTGAAGATTGAAGAATTTGCTAGAGCTATGGTAATTAGTCATTTTAGGATTCGTGATATTGCAGAAATATTAATTCTTTCATGTGTCTCATGCAGCTACAACACTTAATAGATATCTTTATAAGTTTTTAAATGTACATTTTACGCTGTAATTACTAGACTTTGTCATTCTATAAAACATGAGAGTTTAAAAATGCAAAACAAAATATTTGAAGAAGATTGGGGTTTATTAAATTGGCATAAGCACCAGGGTAATTGCTTGTCATGGAGACAACATATCACTAGTCCTTGACGTGAAGTGAAGAGATCACCTTCACCATGTTCACCTGGCAATCCACTATATTTTTGTTTAGATGATAATGTTGCTGTTAAGACTTGTCGCTGCAAGCAACATGAATTGAAATACAATCCAAATTGCTGTTAAGACTTTTCATGCTCTATGTTTTGCAGTAGTAAACTAAATTGGGATTGAAATTTTTAAGGGATATACAGTGATGGAGATATTAGTTTTAATGTGTGAGAAACTAGAGTCGAATATGTAATAGTTTGCGTCACATAATCATTTTGCAGTAAACCACTTTCTCCTTCACTGAGGTTTGATTAGATTCATGTTCAATTTCGCAGGTATGAGAAAAACCTACTGGATTACTTGCAATGTTGAACCTGACATACAACATCTATCCCTTGATAGGAGAAGGCTTCCTAGCAGCTTTGTTGTTAGGCCTCGTGACCTGAACAGATTATTGGCTAATTTTCAGTCAACCCTTCAGGAGATTACAATCATAGCAACAGCATCCACTTCCTTACCCTCTGATGCTGCAAGTGAAATTGGAGGGAAAGCTGTTGAACTTAGAAGTTACATAGATCCAAGCAAAGGTAGGTTATGCTTCTTAGTGCACTTTATGTTCTCTCTGCTAAGATTTCCTTGAGAAAACTTTTCATTCTCAAAACTTCAATTGTAGATAATGATTCGTCATTACACACGCAACTATGGATAGATCCAACTGAAGAGTTTGTGCAGTACAATCACACTGGTGACCCAGTAGATGTGACATTTGGTGTGAAGGAATTAAAGGTACCTTAAACAACACTTTCACGGGAAAATTGTCTTTATTGCTATGGACAATGATTATCCCAACTGATGAGCCCTCAGTTTTGATGATTGACATTTTTTTTTTATTATAAAACAAAGATGGCATCCATAGTCACCGTTGTCATTACAGCCATATGAATGGATAAATTGATCATGAAGAGATAATCTCCATTATTGGTTTTGGGTATTTGATATATTTGTTTACTTTTTGTGTCTCAGCTTCCTTATAGGTTTTCTGTTAATTTCCAAATTTCAGGCCTTTCTCTCTTTCTGCGAGGGATGTGAAGTTGATATTCACTTATACTTTGAAAAAGCTGGCGAGTATGATAATTTTGCTTTACCTATGGAATATTCTTTTAGTTTGATGCTTCTTCCTTTTTGTCTTGTCTTGACTTGCATTTCTTTATATCTGAAGGATGATGCTTATTTAGGAAACTTTGGGATTGTCAGCGTCCTGAAACAAGTCGTATATTATCCTAGTCCCGGTTCCTTCTATTAAAATCTTGTATCATGATCACGGACAATAATATGTCTAGCAAGTAGCAAAATGTTTTTATACATTTAATGAGTTTACAATCATCTTGAACATAATTTAGCCAGATAGTTAAAATCAAATGATATTTTCACTGAGGTACAAATTTCACTGGGAAATCTGTAACGTCATGTAGACTTTAAGATGATCTTATGAGTTATTTGAGGCCTGGGGATAAGGTGTACACTCTAACTACTCATCTGACCATAAACAAATGCCCAAATTAAAAAAAAAATAATAAATACAAAAACGGTCTGTTGTACAAATTTTTATGAACTTACACTATAAAGAATTTGCAGTGGTTGGTAAACAGTGAATTTTTCTTCCTATAAAGAGATGTTAATGCGTTCCTTATGTTTCAACATCACTCTTCCTTTTTAGCTTTTGGTTTCATAAAAGTTAATCTTGTAAATGAAAATGATTTCAAAACAGGCCTATTCTTATGGCACCAAAATTCGGCCTTGATGATGGTTCCACTTCAAATTTTGATGCTACCCTTGTACTTGCAACGATGCTTGTATCACAGCTCCACGACAAGACTTCGGCAGGGCCTCCACCAACTGAAGCCACAACGCATGATCAGTCTGATCAAGGGGCAGGATCAAAAGAACAAGAGAGAGCAAGGGGAACTGTTTCTGAGCATCAATCTGATCACACAAGAATTTGGTCTGAACTTTCAGGTAATTTTTTCTTCATTTTCTGTAGTGCTGAAAAGCATCATGGATAACAAGAGTTCACATATTCCAAGTTTCAAATTTCAAACAGCAAGTGGCATGAGAAGTGGTAGTGGCGGTGAAGAAAGGCATGTTCAGGGGGAAAGAAATCCTAATACGAATGAACAAAGAGAGATTCAAAGAATTAGTGCAATGCATATTTCTGCAACTGGCCCTGGTGGAGGAAATGTTCCCAATGGTAAAAACCTGTGCCCTAAAATTCTTTTAATTTTTTTGCCTAGTGTATGAGAGTTCTAAGTGTAAGACTCTAAGGTTATGTTTGTTTGCAACTTGCAAGGATTAAGCCTAGGATAGGACTATTTAGTCCTTAAAAATTTTAATCCGATTTTGCTTTCTAAATTTGTACTATGTTCTATAAGTCCGAGGATAATATAATATACCCCAAAATGGGGGACTATTTAATTCGCCGTCTCCCTTGGTATTAAATATTCTCTCACTTAAATGATGACCTTAGCTTTAGAAATTTTAGGACAAAAATACCCTTATTTTTAAGCTATCTCACATATAATCCCCCTCTAAACTAACGCATTGCTATTTTATTTTTATTTTTTTTAAAAAAGATAGAAATAGTGATAGGATTACTAATCCAAGGATTGTTGTCCATAGAATTTTAATCCCTTGAAAATAGTCCTTGCAAACAAACATAGCTTAAGTGTAGATATGTTTAATATACTTGTAATTTTTTATTTTTTTGGATGGTTAGCCAGAAAGTATTAGTATATCATTTGGTAATGTGCAAGGACATCTGGATGGTGTATCTTGTGTTTTTTTTACTCTTATTCATTTTCTTAAATGGAAGGGAAACCAACCGTGGAATTTCAGAATTATATTGTTGCAGCCATTTGTCTCTTTTTAGCATTTGGATCTAGGAATGAGATCTTAAGGGATTTTGTTTATTTTTCTGGTTAAAATCTAAAACCCTAGAGGGAGGTCCACCATGAATTCTGCATTGCTTTTAAAAATGAGAAAACACTTACTTGATGAAGCAATACAAAATAATCTATGTTTTGGGATTTTAGCCTGAAATATAAGTTCGCTAATAATTTTGCATCTCATGATAATTGATGAAGCTACTTTTCGCCGTCTCTACCACCGGACGTTTGGTGTTCCGAGTAACTTGAAAATAACAGATACGCAGAGGGGTTTCCTTTGGATCCGTCTCCGATGGTAAAGTCAGTAATAGCTTCTAGGAGGTTTTAAGATTCTGAGAGAGAGTGTGTAAAAAATACATACCAGAGGTCCCTCATAATTTATAGTCGAATATTTAGGTCACGTGTCCGCGTCGTTTTCGGACTTAATAAGTCCAAATGTAACTGAATATCTATGGATGAGAGTCCATTTTCGCCAAGACTTATCTTCAAGTGTTTGTATAATTGTATACATTGTCTCGTGGGCTAAAGCTCGGTACCACACCCAATTCAGATAATGAGTCATAAATGTCTCAGACATGTCATAGGCGGGTACCATATCAACATGGAGCTCAGGTATCGTGATAGGAGTGGGACCGTGCTAGGCATAAATACCATGCATGAAACTACATAACATGATGGTGGTGCTAAGTAATATTGTGTGTGTGTGTGTGTATATATATAAGCCGTGCATGTAACTTACACCAAACAGGTTGGAAACCACATGCCCTCTATTATATTCTCCACGGTTCAGTTCATTACTAATCTAATAAGCCTTGAGTGGCATGCATTCCGTGCACGGATCATATTAACAATGCTTGGACATCACGGTTCGGGCATAGGCCTATGTGGGATTCGGGAACATGCTTGGTCAACATGGAATAATGGAAGGCTTCGGCATCACGGAGCGCTCGGGCACTAGGTATTGCATGGACCATCCTTTCCTAACAATAATGATATGAGGTGGGAAGACACTTTGAGGAATAGGTTGGACTCATCAAGCGGACAAGACCATGACTCATAAGTCATAACATATTCCAAGATATCTAAGCTATTTTATTGAGCTCTAAATGGTTGTATATGGTTACCTCAGTAGGTGATAGAGTAGTAGTCCAAGTGAATGGTTCCAATGTCAGAATTAGGTAGCCAGAAATGTTTTCGATGTGTTTGATATATCCTTTTAAATTTTAATATTTCAATCAATAAAAGAATAGCAAGTCATCTGTTTACTGATTTATTAGCTCCCATGTTATGGTAAACCGAAGAACCTTAAGGTCAATCAGAGTATTAGTTTGGCTTCAGCTTTGATTGTCATTGATCTCTCTGCAACTAATTCCATACACTCTTTTGCTTGCAGATAGAGCTGAAACCAATGATCATGGTTTTTCACAACGTCATCCTAGTAACTGGGTTGATGCTGATGAGGACGATGATGAAGGGGAGGAACCTGACCTGTGTGTCCAATCTACTCCTCCATATTATGAAGAAAGATAGCACTGATAATGTTCCGTACTAATTCTTACAAAGGGGGTTGTTGTGCTGCTGGTTTGTACTGAAGTGTCCGTCTTTTATTCATTGAAATTTTATATCCTTCATTTTTATTTTTGCTTCCCATAACTAACTTCAGCAAGTTTGCTTTGTCATGAATGTTTTAGCATGTAATTGTATATGAAACGAATGATAGACCTGGTATGATATCAGGTTTAAATTACAATTATATTTGATTAGTAAGAACCAGCGTCTAGCATTGGATATTATGACTTGTATTTGAGCTGCTTTAGAAATTAGCATTCCTATAATGGTAAACCAGGTTGATCTAATGAAAAACCCAGTTAATCAGTCTAGACATAGGTTTACCTTTGGGGAAAGAAATTATGTACTCCCTCCGTCCCAAATTAAATGCCAAGTTTTGACTTTTTAAAGTCAAATTGGCCATTTTTAAAACTAATTTTTATACCATTTTTTCCAAAATATAGGTGAAGAGATTATAAACAAAAGAAAGTATATACAATTTACTACTAATCCCAATTTTTATAATTTTAAAAATGAATTTATATGTGATTGATTATTAGTTTTAAAAATAGTCAATTTGACTTAAAAAAGGCGAAATTGGGTATTTAATTTGGGACAGAGGGAGTAATAAATTAATGCATAATTATTTAATGTTACTGCAGAAGTAGATAGATGTTCATCAGGGATTATAATGGTGCTACCGGGAAGAATCTGGATTTCTTATGAGTTTTGAGTGTTCACGTATGCCTTTCGTATGAAGAGCTGAAACAAAATATCAGTATGGCCTGATAGTTTTGTGTATTTGACATTTGCTCGAAGACGCTAATAGCATTGCATAACTCAATGTACTGTTAATATAGAACGTAGCTGTGGGATCTGAAATCTCTGAACTTTCTGAACTTTTATGATAGAAAGTAGACCTGTATATAAGTTGTAGTATGTCAGTGGCTCATGAGTACATTCCTGTTTTTCTTTATCTCCATTATCTTTAATTGGATAAAAACTTTATGTATGCGTTGAGGGGTTGAATAGAATGAAGAATTACCTTCCCATTTGTTTGAGTTACATTTGGATTGAGATGTTTATAATGAATGGAAATTAGGTCTAACATCGAAGGGCAATATATTAGATTTAGATCTAGGAATTAGCTTTGTATTTCAATACATTTCATGTTGAATCTGGTAGCCTTGTATAGGCAGATAATAACAAGATGCCACATGTAATTTGATGAACATGCCTAGAAGGGTTATAGTTGCAATAACATCTTAATAAAATATGACTCGTCTCCTTGAAAATTTCTTCCCCTTGTTGTCACAATCCAAGACTAGTAGCAAACTGTAAAATTTGATATCCTCACCCCTTCATTTCAAAATTCTTTTCTGTATACAAGTTTTCGTGCTGGGATTAATCTAGAATCATATTGCAAAGTGTAAACTTAAGGATCTGGTTTGATTTGTTCTTTCACCTGGTTTCCAGTAGTATAGTTTTTGTACCTAAATTTTGAAGCACATGTCCAGAATCACTCTATTTTTGTGGTTTGATTTCACTTGTTTCTGTGGAATATAGTTCTTGGATCTAACATGGAGAGTGTTTTGGTTTTCTATGTAGCATGTTGCACTTGCTTTTACTTATCGAAAATAAAAACTAAAACATTGTTTGAGCTTTCTTTTGTGAGAGATGCCGACCTTACATAGTTATTTTAAGGTTAATCAGGATCTCAGTTGAGAATAAGATATCAAATTATCAAAATGCATTTATGCAGCATTTTTAGTGTTCAAATTGAATTTCTTACAAATGAACTTATTTGCAGCTTTATATGCTCTCTTGTTGCAGGTCTGCGCTCTTGTTTTGCAAGCTTGATGTAGTAACTACATAGCCTGGACAAAGTGAGTTAGCAAACAATATTATGGTGCTTTATACTAGTAAGTAACTTGGGTCTGGGGGCATCTTCTTTTCCTGTTTTTTTTTTCATGGCAATACTTAGATTCTGTATGACTTGTCAATTGTCATAGATGTTTTTCTAAGGGGGAAGTGCATATAGATTTAGACTGTAAAATCCTCTTTGTGGAACTTCAACCAATATATTTGTTGGAACAGTTTCTGGTTCAATTGATGCCCTGCTGAATTTATTGACTAGGAACTTATATACAACAACAATCAAAATCATAAGTTAAAACTTTGCTGAAGTATCCTTTAATGCGGAAATGTAGGTCTTTTGCCAACTATAACATGCTGAGTAGCAGTCAGTCGCTTCAACTTGGTTGCAGTTTTCTGAGTTATCTGTTATCTATTGACTATTTCGATAATCAAAAGCTTAATTTCGTTGCCAAACATTCTTAATCTGTTGCTTTTATAGTTTAGATGTGTGCTATTCAACCCGTATTTGTATTCAAACTAAAAAATTTACTGAAATATCTCTATGAAGTGCTTTAAGTGTATATGCTAAACATGGATTAATTGAGTTTACTGAAATATCTCTATAAAGTGCTTTAAATGTATATGCCAAATATGGATTAACTGAGTACAAATCTTTTGCCCCATTTGTTGTCTGATTTACTTTCACACTATATTTTTGCCAAGTGTTATTTATCTTTTTTATCTACCATTAATTTTGTAGGTGAATAAAGATTATCTGACATCAATACATGAAATAAACAGGTGATGAGACGAGGAATAAGACAATATATCATAATTCGTTTTACTTTTTACTTTAGTAACATTTTTTTAAAGTAATGCTACGTCCACAAATGATAGGACCCACATAAATATGGTTATATGGAAGGAGAGAAAATAGTACAAATAGAACGAATTTAAGAGTTAATATAAATTGGGATAATATTTAAATTAATAATGAGATTTATGGATTTCTTACATCTTAATCAGGAGTATTATTTATTTGGTGAGTTCTATGATTTATTCATAATAATTTGTCCAAATTGCTCTCTTTTGTTTATCAATTTTACTAGTAAATGTAATGTACCTCATTTACCCTCACTGTGCTGCAAACAGGGTCCAAAATTAGCAGTATATAATTTCTGTCTCATCTTGTGTATCTCTCTATTTTGCATTTCATATATCAGCATATACCCCTATAAACAATACTGACATGCCAGGATGTAATGTTGTATAACAAGATTCTCTCTCTTCTTCTTCTTCTTCTTCTTCTGGTATTATTTTTTTGGACTTTATTTTTCTATTGGTAGGTTTGGTGGAGTTGAATATATTAATTGATTTGCCAT
Organism: Aralia elata; assembly: GCA_034770075.1. NCBI lineage: Eukaryota > Viridiplantae > Streptophyta > Magnoliopsida > Apiales > Araliaceae > Aralia > Aralia elata. The sequence continues at coordinate 71,357,044 of CM068383.1, forward strand.
CTTCATTGACATTTAAAGCTGTCTTGAATTTGTTCATAAAAACCCCATTTAAGTAATAGTGTTTGATTGGGGAGGGCATATCTTCATAGTCAAAAGAAGATTAGGACAACCAAATAACTGAATAAAAATTTCCTTGAAAGGAAAAAGAAAAATAGTACCAGAGTTATTTCTGTATGTGGTGAGAGAATGTCTTTCTTCCTTTCCTTTCGATCTTAGTTTTATAATCAAATAATCTTATCAGGAAAGAGGAATCTGTAAGGGGAGAGAGAAGTAGAATACATCTTATTCCGTTTTGAAATTAGAGATATATTTTTATTACTCAATTTTTGACTAAAATCTTAATTATTCAAATTAATATTAAGTTTTTAAAATTTTCGAACAAATAATATAAATATTGTAATCATATTGTTATTTTTGTAATTTAAATGAATTTATATCGATTAAAATTTTAATTTCGTAAATTGACTTCATAAGTCGACATATCTAAATTTTAGAATACAAATAGTATATACTCCCTCCGTCCTAAATTAATTGCTCAATTTTGACCATTTTAAGTCAAATTGACTATTTTTAAAATTAATAATTAAGCATGTATAAATATATTTCTAAAATTATAAAAATTAGAGTTAGTAATAAATTGTATATACTTTCTTTTGGTTATAATCTCTTTACCTATATTTTAGTAAAAATAGTAAAAAGATTAGTTTTAAAAATAGTCAATTTGACTTAAAATGGTCAAAATTGAGCAATTAATTTGGGACGGAGGGAGTAATATATGTTTAGTAACAAAAAATGATATTTTTATATTTTATATGTTCATAAGACTTTTTTGACCTGTGTAAATATTAATCCCTTAAAACAAATGAGTTAAAATTTGATATGCTTACACGACAATATTAAAAATTTTGAAACGTCATTAAAATGAGGATAATAATATTTAATTATTAATAATATATTGTAATTTAAACATCGCACGTGTATATATAATAGTGTATAAAATTTTAATTTAAAACAAAATGGGGTAAAAAAAAGTTAAATATGACTATTGGAGAGCGTTTTTTTTCATAAAAATTTTTAATATTTTTATATGATACTCTTTCACATGAAAGTGAGATCTATTTTATTTTTATTTGAGAGAGAATATATGAAAATATCAAAAAATACATGTAAAAATATTAATTTCTTTAAAAAATGGTGTTATTAATTTTAAATATTTTGAAAGAGAAGAAACAGCTGGCTAGAGAAGTGGTACTCTACTCCGTATTTAGTTTGGGAACGCGCAAACACCGACCATTGCCTTTTTGTGAACTGTGAGTGGGTCCCATTCTACAACGGCTACGTGCGGACTGCGTCGGCGCTCACTTTTCTGCTTAACGCCGTTTAGGATACTACAACTTGCTTTTCTAGCCGTTGTAACTCCTTTTTTTTTTCTTTTTTTTCTTTTTACTTGTCTTCTAATTTTCCTTTTTATGTATTTTTTTAATTGAATTAAAACTATTAAATTTTAACACCTCATTAATAAATTATTAAATTTTAACTCTTCTTAATTATGCTGCTATTTGAAATGTAGTAATGATAGGCAAGTCAACAAAAGAAAATTATGGTGGATTCTTTTTTTTTCACAATGATGGAGATATTCAAAATATTTTATAAATTTAATAGTATTGCTTGTATATGAGTGGGTATGTCAAGTTAATTTTTGGTCACGAAAAGTCAGATAAAGAAAAATAAATATAATGACAAAAATTGTAATTAATTATAAGTTCTGATTTGTATTAGTATCTTAAATTTATTATTTCTTCTGTTTTAAAATATAGTTTGACCTTTAGAATTCAATTTGATTTTTTTAAAATTGATATTAATCGCTTAATTTGAAACAATACAATTACTTATAAGCTATAAAAAAATACTATTGATCACAAGATCTGTTATTCTTAAAATTTAAATGAATCATTAATTTTGAAATTAAAAATATTTTTATTGTTTTTGAAAATAAAACAAAATTTGATTTTATATATTGAGAATTGAAGAAGCGTTATTATTTATTTCTTACTTTTGTACTGACTTATAATAATTGTGTCCTTTAACGATTATTATTGTCCCATCGTGTGCATAAATATAGAAATAATCTCCAAAAAAATAAAAATTCCATGGTAAATAAAAAGAAACGGAGAATCTCTGACGGCGACGGAAGCTGGTGGTTCGGCAGTAGAATATATAGTACAGGTAGGAAAGAGAAGACGTGTTTTGGTTTAACAGATAATTGAAGAAAAAAGAAAACCCTAGATGCCCTCGTCTTCAACTCGATTGCTTTGTTACCTAGGCCCTTTGTTTTCACTCTAATTACGGCTATGCCCCTTCTCATTTATTTTATTTTTCTTATGCTGTCTGCTTCCTTACAATGTGTTTTAAATTTTTTGCCCGATTATTTTGATATTTTACTGAATAGAAAAGAAAAGAAATTGATGAAAAATTTTGACCCTTTTTTTACACAATTTTCGTACAAAAATGAAAAAAAATTATACGAAAAATTAAATAACATAAGCAAATCTTTTATAAACCCAATTATAAAACTAAAATTATCTTTTACATTATTTTATAAAGTTAGTAAGAACATGAAAATATATATAAGTTTTTTATTTTGTTCTTTTCTATTACGAATTAAGTTTTCTATTCTTTTTTTTTCATTTGAAATTAAGAACATAGTATCAATCGAATCGAAAAAGTTATCGGTTGTATGAGTCACTGGTTCAACCAGTGGTTGAACCGTATTGAACCGGTGATGTCATAAATATATAAAAATATATATTATTAGTAATTAACAAAATTTTACAAAATCTCATTTTTTATGACCTAAAACATAATGAAGCTGAGTTACAATATTATTAAAAGTGATTAATTTTAATATTCAAATTTTTTGGTAGAAAAAATATTAAAAATTAATTAAAATTCAGTTCACTGGGTCAACTTAACTAGTTTTACTGATTGAACCATCGGTTCCACCAATGGTCAACCAGTTCAATCTGAATTTTAGCCAAACTAGTTCAATCGGGCCAAATCAAACCTAGCATATAACCGATTTCTAATTCAACCGGTTGGTCCAGACCGGGTTTCAAAACATTACACAGTACTGTGGATTGTTCAATTTGGTACATTTAAATGTTGGAAAGACGCGTTTGGATGTTAGAAAATCACTTTTGGACAGCTTTTAAAGACTCAAGCGCAGCGCACAAAAAAGATGTTTTAAGTTTGAGACTTAAAATTTGTAATTTTGAGTTAAAAAAATTGTATTTTATAACAAATTGTGTTTAAATAAACAAAATTCTCAAGTTTGTAATGATAGTTCACTAGCAAATTTATCTGAAAATAAGTCTTTGCCTTAGTTTTGATAGGTTTTTACTTGCATTAAAGTTTCTCAACATTCACTTAAGCATGCTTTTTTATTTAATCAAAAATTTAGTTTTACAGTTTAATAGTAAATGGAAAAACTTGAAAATGCTCATGGCTAAGTTTTTTTGGACAAACTCTTTTACTAATATTTATAAGAAATTTGTGACTAATTGTTCCATAATTTTTTCCTTAACAAATTGTTCCATATAGACCTGGCAATTGGGTGGAATGGGTCACCTGTGGACCGGGTTGTTATGGGTAGGATTTTTTTTAGACTGGATCAAAAAGACCTGTTTTTAAATGAGTCATGTTTTCGTAGACCCTGACCCGTTAATGGGTGGGGTGACCTACAGGTTTATTAATTTCTCTTTTACATATATTTTTAAGTATTATTAAATAATAAAACGAAAATTAATTCAAGTTCTTTTGAACAATAAAATATAAATTGTTTTAAGTATTCTAAACAATAAAACTTAAATTGTTTCAAGCAATAAAAAATTCATAAAATCATAATATTATTTGTAAAATAAGATATTATCATCTTTCCCGTCTACTAGAATATATTTTCACCATTATTATATTTTATGTATGAAGAATGGATAGTACCGGTAGTCGTATAAGGATTGGGGAAGAGTGACGACTAATTATAAATAGAAGATGGAATAGTTAGGGTTAACTTATTAATAGATATTAATAAAAGAAAATTAAATAAAAGTAATATTAAATATCAACTAACGGACCGAGTCACCTGCAGATTGAGTTGTTATGGGTTAAGTTTAAATGAACCAGGCCAAAAAGACTCGCTTTTTAACGAGTGACATTTATTCATGTCCAAATCTTTAAATTTAACAAATGAATTGAATGACTCGTGAGTTTGAGTGATAAATTGCCAAATCTAGTTCCATATTCTATAATTTGTTCCAAATGTTTTTGTCAAACACTTTTCTATAAAGATTATTATATCAAAATCTGCGTTGAAATTCGCAAATAGGTAAAAAGAAGTGTATAATTACTTTTGTCCTTAAAAAATAAGATAAAATACATAAAGTGAAGAATAATTATATCATTTAGTAGGGTCTATTAGTATAAAAAAATTACTCATCATTTTATGAATCATGTGGTCTCACAGGGAGAATTTGAAATTTTATTTACTCTATTTTCTCTACTTTTATTTTTTTTTAATATGTGTAAGATTTATATTTTGTTCATTATTTTGAGGAGAGAGAGTAATAAAATAAAAATAATTTAGTTCATACTCCCATGGCATTTCTGTTAATAAAAGCAAAAGCAAGTCCCAATTATTAGCATTCAACTACTTATAACGCAACTTGCCAATTTGTCCCAATGTCCATTCCAATCCATCTCTGATCAGTCCAATAGAGAGAAATTATACAAACACACAAGAAGAGAGAAAGTAGAGCTCTTCTCCTTGTTCCTCAGTCCTTAACAAACAAAAAACCCAGCAAAAATGGCTACTTCTTCAGGTCTAATTACACTTTTAGCCTTCTTCTTCATCAATTTCCTGATAATTTCTCTATCATCCCACCCCGTTGGCGCAAGTGGGGCCCACCTGAACTCTTTTGGGTGGATACCCACGAGATCCGGCTGCCGGGGAACCATCGCCGAGTGCTTGGCCGACGAGGAGGAGCCCGAGCTCGACTCAGAGTCCAACCGGCGCATCTTAGCCACCACCCGCTACATCAGCTACGGTGCCCTGCAGAGGAACAGTGTGCCCTGCTCGCAACGTGGTGCCTCCTACTACAACTGTCAGCAGGGTGCACAGGCCAATCCGTACAACCGTGGGTGCAGTGCCATTACTCGATGCAGGAGTTAGTTGAATTATTATTCTCTACTAATCTTCAAAATTTTCTTAAATTTTTAATTTAATTTTTTTTTCTTTTCGAGATGGGATTGTTTGCTCTACAGTGAGAAGAGAGAAATTTGTGATGGAGATGTTGGGTGTTAATGATGAATATAATTGTTGTTATATATTTTTAATTTTTATGTTTTTTCTTTTTTTGTATACAATTATGATATTTTTTAATCATAATTCATATTTGATAAGTCATAAGTGATACACATTTATCTCTAATTTGGACATATGAATTATGGGGTTTTCTTATTTTGATCTTGTTAGGTTGGAAACTTTATATTTTTATGAAAATAAATTATATACAGATAGATCCTGTAAAAATTTATGAGATTATCAATAGATTTGAATTGTATTAACAGCATGTGTATTTATTATTTATTATAGTAAAATTATTTAATTAAATATATTGAATTTTAAATTCTTTGATTTTTTTTCTTAAATTTCTTATGTGATATGTTCTTATTAAATTATCGACCATCCTTATATAATTTATTGTATATTTTTATGTCTCTGAAGAAAACCCGTTCCCGCTGTTATTATTTGTTTTATCCCAGTCCTAAAATGGAAGTTTCATTTCTTTTAAAAAAAAACTATAAAATGATAAAATTTTCTTTTTTATAAATTTAGCTAAAACTTTGGGATATAGGGTATTTTGATAATTTACAGTTTTTTTTTGTTGAATTGCCCTATAATAATTTATGTACGTATTAAAGTGTAGAATTCAGTTTTATATAATTTTTTGTTGGTGGTTTTATTACTTCTCATATATATATATATATATATATATATATATATATATATATATGGAAAAATATTCCCTATATTTAGTTTCACATTCAATTTTATGTTAACATAGCAAATATTTTTAGTTGATGTTAACATGGCAAAAAGTATAGAAACATAACAAATATTTTTATTTTTACATATATATCCTTAACCAGTTGTGTGGTAATTTTTTACTCTAAATTATTGACAAGGCATATTTTTTTAAAATAAAATAATTATACTGTTGTCTACTTTTTATCATGTTAATATCAATTCAATTTTATTTTAAAATTTTGAAAAGGAAACTCATATTTCTATAACAGGAAATAATATTTTTATATGAAAAGTGTCACTATAGATCTTATAGCGACGATTTTTTCATCGCTATACATTTATAACGACACTTTTTATATAAAAATATTAAAAAATGTTATGAAAATATCAGCTTACTTTTGAAAATGATGTAGTACTTCGTATCAATATGTTGTCATTTGTCATGGTTGGTGCTTTTGAAGGTAAGAAAGTGTTGAGCAGTCTTTTCAAGTTTCCCTTTTTTCCATTTAAGCCATTTGTTCTTTTCTCTCTTTATGAAGGAAAAAGAGAAGAAGAAAAGAGTAAGAACAAATGTATGGTCATATTTGGAAAAAAGAAAGTAGATCATTTGACAAAATGAATATAAGCTCAATGCTAATCACTTCCATAAATTACTTTGTTTACAATAAAATAGACTTTCATTATGCAAAAAATTATTTTTAAAAATAAATTTGATCTTATAATGTCGAGTTCATTTAACTCTTTATCTTGCATAAGTTTAACATTTTCTTTTTTAAAATAATAATAATAATTAAAACATCATGGTAACATTTTCTTCTTAGAAATGCAAATAAGAGAATGATAATCGAAAACATTATTTGCTGATAGTGAGCCATTGAGCTAACAATTTGCCATTAAGAAATAGTAGAAGTAGAGCTAAGCTAGTATAGTCCCTAAGAATTGGAATTCAAAGTGACATGAAAATTTAAATTTGTCATGAGATCATTAGAAACTCATTCCAATCTTTTCAATCAATATGAAATTTGGAGTATTTTAATTTCGTTTCTTTCACTTCTCATTATAAAACTTACAAATACGGGATATCCAGCATTAAAGTTGTGTATATACTAATTAATATTCTTGTTCCACATGCATTCAAACTCATAGTTGCACCGTAAATCTCGAATACGTGTTGTTGTATTCAAAATTTTACATATAATATGACTACGTCGTAAATTTTCAAATTACGTAGTATATTCTGCCATAATCGCACATATATTAAACTCATAATTACACTCTAAATCTCAAATACGCATAATTTTTCGTGAGCCATGACACAATAAGATTTTGAGCCCGAGACATAGGGAGGATATTTTCTCCACACTAGGCAACCAATGTAGCCAAAATCACCATCAAAGTAGATAGCTTGTATGTATGGTATTACTTCTAGAGTTGCACCCTTAATAATTTATTTGAATATCAAGCATATTAAAGTCCTTCACATGCTATGCACAGTCAAATTCCTTTCTTAAAGAATTGGTGAAGAATATAAATCTCAAATATTATGAACCCCAATAGTGTTAGTATTTAATTCTTTGTGTGATATGTTGGGTTGTCAATAGCTAGGGCTCCATCAATTAAAATCAATTTATAGCAAATAGTGGTCCTGTTTGCCAAACAAGAAATTATTCCAAGGGCCCCTCTTAGAATCCCCTTTTCAAATTCCATAAAATATTTTCTGATTCTTTTCTTGAGTTGTCACAACTTGAGGAGGGGTGAGTGCATATTCTAATGTAAAAGTAAAAGCAAAAGTAAAAGTAGCCAATGTGATATTTTCAAAAACAAAACATGTTTGGCGATAAAGTTTAGTAGTGCAACAATGTTGACATGCACCTTTTTTTTTCTTTTTTTTTTTCTTTTCTGTTTCTTGTACAATTCTGTTGTAATCCTAGTGAATCTTAATTCAGTCACTTTTTTTTTTGGAAAATAATATACATTGTGATTTTATATGTTAATTTTTTAATTACGAGTTACGTAAATAAATTTAATTAATAATATTTTTACGATATATTTGATACAATGAGTTAATTTTATAATTCTATACAATCTCATGTATTGATATACGTCGTAATCGTAATTCGATTGAAATCTTTCGCAATATATGACATGACTCTCTTTTTTTTTTCATTTCTTTTTTCTTTTTTTTTGTCTTAGAGCAACTAGAGATTTAGAAGAGAAAGGAAAATACTCCCTCCGTCCCAAATTAATTGCTCAGATTTGACTTTTTAAAGTTAAATTGACTATTTTTAAAACTAATCTTTTTACTATTTCTGCTAAAATATAGGTGAAGATATTATAACCAAAAGAAAGTATATATAATTTATTACTAACCCCAATTTTTATAATTTTAAAAATATATGTATATATGCTTAATTATTAATTCTAAAAATAGTCTATTTGACTTAAAAAAGTCAAAACTGAACAATTAATTTGGGACGAAGAGAGTAGTAATTAGTCAAATCTTGACGTTGCTAGTTCAAACAAATCTTGATTTCACTATTTAGAAAACATGTTACAGCAAAAGCATTCCCAAAAGTATGCATGTCAGGTTTTGTTGTAAGCATAGAAAATATGGTTAATGTGATGGAAGCCTGGTGGTGTGCTTGCCCAACAACTTCACCTGGTCCATCATCTTTAGTTCTTTACCCTACTCATTTTGTAGGAGAGACTAGAGAGCAAAAAATCAGATACAATATATTTTTAAATTCGAAATTCGAAATTGATGTAATTCATTTATTTGTATTTTTAGGTAATCTATAGCTTTTATAATTATCTTATGTTAAAATTAAATAAATTCATATCAATCTTGTATTTAAAAATATTTCAATTTAACTTTCAAAAGTTAATAATAATCTTATATTTTATAACAGATGAAGTATAATTTATATAAAATACGAATATCAAGAGATTAACTACTAGGAAAACTTCTTTAAGGAATGTATTAAAAAAAACTTTTAAGTGTAAAAATGTGAATTTTGCTAACATATTAACTATTATAGATTTCTATAACCATGAATTAACTTGAGTATAAACATTAATTAAAAGGTTGACTTGAATATATTAAGAACACTTGTAACTATGTACAAAAAAAAATATGACTTGCTATGATATCAAAATATTATAAATTTTAAATGGTTAAAAGCTTTTAAAAATAGCTTTAGTTATTATATATGAATTTTTTATTTATTTATTTTTGTATTATAGTGTCAGTATATATGATTTGGTACTAGATGGCACAATGGTCCACCAAATAAATTATGTTGCCTCTGTCCACAGTTGCATACTATTCTTGACTTTAAATTAATAATGAGAGATATTTCATTAAAAAAAATTATGTGCAAGGCTAATAATAGATGTTTTGAATAGAAAATATCAAAAGCTAAATATGAGAAATTGTATTATTAATTAATGACTAAGCAATATGTGTAGTATAATACTATTTATATAATATAATTTGTGTTTTTTAAAACTAACACGATTAAATATAAAATAAGTTAGTATCGAAATTTTGACACTTAATTAAATGTAGAAGTGTTTATTGTAATGAATATGATTTGTTACTTTAAGAATTCACAATAACCAAAAATAAATTTGTAAGTTTACGGAATTGAGTTTCGAGTCAAATTATGTTAAACCAAGTTAATTTTTTTAGAACGTTTATACAACTTGAGTAATGAGTTGATAGGTCAAATCGCGACCAGTCAAATCAAATCAAACTGAGTTAATATTATATTATTCATATGTTATAATTTGTGTATAAACAAATTGAACTAGCTCGATTAAGATTAAACAAGTTAGTATTAAGAATTTGTATATGATTAATTAAATGAGAGTTAATCATGTCAAATGCAATAAGTATGACTTGACACAATATGACATATTTCTACGATTATCAATCCTAAACAAGGTATATATAAGTTTAAGGCACCATGACAAGTCAAATTATGTTGAACCAAGCTAAGTTGAGTCGAATTTTCCTCTCATTGTTAATAAAATCGGTTAATACAACTAGACTAATGACTATCATCAAGTCACGGCTAGTCAAGTCGAATCAAGTTGAGTTATTATTATAGTTATAATTCATCAGCTGATTGTATCATTAATCATTTATTTATTTTTTTTGGTACGAGGAACTTATCATAATTGATTTACTAGCTAGATTTCAATTAATTTTAGTTTCTAACATTGCTAAAAACATTTAGACAAAATATTACCAAATGTGGAGCCAATGAATTTTCCTACTTGTAACCATTAATTGCTGTGTAACATTATACATCCAGTGGACGCACCAAGACGTTTAGCAGATGTTAACATCTTAACCAAGCAACCAGCTAATCATTAATTACGTGTAACATCATATGCTAAGTGGATAAGACACTAATGAGATGGATGGTTGAGGTTGATGTTCTAATTTTCATGACAACCTATAATATCCAGCTCCTATTATATACTCTCGTTATATGTATACTGGCTCTCCAGCGCTGGGAGCACGACGATTTTATCTGTCGCTATAGCATAAAAAATCGACGAACCGACTATAACAACGATTTTGTCAGTCGCTACATCCGTCACTATAACCAGTTTATCGGTTTTTTATGCTATAACGACAGACAAAACCGTCACTATAGCCTATTCGTCTTTGATTCACTAATCGCCAGAGAGCCAGGCCATGTGTGTGTGTATATATATATATATTAACAATATATATATATATATATATATTGTTAATTTTTTGAAGTCACTTCCCGGGGAAAAAATTAATATTTAAAACTTTAAATCAAAAAGTCAAAATTAATCTTATACTTTAAACTGACGGAGTATTAAAAAATAAAAATTCAGTGGTGAGCCCACATTTTCAAACAGCATTTTTCCTTCAAATTAATTCACCCAAATTTGCTCTGTAGAGATTGTAGATAACAAAAATGAAATCAAAAAGCGCGACAGAATGAATATTTAAAGAAAGAACATGCTATAACTACTTTAAAGAAAATATGAACTCACGTAAGAGTATTAGACACAAATGATCCATATGCTAGTCAACATCTAAGTTTTGTAATTTATGATATAGTTGAGGAACCAATCTCCTACATCTTGGGGCTAAAACAACTGATGAAGCTGTTACTGCACCTCACTATATTCTTCAGTATAAGAAGCTTGTTCAAATGAAAATTATACTCAACTGCTCCAGGTTGAAAGTCTACGTTAATCCTTGCTTAACACCATGAAGCTTTCTCGTTCCCGTGATTTCAATGCTTTTAACATTCAATTTCCAGCATGTTATCACAATTCTCAGCACGTTTTCCAGCCATATTTGGTATTTCCTGTTGAAGACCTGCGACAATATCATCGTGGCCAATTGGCTTAATTAGATAATGAAGAGCTATTAAGTATTTTCTTCATGAAACTCTATCAACTGCATTAGTATATACTAAAAACTGGCTCTCTTTAATGGCTTAATGGAAGTTCATAATATTGCTAGTGACTCACAAAAAATGGTTCTCGGCTATGAACATACAGATATGAAAGGATATGTACATCCAAAACAGTATCTCCTAAAGGCTAAAAGTATAGGGCACGAACATGACTAGGATTATTTAATAAAGAAAATTTTAAAAGATATAGAAATATATATACTTTGTTAGAAGATATATGAATATATATAGCTAAATTTTCCAAACACTTGGGACAACTCAGCAAGCTTACTACCAAAAATACACAAACATAGAAATTAGGGTCGTATTCAGCTGGCGATTTGTATCGAAAATAAAAGCAGACACCGAATTCCTCGGTTTGCTCAGGCTACTTGGCCGGTTTTGGCCATTATTCGTTTAAAATTGATCCATCAATGAAACCCTAAGAATTTTCCTCTCATCTCTCTCTCCCCCCCAATTCCTCCTCTAGGTTTATTTGTCTTTCGACATCGCCACTACATAATATATGTTGAAAAAATGATGGATTTACTTACACTGTATGCCATTCGCAAAGCAACTTAAAATGCATCCAGAACTTTGATGCCAGCATTCTTGTCCCATTCCTCTGGCGGGGCTGCATCTGCCATTATCTTTTCCTGACCACGCCAGAGTATCTGAAGCCCAGAACTCATAACTCAGCCCAGAAAAGTATCAAAAATACAAAATGCAGAGCAGAGCATAGATTAAAGTACCTTATCAATGACACCAAATTCTTTAGCTCTTGTGGAGTCCATATAAAATGGTCTTCTCATCACATCGGCAACAGCTTCTATTGACTAGTAGAATATCAATTCATATAATGAGTTCTCTTTCATCTCCCATCAGTTATCCTAATTAAAAAGGAATACTATTTTAATGCCATTTGCTTGGTACTTACATTCCCAGTGTGCTTCGCCAGAAGGTTGACCAGGGTGTCCCTGTTTATTACTACCTGCAAAAACAATTATATCAGTCTTGAAACCAATTAAAACAAAGTATTAGAACTACCCAACATATATACACATGCATAAAATCATTACTTAGGTCTGTCAAAGTAGAGTGCTGCGAGAGGTAGACTAGTGAAGAATCTAACCTAAGACATAAGTTCTTTTTCAACACAAACAAATATTAAATGTACATTCACGAAGGAAGATGTATATATCAACATGCAGCTCCAGTGAGCTCTAAAATCAGGGTCTGCTTAATAGGAAATAGAGGTAAGGCTGCATATATCCAACATTCCTTAGATCCAGTTATTTTGGGAGCCTTGTGCACTAGGTACTGAACTAGGTACAACCATTTTACTCAAAGTGACCAAAGGTTAAATTTGTTCACCCTAATAGTGGGAAAAAGAGGCATTAACTTCAGTCTAACTGAGCTTTACTTTTCAGTCATGGGCTTGTTCATAGGAACCACCCACATTCTCAAGAGAGAAAGAGGGGGGGAGGGGTGCTAAACATGAACCAACAAACTACTGGGGTGCCAGAATGATATTATATTCTCCTGTGGGCCAGAAAGCAGAGCCGGCAGCTCCGTGATGACCGTGACCAAGTGGATCTGCCTTAGTATTGCAGACTTGCAGTTACTATTTATATTTCCGGGCGGATTTTGTTGCTTAATTGTCTTCCTTTACAAAGAATATATAAAGATCATATAAAAATTTAGAATTACATGGCAATAGATTCAATCACGTACTGATATATACTAGAGTTATATAAGAGATTGAAATAGATTTCTGTTTGACACTTGGTGTCTTGTTTTACCAAGTATTTATAAACTATTTATTTATTAATACTAGTCAATTATGTCTCCATTTTGGTTATACTCCTCAGTCCAAAAATTAGAATCTCTCTTTGATTTTCTTACACCCAGACTATGAAATTTGTTTGGATAAAGATAATAATTTTTTAAAATTAAATTGGGTTAATTAAATATTGCTACCCTAAACTCTACCACTCTTATACCACTTCGGTACCTGACATTTTAATTTTTTCAATTAAGGGATTCATCTCTTAATTTTTTTCAATGTCTATCAATCAGTGATGCCATGTCAAAAATTGGTGATGTGGCACGTACAAGTGGGGCAGGGGTGCATATGTGGAAAATAAAAACAAATTTATAGCAATTCAGGAGGGTAAAAGAGTACTTCAATAATTATAACTTAATAAAACAATAAAAATTCTACATATAGCTATCATTTTACTCCAAATCAATCATATTTCCATCTCCAATTCAACTAGATCGATCTAAAGTTCAGCCTTCTTCATCTTTCTTCATTCTTGATCTAACAAGAGCTTGTGTGGTCATCCACCATTGCTACCGAAAACAGACCACCCCCAAATTACTAGGTCAACTAAAAATCCCAGCCCAACAGCTCCCAATATCAAAATTCAGAAACTCACAAAATCAAAAAAATGTCTGGGTTTGAGCCCAAAAAAATGAAGGTAAAAAATAGAATTAGAGAGAGATTTATTGGTGGGTTTTCGCTTCCCAGCAACGGATCTTGGTAAATTCAACCAAATACATCACGACAATAATTTGAGAAGGAATTTGTCTTAGTTAGGTTTCGTTTAAGAAGAAACTTTGATTTTTGGATAGCAATTTGGGTGTTTGTGTAGTTTCACCATCAATGGAAGTAGTGGTGGTGTGCGGCGGCGTAATTGGTGGTGTTAACTGGGTTTGATTTTCTGTTGAAAGTGTTGTGCGACGTAGTTTGTGGTGTTGTGCAGCGACGTTGATATGGCGGTGTGCGGCTGGGTTTGAGTTTTTTTGTTTTCCTTCCTGCCTTCCTGGGTTTGCTTTGTTATCAACTTATTCGTTTGGTCTAATTTGTTTCTTTTAACAATGTTTGTAATTTGTTGTTTTTTCTTCTTTTTTTTTATTATTTTAATTTTGTGTTTTATTTTGTTTTTTAAATTGTTCTCAATTAAATTTTAGTTGGTTTTTAATATCTTTTTCATTTTTTATTTGTGTTTTAATTTACTTTTATAAATATATATTTAGTTACAATTTTGCCCTTTTAATTTGTTGTATATCTCTTTTTTTAAAACACATAAGCATTCAACTTTCATCCGTATGTGCCACATCATGAAATTTTGATGTGGCACCTTCTATTTAATTGAATTGAAATAAATAAGGAGTTAAATCCCTTAATTGAAAAAATTAAAATATCAAGTACAAAAGTGGAATGAGTTGCAGAGTTCAGGGTAGCAATATTTAATTAAGCCTATTAAATTTGCTAACCTTATAATTTGTTACTAAAAATTATCTCCTCTTTTACTACTATCGGTACTTTTTTTACAATTTTGATAATGGCTTAAATTTATTATTCAGAACTATTTTGATAATTATATAATTCAGTAATCTTGAAAGACAGGGTTATTTTCACAAGTAAAAAAGTTATATTTTTACTTCGTATTCCTTTGAGGAGAACCCAGTAGAAATATCACTTTACTTTTTAAATTATCAATTCTTCTAGTATCTTTAATCTTATTTTTTTGAAGAATATTCTTAAAACCTAAATTGCCATAGCTCAACCCAATTCCTAGATCCACCACTAACCGTGACTATTGTTCTACTTCGCATGCCTTTAAATTTTGTTTGGTAAAAGTATACGAGAAATATTGCATGCACAACAGAGAAAATGTTTTGTTATAAAAAGTGCAAAGGGAAATTTACTAATGTTTAGATTTTCTTCTTCTAAACCAACCAAACCATGCATGAAACTGAACTAGAACTGAAAACCCTCATTAGTTGAACCGCAAAAAAAATCCACAGGGAATTGAACCACAAATACTAGTCCATCCCACAGAATTTCTTTACAGGTAAGTGTGGCTCCAAGTTTGGGCCAGAATTTTACCAAAAGCCTAATGTGTTAACCTTAAAACCATCTTTGCAATCAAAACATATACCCTAGAAACTACCGAATGAATTCAGACTCACCTCCTTTGCACGAATAAGCACATCACTTGCCGGCATTAACCCTGATGATGGAACACGGGGCTGCTGTATCATGGCTGAACAATATTAAGTGAGCCCTTGAAATTTTTTGAGGTGACACTTGATTAAAAAGTGCAGAACAGTTGAAGTCACAATTGCAAATCATATGCCACTCTACATCATACCTTTAGCATGTGGCATCATAAATCTTTTACCCTTAGATCCTGAAGCAAGTAAGAGGCATGCCTGACCTATAGCTGCTCCAACTGCAACTGTATGTATCTGCATGTTGAAAATTTATAGTGGTGAATGAGCAATGCAAGAAAGCAGTAAATTTCTTTTGGGTAAAAGACAGAAGGAATAGTTCATCAGAAAGGAGAGAAAATATAAGGGTGACAAATAGGAGGTCCTCTGAATCCCAAAAAACGTAAAATAAAAACAAAGACCTCCTTGCTGAACTATACACCAATCTCTGCAAATAAAAACCAACAAGTGCACTCCTTGAAGCCCATACATAAGAGAGAAAGGAGCCTATTATCCCACAAAGATTAGAAGATAAAATGTGCTCACTAAAAATTCAAACATTATGACGAAGGCAAGGGAGTCTCAGTTCCCTTACTAGACAAGATATTTTTTCGGTTCAAGTGGTATTAGAGCCATCTGCCCCGGCCTAGGGTACCAGGTTCAATCCTTCATGCTGTGCAAGTGGAGAAGGGCCACCAGTTGACTTTGGGGAACAGATAAGGTATTATATGTGCCCTTACTAGACAGGATCTTTTCAGTCAAGCTCTCATCCACAAATTTCAAAGAATCCCAAAAATATTCACATCTCCATAGAACCTTGGCAACCTTATGGAACCCAGATCCCATTAATTCTAAACTGCATGAAGTCCTCCACCAATCTAGGACAAATCCTACCTCTCCAAATAACTTGCACCACAACTCCAAGCAATGTGACAATGAAAGAAGGAGCGTGAGTAAGTCATTACTCTCCAAACACATTAGCCATATATCCATACCATAGTTATCAAGGCGCTAAGGCGAGGCGAGTCGGTGGCCGGGTGACTAAGCGCTTAAGCGATAAGGCGTCCGCCTAGTCGTCCACAAGGCGATAAGTCGTTTACAATACGCAATTTATACGTATATAATTATATATATATTTTGTACATCAAAAAATACATTAAACATAGAAAAATAACTCACAATTATATTCATAGTTTACAATCAACAATATTAAATACAATTTTTTAGTGTGTGATAGATTTTAAGTGGTACCAAAAATATATTTAAATAATATATTTTTTAATATATATCTAAATATTACAATTAAATACACCAAAATATATACATATATATAAAGATATAAGGTTTAAATATAATAATATGTGGGGCATATTATTTCACAGTCATAACCCATATGGTATACAGCTGTAAACCATTTCTAAGTCCAATGATAAAATGACCAGAGCACATAACATAAGTATATTTAGGCTGTGAGAGCACACAAGTATATTATCCATTCACTAAGGGTCACAGCAGGTATCTATAGCAAACCAGAGCATAAGAGGCCCCACACCCATGTGAACATGCAACAGGACTTAAATATTACCACCAACTTGTTTACAAACACAAATACACAATAACGAAGCACAAATCGGCAGACTTCTCAGAGAATTCACAGCTGATTCACGCGCCCCCTTCACCGGCCCGTGACAGCTCCTTTTTTACTGTGTCGGCGCGTGAAAATTCCTTTTTCCATCGGAGTTATATCAGGGTGCTCGTTTCTCCTTGTTCTTTGCACCGTTGTGGTCGTGAGATGTGATTTTCTGAAAAATGCATAAGATCTAGAGTCTTTAGCCTGCTTTCACTAAGGTGTAGCCTTGCCTTGCCGAATGGCCACCGCTCAGACGACTAGGCTTGATAAGCTTGATCCATACACGAGGGTTTAAAGGGTCTGTGCCCTAACCCCTAAACACTTATATTGATTATTGAGCTTGTTATGAATCACAAACCAACTTAAAGCCTTTCCCTTTGGAGCAACCTTAGCCTTAGCCTTCTAAGATATAAGAGGGAACTGAGACAAAGGCATATTGCCAATAAGAAGAGAGAAGACAGAATTGCAGGATAAGGAACCTGAGGACTCCAAACCCAAACACGCCTATTGGCCGAGGAAGAAGCAAATACGAATCAATCAAGAGAAGAAAGATCATTGGACATAGTAATTGAGCTTAAGAATAAATTTTTAAAAATAAATAAATAAATAAAAATTGGAAGTGGATAGAACCTCCATTATGTGAGGTTCCTTTATGTGAAGGGTGTTTCCTCCTTTATGTGAGGTTTGATTGATTATTTGTAATAGTGATGGTAGGTTTGATTGATTATTTGTAATAGTGATGGTGATGATATACTTGATTATGAGATTATATTCTACTCCCCAAGATACGGCTTCAAAAAAAACCTCCATCCAAAGAAGAGAAACAAGAGAGGGAACATTTTGAAGAGAGGAAATATGACAAAGACAGCAAAAAAAACATTACCAAGCCACGTGTCTTCCTAAAACCCTACACGATGTCCTCCCTTTTAAACTGAACTCTTGGGAGGAAAGAGGGATATCCCTAGAAAATGAATTTCTAAGGACTGACCTGAGTAACATATAAGCTATAGGGATTCGCATCCCACCCATTCCTGTGAAGGTTGAACTACTTGTAAAGTTGTAATCATCTTACGTAAGAGAGTAAGATTTCCAAGGGAAATGCCATAATCAATTATCCACTTTAGAAAAATTCTTCAACACCAAATTCCCATACCCAAAGACCACCTGGCAAGGACGACATACTAACTTCCAACCCAGCAAATGATTTCCCGCATCCTCAATGCCCCATCCCAGCAAACAGAAAATGACCCATAATCCTCTCCAAATCCTAACCAACCTTACCAGATGAGAAAACATTGAGGTAAGAAACAAGAATACCAGATAAACAAGATTAAAAGTGTTTAGATCAACCAAAGAAGAAGGATTACCAAAAGAAATTAAAAACTCGATCTACAACCGGGATAAAGTGTTAAACTCTAAATGGAGTCCCAAGATAAGTCAAGGGACTGAATAAAGCACCCTAGTATAGAAGCAAAAGCAGAACGAGAAGAATCATCTATACTAATACATACATGCTACACTTTGGAAATGTGAACTTGAAGCCTCAAAGTACACTAAAAAAATTGAAGGACACAAACAACACATCCTTAAGATATTGAATCCCATAGTCCAAGAAACGGATAGTTCATCCACAAACTGAAAGCGAAGATTCCTAAGCTACTCCTTACCCATCGCTTACCCCAAAACCAAACATGAATTAAGGTCCAGGACCCTACTAGAGAAGCAAAACCACAAAGAGAAAAATGAAGGACCAATTAAGGAGGTTGCAATGGGGGGCCATGCACCTACCAAAATGTTTGCAATTTCAAGACTCACTCCTTCCACAAAAGAAGTCTCATTTACAAAATTTGCAAACTTTAAGGATATATTTTTCTTCCATGTTTTTCCCTAAATATAATGAGTGTCTAGTTTAGTAGTGGTGACATGGTAGTGAAATTGTATTCTTAAACTTGAGGACATTACATGTCATTTTATACTATCATCAATAAAAAGATGACTTTTCATGCAAATGAGACTTTTTGTGGAACGGATAGAGTATTTGTCACACTAAAATCATTACATTTACATACAAGTCCTTGAAATTATATATCTTGTCCCTCCCAAAAAAACAATCCTAGATCCATCCTTAAGAAAAATCATTGATATTAATACCTGCACTGCTACTACTCTCAGTAAGGTTAACCTGAAGCCTTTAAAGTGCACTAATAATTAATAAACTTGAACGAAGTCTAAGAAATGAATAGCAGCATCAATTGAAGATGAGAAACCCAAAGCTACGCCCTATTACAGGCTGATAGCTCGAACTCTCTCCCTCCCCTTGCTAATCATATGACTTAACACAACTTAGGAATATAAAAAGAAAAAAAGAGGACCTAGGATCCCCTATCTCAAACCCTAAAAACCTTAGACTAGGATTTAGGCTCCCCATTAGCAATGACACAAAAATACGAGGAAGATAGGCACCTAAAAACCAAGATCTCTATTTATTCTCAAGAACTTTCATTTCCAAGGCCCGATCCAAATAACTACTACTCAAATCATTCACATAACATTTTTTTAGTCCAATTTAAGGACCACAATATTGTAAACTCTGCTTTTAGTCCCCTTCACAAACTCGTTGGCTATAAAAGACGCTTCTTAAATCCGTCTCACATTCACAAATGCACTCTAAGAGGGTGAAATAATTTTAATAGATTCACACAGGACCCCAGCATGAAAACAGTTCAAAATCATTTGTTACTAACCCTGAGACGACATAATAACTTTGTTCAGGGAAATGGATTCTTTCAAGATCCTACCACAAAAGAGAAAAGGAAGTAATAAGAACCTGAAGTGTGAGCGTCATAGTAACATTCACACAACTATGGCACCCATCTATCAGTGGAGACATCTTTTTCTACTTGCTGACATACTACAGTTTATAAGAGCCCAAGAAACAGAGAATGGATCAACCTTACAAGATTAAGGTGCCCATAAGGTGTATAGAATTGATATGAAAAATATTCCAAGAAACCAACACTGAAAAAGCTTACCTCGTTCTTTAATTGCATCATAGCATCATAAATTGCAAAACCCTCTGTTTCCATCCCAACCTGAATGATGAACATTACAAAGTGAGTATATTTAAGGGAAAAAGGTATCGTGTTTAATTCTACTGATATGTAAGAATACCAAGCAAAACGACATAAAGATATATCCAAACAATGGAAATGTGATCTGATGCTAGCAATGATAGATACAAGGGAAACAAAAATAGATCTGGGCAGCATCTTGGTTGTCAAATAAAAAAGCTATGACTGAAACCAAGATGATAAGTGAGAAGTTTTAGCAATGATATGCAGTTCATGGATAAAATACTTCAAGAACAGGTTGACAGCCAACTGGTTCAGCAAATAATAATAATAATAATAATAATAATTTAAATGAATATATACTCCCTCTGTCCAATTTTTGTAACCCTCTTCACTTGGCGCAAAGTTTCAGAAAGAAGAGTACTTAACAAGACTTCAATTTTGCTTCCCATTGTAGATGTGATGGGGTCCAAGAGTTCTAGCCAGTTACTTTTTTTTCTTTTTTTTCGAACATAAGAGTAATATAGTCAAATTGCCAAACTGAGCCATTAATGCATTGATATGTAAAATAGGGTCACTTAATTTGGTACGTCCAGAAAAAAAATATACTCACTTAAACTGAAATGGAGGTAGTATATAATAAGAAATAGAATAAACAACCAAAGAAAGTTTGAAAACTGCCGACCAGAACAAATCGCATAGAAGGTATACCTAATAATCACATGAGGCAGAAGAAAAGAAAACGTAGGAGGAGAACAACCAAGTGGTTAGCAATGCCAGAACAAATTTCTTTAGAGACTAAAAATATTAAGGCATGGCATCCCTTGAATCTTAAAACGTATAACTATCCATAAAGTAGAACTCTTCACACTTCTCCAAGTACAGAAGAGCATTCCTAAAAGATTGAAAATTAATAAATGAATTAGAAACAACACGAATGGCATATATATGTTGCTGAGTTGGTCAGTTTGTTTTAGAATTTAGATAAGTAGGATATAATAAGACAGACAGTACTTTGGGTCAACATTGACAAAAACTAGAGAACTAAAATATCAAGAAAGCTAGTCATAGTTTATATGCACCTACTGCACTGAAAGGCAGTTTAATGAATTCAGTTCTAGCCTTCTAGGTTATGTCACTAGAATATATACAGCAGGTACATAGAAAATATTGTTTACCATGAAGAGACATGCACATAAATTGACGATAAGCATGTTTGAACCAAGTGTTGAACAAAATTTCTCTTGAAATATGATGCTAAAAATAGATATGATGCAAAAGGTCATGACAAGATATGATGCAAATAGTCATTAAGAGATTGGAATGCTCACTGTTTCACCATCATCTCTAGTAGTTCCAGTAGAATTTATATAAAGATATATAGGCTCTTTGGGATCCATCCATTGCAGATACATCAATTCAGCAATCACAAGCTCTGTTACTGCTGGCACCAACTGATGGAAAATCACTTGTTTATTTAGTGTGGATTATATGCTAATGGTATTGAAGAGAATTGGCATTGAGCAACCACAACATCACTAAAGAACTCTTTTGATATTTGCTTTACCCCGGAAAGCCGGAACTACATCTGCTTGGAAGGCAATATGAAATATAATACCTAAGGAAACATTATATTGTAGGGTGAAAATTCCAGAAAAGCGAAACGGAGTGTGCACGCTTTTCGGTTTGAAAATTTAATCGAAATATAGAAAACATTAGTTTAAAGTGAACAGAAGATTTATGAGTAGATTTTGCTAAAACTAAAAAGAGCACTCATGATCGTCATTTTTGCTCCATCATGTACTAGCAATCATCGGTACTTTGTCATTTGTATAAACAAATTTTCTTACACTGCCAGCTCACCACTTACCGGCATGCCAATGTAAACTATCCTGCCATGAAGAAGCAATGAAGGCAAGTCTGGTGGAGGTCTCCTAGGCCTGTGTTCATTGTATGAGACAGATCTTTCCACCTAATTTAAGCAATAAAAAATGTTAGTATTTGATAGCATACATATTTAGCAGAAGGGATTTTCAGAAAATGATTATCTAATATAAAAAGTAAAATCATATAAAAATATATACATAATAAATGATAGTTAAAATGAACGAAACCACAATTACTAAACTTATACACAACATGCATCATGAGATTAATAGACCATTGTTATTTAAGGCAAAGGGTACACTGAGATGCAAAGGTCCTCTTGGGCCCTAGGCACAAAGTGTAATGCGCGAGTTTTTTTGTTTTGTTTTGTTTGTCGGTTTTTTTTTTTTTGGGGGGGGGGGGCATCGAAGGGAGGTGAAAATCCTCAGATAGTACCATATATATATATATATATATATTAGTAATATATATGATGCTACATATAACATCGTAACAATAAAGTATGTTATGCTTAAATTGACAATATATGGCATAAATGCACTCAAATAACAATCATTTTGCAAGATATATGACAAATTTTTAATAAGTGTCATACCTTTAAGAAGCATACAAATTCTAAATAGTGAACCAAAAAAAAATTATTTTTAAAAAACACAATTCAACAAGTTAAAGAGATAAATAAATTGAAGAAGCACACATTCAGAAAAAGTTTTTCATCCCTAGTATGCAATCCTAAAACTCTCGAGATCATCCAACTCATCTTGAAGCTCATCCAAGTAAGGGCTTTTTTTCTTCTTGGCCCGGCAGGGCTTCATTTCTTCTTTTCTTGTTTTTGTTGACTTAAGGTGTAATCAGCTGCATAAACTTATATTTTATGGATTAAATAGATCAGATTTGGTGTCCAATCAGCGCTCGCGCCTAAGCCCAAAAAGGGCGCGTGGTGTGCGTCATATTGAGATGCTCCTTAAACCAGGTGAGGCCCCAAACTTGCATCTTGCGCTTTTAATAACAATGAAATAGGCATAAGCACAAAGTTGCAAATGACTAACAATTAGTATGCCCCGAGAGTATGTAAATATCACACAATACATGTACCTTGGGTATGTGTATTGCGTTGGACTTTAAAATGAGCTTTTTGACCCACTTATTGGTAGGCAGATAGAATAAGCACAATATAGGTCTTCTGGCGAAGTAAGCATGCTATGTAGAACTGATTACCTCCCACCCAATTGTCCTCCAAAACCAATACTAGGACCATTCTCAACCACATATCTTAGATAATAAAAGAACTTTATCCTTGGAAGATGAAATTGCATGGGTAACTTAAGTCCAAGGCCCAGCTTTCCACTCATTCAGCTATATACTAAACTTGATCCTAGTAACACTATGCAAAAGGGAATGAGATTCCAAAGAAAATCTCTAAAGCACATACCCACAAGAGTAATTCTTACCCCCCCCCCACCCTGCTTGAATGATAAGACACACTATTTCTTACCCCAAATAATTCTTCCTCTCATCACCTGCTCCCGGTCAAAGTATCCCTCGTCAACTTCTTTAAAGAGATAGTAACACTATGTGAAACAAAGATAGGTAATACATAGATATACTATACAGAAAGATTGAATCAAAGTAATCATATACCTAAGGATATATATGCACCTTTCCACCTATCTTAGAGTCTTACTGCTCAGCCACACATCATTCGGTCGTTGTGGCTGAACTTTACCATGGGATAACTTGTCTAGCTGCAAATTGTTACTATTAGGTAAAATTCATCAAACCTATATTAGTGAGAGTCCGAGCTGATTGGGATTCCTACTCAGCACCTTTAGAGCAGAATGAATTGCTTTTGTACATAAACTGCACTGCCAGCAATGTTGCTAAAGCTCCAATAGCACAATTGTCATATGTTCACACAAAATTCGCTAACAACTATTAAAAAAATAGATGAAGATAATATTATTTCTTAAATAGTTATCACATGCTTCCAATTCATTTTAAATTTCCTTATCTAGATATTTAATCTGAATTCAAATATGAAAATAGATATACATAAGACAATGTCTCTCGATTACTATTATTGCAGAAATGAACAAGTTTCATTAGCCAAAAGGCTACTTCGCATACTGATTCATTCTCAATGACATTAAATTAATATATGAAACTGTATCTACTCTTTTAACCAATCCCTAAGAATGCTAAATTACTATTTAGTACTTCCTCTATCCAACATACAGAGTCCCATGTGACTTTTTGAAGTCATTTTTGAAATCCTAAAAATCAAAATTGATGTGAATTTATTCAATTTTAGTTAATACAATTATAATTATTACTATAAAGTAAAACTACTACTTATTATAAAAATTTGTTCTTTCAATATTTACATAAATGTGTAACAAATTCGTACGTAAACATGTTCATAAATAGATAACACGTAATAAATTTGTACTTGGGCAGGGGTAGCCATGAGCTGGGGAGACTCAAAGATGTCCAAATACGGTGGCATGTCGGAGTTGGCCGGCCGATTAAGGAGCTTCTCCGGTGAAGTTGCAGCAACTGAGGCGAGCTTGGATAGAAACGGGTCGTTAGGGTTCACTGGGGGAATTGGAATTTTCGCACTGTTTCGAGTATTAATAGCACAGTAAGGCTTAAAATTGTGGCGTTTTAGGGATTTTGATGAAGATGAGGAACAGCAAGAGATTGAAGACGCCATCGGAAGCTGCAAACTTGTGGCCATTTCCTACTTCTTCACAATGTTTGGGTTTTGGCGTTGAATTATTTAATCCTAGGAATTTGGATAGTGTAAATTAGGTGGGTCGTAGGCGAAACCGGGTTGGCCCATTGCGCCCGCGAACTGATGCGTGTGTAGGGCTAGGACTTAAAATTGAAACAAAGAATTAGGGTCCGCTAGTGAAAATTCATTAGTACTATAATTCGAATCTAAGCTCAAAAACTAGAGGAACAAAATCAACTTTATAATTAAAATCGGAAACTTGATTTGGTTTCACCAATTTTTAGTTATACTCTCTTAATTCATATTAGTATTATTTAAATTTATATCAATTAAATACTATCCAAATTAAAAATATTTCAATCTCTAAAGTCATGTTTATTTGCAAGTATTATAATCTCGGGATTATAATTCATAAGAGTATAATTTCGGGATTATAATCCATTAATCTAAAACTATTAATTCTAGGATTAAATAATTTTAGTCGCATATTTATTTTTTATGAGATTATTCATGAGATAACTTAAATTAATTACATGTTATGTTTGTTTTTTTCATGATCAATTAAAGGATTGGATAAAAAAATATCGTTTGGACTATTATACCTTTGCCAATAATAACATATTTTAAACTATAATTTAAACTTATTTATACATCAAAAAATGATGAACAATTAATTATAAACTTTTAAATATTGCTAAAATAAATTAGTGAGTTTACAGTGCTTCACCATGCTCTTCGTAACACCCCGAACCCGCTACAGGTTCGAATTGCTCTACACGTCGCAAGCCCAAAGGCTCGCAAGGCAAAAATATAAATAGCGTGCAGCCCAAACAATAACAAATCAACAATAATCCTAAATTAAAATTTAACAATAAATATCTTTCAAATCCAATTCAAAATGAAAAATAACTAAATACCAAACTCGTAAAATAGAGATTCAGCTCCCCGAAACTAAGAGTTTTATCAAAATTCAACGACAAAAAGAAACAAACATTTTAAGCTAAACTTCAACTATCCAAAATGTATCAAACAAGTGCTCGGATATCAACGATGTAACTTGTAAAAATTTATGTAAGAGAGGGTGAGCGATAAAGCTCAGCAATTGACAATCTTTACTATTTAAGTGTATCAAGTATAATTTGTAAAATATTTTTTTCGAAATAACTCTTTGTTCGATAACAATAGTAAATATACTTTTAAAACTAAAACAAATAATAACAAAGCGAATTCACATTCAAAAATGATTTCAATGTATACAATATATCTTTTAATCCATAACCATAACAACTAAGGTTACAATAGCCTTGTAACACGGCTCAAAAGTTCGATAATGTCAATGATCACGCACCCTCCTAAGGTATTTATAAAGTGCACGCTCCCTGAAGGACATCTAAAAGGTGTGAGCCTTAGTAGGTCATATATTAGGTGGTATTTGATTGCATCTTAATGCATCTTAACAGCTCACCTCTTAATAATTTTTAACAATTCATATCTTTGTATTAAGAGGTCCTCTAAATAGTTTAGACTCATATTTGTATCTTAATGATTTAGAGGCATTCGGAGAAAATTTTTGTATCCCAATTTCAAACATTAAGATTCATTAAGAGGTGAACTATTAAAATGTATTAAGATGCAATCAAACACTACCTTAGTTTCGAACCAAAGCATAAACACTAACGGGTTCTATACAAAGTCGGACCAAGGATTTCAAAATGTTTCACAATCTCATCGATATTCAAAACTATACTTATTTCACAATTCAAAATCATATAATCTCATTTCACAGTTCAAAAATAAATATTTAATCCAAAGTTTGAAATAAAAGAACATAACATTTTAATTTAAATGAAAGCCTTAAATAAAACATAACAAATTTTAAAACCGTACATTTAAACATTCGAGTAATTATTAAAGCATACATAAAAATAAACGATAATTTAAAAACACTAAATAGTTCAGAAAGTCATTTACAATATATAATTTCAAAATACTAAATAGTTCAGAGAGTCACTTACCTCGATATTGCGAAACACGAATTTAATATCGAACAAATTCTAAATATAAAATTAAAACAAATAAAATTATATAATTTATAAGAATAAATTCGGTTCACAATATAAGTCGGAATAAATTTCAATTTATTCTCGGATCATTCACAAAATCTTTTATCCATCTTCAATTTTGACAAATATGTCCTTAATATATATGCATATGTATATAATATAAATCATATATTTAATACTAGAGAATCGTATATACTTATTCATGATGGAAAATTCTATATTTTATTATTAAAAGATAAAAACAACATGGCTTTTATTATTAAAGCTATATGGTTGTTGTAAATAACTATATATGTACAATTATAAATCAATCATCAAAATCCGTTTATGTTATTATTATTATATTCATACACCTAATGGTGAACTAGATTGAGAAAGGCCATATGAGCAATACTAGTATACAAGAAAGGAAAACAAAAACAATGAAGACAAACCTGCTCCTAGTTTTGTTTCTTCCGTAATTTATCTCTTTCACAACTGCAAGTCAAAACAATTCATTTCTCTCTCTTAGTTACAATAAACCCGCTACATTATTTTGTGCAGTAAGCGGTGCTCCTATTGTGTGTGTGTGTGTGTCTATATATATATATATTATGAATCAACTCATAATTGAAAAAGAGGATTTAGGTTTACCTATTTGAGTTTTTTTCTTTGCTTCTTCCCTGTTCAGCAGTACTTGTAATACCCCGAATATTTATGTGGCTTATAAATACGATCATATATGGTTAGAGGTTAATTGGGTAACATAAAATTAGGTATCGAGAAGTTTAAAACCTTAAGCCCTAATCAGATTAGAATTTTGTGCTTAATAAAGATCGAAATGATATTTCGAAGCAGGTGTTTTGTGATTATATAGTGTAAACGATGAATTAGGTCAAATAAAAAATTTTGGTCAAGCTGCTTAGTCGTGCTTACATTGACAAAATGATTTATCGTGCTTTCAACGATTTCACCAAAAAGTATCTTGACAAATTATTTTTGACAAGTTGTTGTGTCGTGCTTAAGAATGACAAAGTGATTTGTCGTGCTTACGGTAACAAGCTGCACTGTCGAGCTTGGAAGACATTTTCATTGAGGAGCTTAGAAGATAGGTTCAATTGCAAGTTGCACTATCGAGCTTAGAAGATATTTTCATTGAGGAGCTTAGATTGCAAGTTGCATTGTCGGGCTTGGAAGATATTTTCATTGAGGAGCCTAGATTGCAAGCTGCATTGTCGAGCTTGGAAGATATTTTCATTGAGGAGCTTAGAAGATAGGTTCAATTGCAAGCTACATTGTCGAGCTGGAAGATATTTTCATTGAGGAGCTTAGATTGCAAGCTGCATTGTCCAGCTTGGAAGATATTTTATTGAGGAGCTTAGAAGATAGGTTCAATTGCAAGCTGCATTGTCGAGCTTGGAAGATATTTTCATTGAGGAGCTTAGAAGAATATTCTAAGAATTTGCTAGGTACTAAAGTGTAATTAACCTAGGTACCAAAGTGTAATAAGCCGAGCCCCTAACATGCAATTAGCGAAACTATGTTTTTCTATAAATAGCAAGCTAAGTTCATTTATTCCTTACTATTTTCAAGAGCAGTTCAAGAGCAAAAACACTCTATATTTATATTCTGAGAGATATTGTGAGATAAAAATTACTTTCAAAGCATCGAAGCGCTACGCGATTGGAAGTAAAGCTAGCAAGTACAAGAGGTATACTCTCGTAGTTATAATTTTCATTTTTATGTAAATATACGTTTACAAGCAGTTGTAATGCCCAAATTATTTTAAGTATATAGTACAAAAGTCCTATTTACAAGCAGTTATAATGCCCAAATTATTTTAAGTATATATAGTACAAAAGTCCTATTTACAAGCAGTTATAATGTCCGATTTATTTCTCTTATATATTAGAAAATATACTTTTATAAGCAGTTACTATGTCCGATTTTCTTCAAGTATTTAGTAAGAATACTCATTTTATAAGCAGTTACAATGCTGAAATTATTTCAAATATAATAGCCGAATATTCATTTTATAAGCAGTTATAATGCTCAATTTATTTTAAATATAGTTGATGAATATTTATTTTATATGCAGTTATAATGCTGAAATTATTTCATGTATATTAGAAGGAGTCTTATTTATAAGCGGTTATAATACCCGGAATAAAACTTAAAAGATTTATTCGTTAAAATGCTTAATTAGCCTAGCATAATCCAAGGAAAGGAAAAGTTTGAGGGATAAAAGTTCTAGAGCAATAGTAAATATACTTTCAAAACTCTTAAACTAAACTTCAGCTATCCAAAGTGTATCAAACAAGTGCTTAGATAGCAACGATGTAACCTGTAAAAATTTATGTAAGGGAGGGTGAACGATAAATCTCAGCAATTGACAATCTTTATTATTTAAATGTATCAAGTATAATTTGTAAAATACTTTTTTCGAAATAACTCTTTGTTCGATAACAATAGTAAATATACTTTCAAAACTAAAACAAATAATAACAAAGCGAATTCACATTCAAAAATAATTTCAATATATATAATATATCTTTTAATCCATAACCCTAATAATTAAGGTTACAATGGCCCTGTAACACGGCCCAAAAGATAATGTCAATAATCACGCATTCTACTAAGGTATATATAAAGTGCACGCTCCCTGAAGGACATATAAAAGGTGTGAGACTTAGTAAGTCATATATTAGTTTCGAACCTAAGCATAAACACTAACGGGTTCTATACAAAGTCGGACCAAAGATTTCAAAATGTTTCACAATCTCATCGATATTCAAAACTATACTTATTTCACAATTCAAAATCATATAATCCCATTTCACAATTCAAAAATAAATACTTAATCTAAAGTTTGAAATAAAAGAACATAACATTTTAATTTAAATGAAAGCCTTAAATAAAACATAACAAATTTTGAAACCATACATTTAGACATTCAAGTAGTTATTAAGGCATACATAAAAATAAACGATAATTTAAAAACACTAAATAGTTCAGAAAGTCATTTACAATACATAATTTTAAAATACTAAATAGTTCAGAGAGTCACTTACCTCGATATTGCAAAACACGAATTTAATATCGAACAAATCCTAAATATAAAATTAGAACAAATAAAATTATATAATTTATAGGAATAAATTTGATTCACAATATAAGTCAGAATAAATTTCAATTTATTCTCGGATCATTCACAAAATCTTTTATCCATCTTCAATTTTGACAAATATGTCCTTAATATATATGCATATGTATATAATATAAATCATATATTTAATACCAGAGAATCATATATACTTATTCATGATAGAAAATTCTATATTTTAGTATTAAAAGATAGAAACAACATGGCCTTTATTATTAGAGCTATATGTTGTCGTAGATGACTATATATGTACAATAATAAATCAATTATCAAAATTCATATATGATATATTATAAATATAATCATACACCTAATGGTGAACTAGATCGAGAAAGAGCCTATAAGCAATACTAGTATACAAGAAAGGAAAACAACAATAATGAAGACAAACTTGCTCCTAGTTTTGTTTCTTCCGTAATTTATCTCTTTCACAACCGCGAGTCAAAATAATTCCTTTCTCTCAGTTGCAACAAACCCGCTACATTGTTTTATGCAGTAAGTGGTGCTCCTATTGTGTGTGTGTGTGTGTGTGTATATATATATTATGAATCAACTCATAATTGAAAAAGAAGATTTAGGTTTATCTACTTGAGTTTTCTTCTTTTCTACTTATTTGTTCTGCAGTGTTTCAAAGTCAAATAGTTTTTTTACCCACTTTTCTCTCTCTAGTTATTTAAATTTAAATATCTTTATTTCTTTTGCAAAATATTTTATCAATTAAAAGAGTCATTTTTGAAATTAAAAGTTTGTTACAGTTTAACTAACTTATCCTAATAGATTTTAGATATGTATAAACAATCATTAGTTAATATTCCATTATTTAATTATAAACTTGTTATTATTTTATTATTATATTGATTTATTTACTTTAAGTATGGCTATTACATTCTACCACCTTAAAAGAATTTGGTCCTCCAAATTTCTAAATTACAATTCTAAAGAAAACACGAATATCACACAATCAAGAAATTTATTATTTAACTAATAAACACAATTGACAAAAGAGTTCCATATCTTAATTTTGGTTGCCTGAAAACTAAAACACATGTCCTCGAGTTCGCCTCTGGCTTGCCAAAGTTATCTCTTCCTCCTTTCCATCTCCTTTAGGACACAAATATCACACAATCAAGAAATTTATTATTTAACTAATAAACACAATTGACAAAAGAGTTCTATATCTTAATTTTGGTTGCTTGAAAGCTGAAATACATGTCCTCGAGTTCGCCTGTGGCTTGCCAAAGTTATCTTTTCCTTCTTTCCATCTCCTTTATGTGGATGGTTCTTTGGACATTGTGCAATCTTATGGCCGAACTATCCACAATAGAAACATGCTCCCGTATTTCAGCGACATTCCTTGTCTGGGTGGTTCTTACCACACCTCGAACACTTCAGCTTGTTCTCTTGATTCCATTGGTTTCCTTGATTTCCTCTAAATTTAGTGGACTACGTATTCAACTTCTTCATAGGTCCCCTATGACTCGACTCTCTTTCGAATGGCTCTTCTCTTTTATTGTTCTTCCATTTCTCCATTTATGTTAAGTCCTTCGCAATTACTAACACCTTATTGAGTACCGCATCATATGTGGGCAGCTCAAAAGATGCCACACCATGTCTTATATCGGCTAGCAATCTATCCTCCAACCTACGTGCTTTTGTCGCCTCATGTGCCACCAAAGTCAATGCATACTTGGCGAGTTTTGTAAATTCGGCTTCGTATTGAGCAACCGTCTTACTCCTTTGTTCGAGCCTAATGAATTCCCTCTCCTTTTGTACTCAGACTGTTCTAGGAAAGTACTTGTTGGTAAATGCTTCCTTGAACATGGTCCAAATGTAGGGTTCAGGATTCTCCTCGTGTTTTCTTCTCTCCATAAGCCACCAATCATAAGCCCCACCCTGAAGTTGGTAAATTGCCAACGTCACCTTATTAGTTTCACTACTTCCTAGCAAGTCAAACGCATTCTCCATTTCTTAAATTCACTTCTCAATAATGGTAGGGTCCGTAGCCTTTTCAAAGATTGGTGGGTTCAATCACTTGAATTCTGCTACTATGTCATGTTGTCCAGACAGTTGATTCTCCACTAGCTGAGCTAAAATAGTAGTCAGCTGAGTCATACCATCAGCGCCAATATCATTTTTAGTAGGGTTGCTTCTTATAGGCGGCATTTTCCTACACAAAAAGCAATCCACACTCAACAACATTATACAAAACTAGTAACAAAAACGAATCGAAATAAAAACACACATATAATTGCAATTCAAAAATTCTAAATTTATTTGATTTGAAATACCATTACATGAAAATATTCTCAAAAAGCAAACTAACAACCAACTAACAAACGACAAGTCAATTAAATCCTTAAACAAAACTCTTCCTAAACTCTAATATATTATAAGATTTAATGCCACTTGGTATCATTCTTCTTTACCACTTCAACATATCTATCAAAATTCTCGATAAATTTGTCCACCGCCTCTTGAGGTCCCACTGCACCAGGAAACTCACGTTGGACGGCTTTCTTAAGATCCTCACAACCCTATAAAACTTGTCTCGCGTACATATCTCAATCGCCTACGAAAATCTCTAACGTTATCTCTATGTCCCTCAGTTGCCTCCTAAGGACTTTAACCTCATCATCTAACTTTGCGATCATGCCACGATCTTTTACTTCATCGTTAAAGTGGTTCCTATTCTTTTTCGCCCTTTCTCTCCTCACTAGGGAGCTAGGTCCCCGAGGTTTTTTTGACTCTTCATCCTTAATTCCGTATTGAGATAATTCACGAACAGACTTACGGTTGACTTCTTAGGGGGGCGAAATAGATTTTGGGGTCAAAATCTCCAAATTAAGCTAAGTTATCTACCATGTTTTGATCACCCGTCCTACATCTAAATAAAATAAAATACCCAACTAGCCTCGAGTACTAAACCTCAAATAATACAAAGATTTCTTACCTTATTCTCTATTTAAATTCACAATCCTTAAATTTAGTGAAAACTATAACCCATAGCTAACTCCAAAAATCACTCCCTAGAGAATATGTAGGTTTTTCGACCCAACACATTGCGAGGAGCCACTGCTTTGATATCATTTATGTAACACCTCGAATCCGCTACAGGTCCGAACTACTATATGCTGCAAGCCCATAGGCTCG
Organism: Aralia elata; assembly: GCA_034770075.1. Taxonomy (NCBI): domain Eukaryota; kingdom Viridiplantae; phylum Streptophyta; class Magnoliopsida; order Apiales; family Araliaceae; genus Aralia; species Aralia elata. Next base: position 71,390,255 of record CM068383.1, read on the forward strand.
TAAGGCAAAAATATCCATAACGCGCAGCCCAAACAATAACAACTCAATAATAATCCTAAATTAAAATCCAACAATAAATTAACATCTTTCAAATCCAATTCAACCTGAAAAATAACTAAATACCAAACTCGTAAAATAGAGACGTAGCTCCCCGAAACTAAGAGTTTTATCAAAATTCATAACAAAAAGAAATAAACATCTTCAACTAAACTTTAGCTATCCAAAGTGTATCAAACAAATGCTCAGATATCAACGATGTAACCTGTAAAAATTTATGTAAACGAGGTGAGCGATAAAACTCAGTAAGTGACAATCTTTACTATTTAGGTGGATCAAGTATAATTTATAAAACACAATTTTGAAATAACTCTCAATAATAATAGTAAATATACTTTCAAAACTAAAACAAATAATAACAAAACGAATTCACATTCAAAAATGATTTCAATGTATACAATATATCTTTTAATCCACAACCCTAGCGACTAAGGTTACAATAGCCCTGTAACACGGCCCAAAAGTTCGATAATGTCAATGATCACGCAACCTACTAATGTATTTATAAAGTTCACACTTCCCGAAGGGTATCTAAAAGGTGTGCACCTTAGTAGGTCTTATATTTAACTCTGAAACTAAGCGTAAACATTAAAGGGTTCTATACATAGTCGGACTCAAAATTTCAAAATGTTTCACAATCTCATCAATATTCAAAACTATACTTATTTCACAATTCAAAATCATATAATCTCATTTCACAGTTCAAAAATAAATACTTGATTCGAATAAAACTTGTCTCGCGTACATATCTCAATCGCCTACGAAAATCTCTAACGTTATCTCTATGTCCCTCAGTTGCCTCCTAAGGACTTTAACCTCATCATCTAACTTTGCGATCATGCTACAATCTCTTACTTCATCGTTAAAGTGGTTCCTATTCTTTTTCGCCCTTTCTCTCCTCACTAGGGAGCTAGGTCCCCGAGGTTTTTTTGACTCTTCATCCTTAATTCTATATTGAGATAATTCACGAATAGACTTACGGTTGACTTCTTAGGGGGGCGAAATAGATTTCGGGGTCAAAATCTCCAAATCCCTAAGCTAAGTTATCTACCATGTTTTGATCACCCGTCCTACACCTAAATAAAATAAAATACCCACCTAGCCTCGAGTACTAAACCTCAAATAATACAAATATTTCTTACCTTATTCTCTATTTAAATTCACAATCCTTAAATTTAGTGAAAACTATAACCCATAGCTAACTCCAAAAATCACCCCTAGAGAATATGTAGGTTTTTCGACCCAACACATTGCAAGGAGCCACTGTTTTGATATCATTTATGTAACACCTCGAACCCGCTACAAGTCCGAACTGCTATATGTTGCAAGCCCAAAGGCTCGTAAGGCAAAAATATCCATAACGCGCAGCCCAAACAATAACAACTCAATAATAATCCTAAATTAAAATCCAACAATAAATTAACATCTTTCAAATCCAATTCAACCTGAAAAATAACTAAATACCAAACTCGTAAAATGGAGACGCAGCTCCCCGAAACTAAGAGTTTTATCAAAATTCATAACAAAAAGAAATAAACATCTTAAACTAAACTTTAGCTATCCAAAGTGTATCAAACAAGTGCTCAGATATCAACGATGTAACCTGTAAAAATTTATGTAAACGAGGTGAGCGATAAAACTCAGTAAGTGACAATCTTTACTATTTAGGTGGATCAAGTATAATTTATAAAACACAATTTTGAAATAACTCTGTTCAATAACAATAGTAAATACACTTTCAAAACTAAAACAAATAATAACAAAACGAATTCTCATTCAAAAATGATTTCAATGTATACAATATATCTTTTAATCCACAACCCTAGCGACTAAGGTTACAATAGCCCTGTAACACGACCCAAAAGTTCGATAATGTCAATGATCACGCAACCTACTAATGTATTTATAAAGTTCACGCTTCCCGAAGGGTATCTAAAAGGTGTGCACCTTAGTAGGTCTTATATTTAACTCTGAAACTAAGCGTCAACACTAATGGGTTCTATACATAATCGGACTCAGAATTTCAAATTGTTTCACAATCTCATCAATATTCAAAACTATACTTATTTCACAATTCAAAATCATTTAATCCCATTTCACAGTTCAAAAATAAATACTTGATTCGAAGTTTGAAATAAAAAAATATAACATTTTAATTTAAATGAAAGCCTTAAATAAAACATAACAAATTTTGAACTGTACATTTAGGCATTCGAATAATTATTAAGGCATACATAAAAGTAAACGATAATTTAAAAACACTAAATAGTTCGAAAAGTCACTTACAATACATAATTTTAAAATATTAAATAGTTCAAAGAGTCACTTACCTCGATATTGCAAAATATGAATTTAATATAACAAATCCTAAATATAAAATTTGAACAAATAAAATTATATAATTTATAGGAATAAATCCGGTTCACAATATAAGTCAAAATAAATTTCAATTTATTCTCGGATCATTCAGAAAGTCTTTTATCCTTCTTCAATTTTGACAAATATGTCCTTAATATATATGCATATGTATTTAATATACATCATATGTTTAATACCAGAGAATCATGTATACTTATTCACAATGACAAATTCTATATTTTATTATTAAAAGATAAAAACATGGCCTTTATTATTAGAGCTATATGGTTGTCGTAGATGATACATGTACAATTATAAATCAATTATCAAAATTCATATATGATATTATACTTATATTTATACACCTAATGGTGAACTAGATTGAGAAAGGCCCTATAAGCAATACTACTATACAAGAAAGGAAAACAAAAACAATGAAGACAAACATGTTCCTAGTTCTGTTTCTTCCATAATTAATCTCTTTCACAACCACAAGTCAGAACAATTCCTTTCTCTCTCTCTTAGTTACAACAAACTCGCTACACTGTTTTATGCAGTAAGCGGCAGTCCGATTATATATATATATATATATATATATATATATATATATATATATATATATGTTATGAATCAACTCATAATTGAAAACAATAATTTAGGTTTACCTATTTGAGTTTTCTTCTTTTCTTCTTCTTTGTTCTGCAGTACTTCAAAGCTAAATAATTTTTTTGTACGTTCTTTTCTCTCTCTCTCTAGTTATTTAAATATCTTTAATTCTTTTGTAAAATATGTTATCAAGTAAAATAATTCTTTTTTAAATTAAAAGTTTGTTACAGTCTAGCTGACTTATCCTAATAGGTTTTAGATATGTATAAACAATTATTAGTTACAATTCCATTATCTAATTATAAACTTGTTATTATTTTATTATTATATTTATTTACTTCAAGTCTGGCTAATACACTCTTCCTTCGTGAAATATTTGAGAATCAAATTATCATAAATTAGCACATAAATTAATAAATAAATAGTGCAAAATACATGATATGTGAAATATTAAAATTTCATTAGAAATCGCCAAAACTAAAATTAGAAGAAAGATTAGGATTAGCTATTTTACTTGACCACCAAAATTTAAAGTCTAGAACTATCCATCCTCATTCAAACTCCAAAGTATAAAATATAGTCAATCATTATCTGGAAAAAAAATAAATATTTTTTTACAGTAACTAAATCTAAGCATTGTTTTGATATAAAATTTAGAACTTAAATTAAGTGGTGTGCCAAAATGACTAAATCTGTCCGACCAACTTCATTATCATATATTGCTTCTTCATCTCAATTGACAAGCTTAGGAAAAGGTCGACATCAGCCGGGTTGCTCACTATCGTTGCTGCAACCATTATCTTCTCTTTGTTGGTGAAAGTGACAATGTTGTCAATGATACCATACATATCTCTGCACGATTTGGCTAAGTCCTGGTCATAACCAATCCTTTAGCTCATAAGTCTAAGATGCTAGGCAGTGGTGTTGATCAAATCATTAAAACTATCATGCATTTTTTCCACAATTTTAAAAAAAATATCTTGGCGCTTAAGCTTTTTGTTCCTTTTATCAGTTGCATTAGAATCACCCGTAGAACATGAAAATTGAGCACCTTCAGCATCCTCTTTATCTAACTCCTCTACTACATCACTAAGAGCCTCAATATGTTCTCCTGTAGCTCTATCCTTATCAAAAATTTGTTGCCAATCCTCATACCACGTCAATGGCTTGTTCCATAACTTAATTATATCAAAATCTTTCTACATAAATAAATAAACTCAAAATAAAGTCAATTTCAAATATTTTTAAACTCAAAATTTACATGAATTCATGTAATTTATGTCAATACAAATATGAATAACATAAATTACTTAAAAAATACTAGTTATAAGAATCATGCCAATTTTAAATTTGAAAATATTTTAAATTTATTTTTAAAAAGCCAATATTGATGCATATGAATAGTGACTCATTTACTGTTCATAACTTCACATAAAGGACTCGAATGGAACTAGCAAAAACCAAATTAACAATTATAATCTTTCACTTATTATTTTAAGAATATAGCAAGATGCATAGAAGCCTAAAAAGAGTAGTACTTCCTCAAACTGTACCCAAATATGAACATTTATTGCAGCCTCAAATTTGGCTCATGCACAGTTATAATAGCCTCATTAACTGAAATGGCAAAACAAATCTAAAAGACTTATTTCCATATATTCACTTCTTAGCCAGCTACAGCAATTGGTAAGTACACCACTTACAAGTTACAACTATAGCAACATAACATATTTGTGTCCTTATTAGCGGCAAGGCCTTCAAAAAGTAAAAGTAAAGAATATATAACAAATATATCCCTCGCATCAACTAAAATAGTTACAGTAACATGACAATACTCATCAATCATGAAAAAGTAAAAGTAAAGAAATTGACAACTAATTATTTCAAGGTGGAAATGTATGCAAAACAACAAATAAAGGTGGAAATGTATGTTAGTTATAATTGTGGTTAAGAGTGAAAAATTATTACCTTGCAGTAAGATGTCCACACATCCTCATCCTCTATATTTAGCATTTTTTCGCTCACACACCATGCAATGCCGCTAGTACTTAAAGCACCATAGATACAACCTCATAGTTTTTTTCAAGTTTTTATCTTGGATTCAATGTGTCGCCTTTCACGTAAATCGGTGTTAGGCAAAATTTTCAACATATTTTTCTCTAGTTCTACCACATAGCCATTTCTAAATTGGTCATTGTGTTGCTTGAAGCCCTCTACAATGATGTGGTATAAAGAATCTATAAGTGCTTTCTCTTCAAATTGTGCAGAAGAACGCACGTAGTGATAATACGACATTGGGTTTTATAGGGATAAAATGAAGGACTCCTAAGGATGGACCAACGTAGCTTGAGAACACCAAAAGCTCTTTCAATGACATTACGAGTCGTAGAGTGTTTCATGTTGAAGTACTCTTCTAGACAGGCAGGTTACCTCCTATTTCGCCAAGTAACCAAGTGATATCGTTGTGCCTTATGTGGAGCTAAGAACCCTTCACCATTTGTATATCCAACATCATAAAGATAATAATATCTTGAATTCAATAGATGCCCATAGTTAATTTCTCCTATATTATTTTTTGACTTTAACTCAATATAAAATTAAATCTTATCACTAGACACTTTTAGTCCATTCCTCCTAGTTATGACATTTATAAGCACTCTACCATCCGCAGCAGAGCCTTCCCAACCCGGCAAGACAAAAGTGAATATCATGTCTGCGTACATACTCCCAACACATTGGTCGCAATCTCACCCTTTCTACTCCTATACTTTGGATACTCTTTTAGGGAGACCCTGACGCTAATGTAGGTTCCATCAAGAGCATCAAGACAATTCTAATCAAAGAAAAATTAAATTCAAAACTAATTAGAAGAACACACTTGCATGCAAATAAAATTATTTTGATTATCTAACTTGAAATTTACCTAAAAGCATATCCACCTATAATCAGCGCGTGCTTCAGTAATTGGTTCAGATTTTTTAAGAAGCACTCCTTGCAAACATAAAACCCCCTATAAAATATTAGTAAAATACTTATTCACATGTTTTGAATCATGAACATCATGTGTACGAAGTAATTGACATAACACGTCACATGTATCCTTATTCATTTGGAGTTGTTCTATGGGTGTCATATCCCCAACATTTATGATATCATTCAAATAATCATTCCCTCTCCCTCTTCGAATCAATCTTCTATCTCAATTTAAGAACTAGATAAAACTTAGACCCCTCCCCCTAAAGCGAAAAAATGAACTACTAAACTATCCACAACACTCGTAAAACATATTTAACTAAATCTAGAAAAAAATTGAAATTTTTGACCCATCTTCGTATAATGAGCAATACCCAAAATTCCAATTCAGCATAAGTTCATATAAATTTGAAACAAAACGAGTACTTGAATGTAAAAATTGAAGTTAAATTAGAAACCTAAATTGGTTATTAAAACCCTAAACTTAAACAAAAGTAAGAAGACCATAAACAACCTGAAAATTAAAAATAATGCTAAACTAAACAATATAATATAACTATATAAGAGAAGCAAAGAAGCAATGTAATTCAAACATTTGAAAAAACAGCAATCCCATTAAGGGAAAACCCAAAACCATCAGAATCTAAACTGAACATGTAGAAAGACATCCAAGTACTAAATTCCCTCCATTTTCTCTCAGCAAAACAAACATAATATTATAATCAAATCAAAAAAATTTAAGAGATGATTTCAGAATAAAAAGCTCAAATCTGCGTATTCAGGGGGGAAAGATAAAGAGTGACAACTATATCAGATCTTAATTTCACACAATTTAATTTCAGATCTTAAATCAAACGAATAAAAGTAAAATAACACAAACCTAGCTGAACAATGCATATCAGAAGAAAGAGAGATAGAGGATTCTCACCAGAAAAATCAATTTGAACAAACGAAATAAAACTAAATCATCCTTAAAAGGTTATTGTTGTCGCCGAGTGAGAAAAGTTAAGCGAGACGAGGAGAGGACAAAAAGAGGAGATTGTATATTCAAGCTAATAAATGGATAGAATAGGTTATTGTGGTCATTTTAGAAAAAAGTTTAAGTTAATTTTGTCTAAAAAATTTTAGTCTCAAATGGTGGGGATTATAATACGTGGTTAAACATGATATTAAATAGTTTCCCATATTAAGCTATTTTATAATCCCTGGACTAATAGTCCTAAGTCCAAATTTAAAAACAAACAAGATACTTAGGATTAATAGTCCTATCCCAAGTATAATTCTTGCAAACAAATATAACCTAAAAGGAAAAGAAACAAGAAAATATTTTTATTTCACATTCAAATTAGTATAAGTACTATACAAATTTATAATAACTAAATATATACAATCCTAATTTGTAAAGTGTTCAAAAGAAACACAACCAATCTCTAATAGAAAAGGTTAACTTCTAAAAGATTTTTTATTTTACCAATTTCGTAATAAAATTGGTGAAACACACTACACTAAAAAAAACCACAGTCAAAACAATTACAAACAAATAGTTACACACACTAAACAGATATATCACATGATTTAATCAGAATAATATTAGTCCTAAACTTCATTATTAAATTAATATCCTAACTAATTTAATTTATTTAAACTTGAAATTTTATCAATTCACATGATTAATTGTATTAATAATATATGTAAATTTAAAACATAATAACTGTAACATTAGTTGAAAAAGTGTAATGGATTCATTTATAACTAATTGTCATAACTAAATTAAAACTTATTAAAACAATAAAACTTGAGTTTCATAATTTTATTCAGATTAAAATTTAAAGCAAATTTTGCCAATATATAATTCCATTACAAACTTAAATAAAATTAAAATAATTATTTTCTCACAATCACAACTAAATAAATCTACAATAATTCTTTCAAATATTTAGCTTCGTATAATATATAATTCAATCATTAATTATTTGAATAAATATTTAACTATTTAATTCTTACAACATGTTCTCGAAATCATAATTAATTTTTTTAAATTATAAATATAATAAATTATTATTCATGTCGCTCGTGCTTCGCACGAGGTTGATGGGCTTGTATAATTAAAAACACAAACTTGATTTGATTTAATTTCACCATTTTTTGGTTCAACTTTCCTAATTCATATTAGCATAAGTACTATCCAAATTTATATTACTTAAATACAATCTAAATTTAAAAATATTACTATCTTTAAAAGGGTTAAAAAAACATCTTTTTCTTTCCTATTCAAAGTAGTATAAATACTTTACAAATTTGAATAATTACTACATGTATTCTTTTTAATAGTTTTATTTAGTTTATATATCTTAATAAATTTGTAAAAGATAATTTTATTGCTACAATTTTATTAAGATATCGAAAAAAACTCTTAACATATCACGCGATTTATTTATATTAATATTAGTTGTGAACTTTATTATTAAATTAATATCCTAATTAATTTAATTCATTAAAACTTTAAAATTTATCAAATCACATGATTAATTATATTAATAATATATGTGAATTTGAAACATAATAAATGTAACATTAGTTGTCATAATTATAGTGGATTCATTTCTAACTAGTTGTCATAATTAAATTAAAACTTGAGTTTCATAATTTTATTCAGATTAGAATTTCAAGCAAATTTTGTCAATATAAACGCTAATATAGAATTTCATTACAAACTTAAATAAAATTAAAATAATTATTTTCTCATAATCATAACTAAATAAATCTACAATAATTCATTCAAATATTTAGCTTAAAAATTGATTGAAAGAACCTGCAATATATAATTCAATCATTAGTTATTTAAATAAATATTTAGCTATTTAATAACTACAATTATGTTCTCGAAATCACCCGTGTAAGACCCCAACCTTTATAAATAAAACTTTTTTTTATAAATATTATTCTAGAAAGTAAGGTGTTAAATTGATAAAAAAAGTTAAAGTTAAGGGTGATATGTGCAAATTATAAGAAATAAAAAAGAATATTCGTTATGTCGAGGAATATTCGGTAAATTACGATGGTGCTAAAATAACCAATCATTGGTGGGTCACATAACAAAATAATTGTCGAATATAAAAAATAATAGAAATAACCTTTTTAATAAAAAAAATTATCGGTAGAACTGTTATCTTTAACTATTAAAATACCTGGTGATAAAGGAATTGTAGCACGTGGTGTTCCACAGTAGCACATAGTATTCTACAATAACACATGGTATTGCATAGTATTTTATATTATTGAATCAAGAATTATCACATTAGCAATTGCACAGTATTTCATACTATTGAATCAATAATTGTCACAATAACAACTGCATAATATTTCATATTATTGAACCAATAATTGTCACAATAGTAAATGCACAATAATTCATATTATTGAACCAATAATTGTCACCGTAACAAGGGTAGTAGTGGGAAGTTACGTAATTAAAAGTCACATGTATTAATAGTTAGACAGCCTCATTATTTGAAGTACACTTATATCTGCGATATTAATATGTTAAGTTAATAATGTAGGAAATGGATAATATAATAGTAATCTTGAAATGTGAAACGTGTGGATAACTAATGAATGGTATAGATTAAAATTTTGAAATGTGAAACATGTGGATAATTAATATATGGTATAGATTAAAGATAATCTTGAAATGTGAAATGCGTGAATAACTAATATGAAGTAGATTAAAGATAATATTAAAATATGAAACGTGTGGATAACTAGTGAATGATATAGACTAAAGATAATCTTGAAATGTGAAATGTGTGGATAACTAATAAATGGTATAGATTAAAGATAATCTTAAAATGTGAAATGTGTGGTTAAGTGATGCGTGGTAGATGTTGGTTAAATTTTGGTTATAAATAGGGAGGCTTAACATAAGGAGTTTCATAACTTTCTTATTTATCCTTCATTCCACTCTATAAAAATTATTTAGTATAAGTATCTCTCTGAGTGTGCTAAGGTTACCTTAAGTATTGGTAAATATCAACAAGAGTACAAGAATTATTCAGGTTAGTTTTTCTATAAAAGTTGCACAAGTACTCACACACACACCACACACTGTTTACAACTCCTCATTTAGAAGATTCTTTTTGAAAAACTTCCTTTGGAAGATTGTTTTGAAATATTACTTTATTCCTTTAAAAATTATTTTGTATTTTATTCTACTTTATTTTGTATACTACACAAATTTATGCTATCAAGTCACTTTTAACGATTTCATAATATACGAGTTAGTGTACACCATTAAACTTAAATGTGATAGTTACTAATTAAATTATAAATATACATATAGGTTGATGAACTACATAGAAAGCAATATCTAATTACGTGCTAAGGTAAGTGATATCATTTTCTTTCATACTCCTAAATTTATAGTAAGAAATTATTATTCGTTTCTACAGCCTTATCATTAAATAGTGAAAATTCATGAAATGATTAGAATATCCTTAATAGTTGGTATTTCATATAATATATTTTGACATGAACTTTCCTATTGAATTTTAACCATTATATTTGAACTGTGAACCTTATATTTTATTCTTGAACTGTGAACCACAACAACAGTTCTAAGGCCAATCAAACAAAGCATCTCCCACATGAGTTTATATTAATTTTTTTCATATAGTGAGTTTAGTGTTTCTTGAAATATTTCATAATTGATTTTGAGATTACTTTTTAATAATTTCGTTTATTTGGTATTGTACTAGGTAACAGGTGCGAGTCTACGAGGATGCGTAACATCATTAACCAAAAAAAATATTGTTCGGTACGTATATGAGATTATTAACTCAATATCACATAAATACCAAGTATAGATTTGTGAATGTTGCTATAAAATTTTTAACTACATAATGCATGTGTAGTATAAAAAGTCTCCATGCATGCAGGTCAGGCTTCTGAGATTCTAAATATAGGAGAGCCGAACCGTGAGCGTGAAAATTGCAAAGCTGTCATGTCTACATATAAATAATCATTGAAACAACAACGGAAGCAAGGTTGTACATTCACAGTGTGCTGCAATCAGGAAAAAGTACAACTACCTTTACTACAACCAACTCCTATAGAATTACAACATTTATTAGATGGGACAGAACAAAACTGTGTAGAATTTTGGCGACATATATGTTTATATAACAACATATTTGCATTTACTTATTTGGGAGGCAAAGTAGACACAAGTTGCAATAATGGAGGAGGTCCATATATGTTCAGATTAAATGGACAACCTTACCATCGAATAGGCTCCTTATTGCCTTCGGAGGGAAAAAGTCCGGTTTTTACACAACTCTACATGTATGATGCGGAAGATGCTTACTCAGGCAGGCTTAATTTTCCTGACTGTGAAGACTCTATAAATCCATATACAATACAGTCACTTACTGAGATGTTAATTCGTGAGAATGAGATCGTAAAACATTTTAAACATGTAAGAGAATGCTTTTGCGGGACAGATTACATGGCAATAAATCTAAGGTTGCTAGTAAATCGACGCACTGATGGTCGAGAAACTAATATCCCAACAAATGCATATGAGTTTGCAGCATTGGTTCCCAATGATGATTTAACCAACTCAAGGGATATTATTGTAGAGTACAAAAGCAACAAACTGAAACGAATATCAAACATTCATCCCAGTTTCATGGCTTTACAATACCCATTGTTGTTTCCATTTGGTGAAAATGGTTTCAGACTCAATATTTTACATCGGACAGTTGCATCTCCACTACCAAATAAAAGATCAACTGTTACAATGAGGGAGTACTATGCATTTAGATTGTAATTTCGTGCACATGAGGGATACTCATTGCTTAGAGGAAGACATTTGTTTTTACAATTTGTAGTGGATGCATGGTGTTGCATTGAACACAGACGGCTACTCTGGGTTCTTGCTAATCAAAAAACACTACGATCTGAAGTCTACAATAACATTGTTGATTGTGTGAATAGAGGAGATACTGATGTATCTACTATTGGCAAGCGTATTGTGCTTCGTGCATCTTACACTGGTAGCCCACGATTCATGCATCAAAATTATCAAGACTGCTCAGCAGTGTGCCGAAAACATAGCAATCCAGACTTATTCATAACATTTACGTGCAACCCCAAGTGGCCCGAAATTGGAAATTTGGTAGACAAGATTTGAAACTCAGAAGCCTTTGTGAGACCTGACATTATATCTCGAGTATTCAAAATAAAGGTAGACTTACTAATTGAAGATTTGACTAAGAACAATATCTTTGGACGTGTGATTGCAAGTAAGACAACTTATACTTACAAACTTTACAAATAACGATTTTTAACTTATACCAAAAATTATTCTAATCTTCTAGTGATGTTTCTTGTAACAGTTGCATACACAATAGAATTCCAAAAACGGGGACTTCCACATGTTCACATAATTGTCTGGCTAGTAGAGGCCGACAAATGTCGCACCATTGAAGATATTGACCTTATAATTTCAGCTGAGATACTAGATAGAGAGACTGATCCTTTGGCATGTGAAGCAGTGTCACAATACATGATCCATGGCCTCTGCGGTCCATGCAACCCTAATTCTCCGTGTATGAGAAATAACAAATGCTCAAAACATTTTCCAAAGAGTTTTACCTCAGCTACAACAATGGATAAAAATGGATTCCCAATCTACCATATACGTGATGATGGAAGGAAAATCACATGCAATGGATACAAATTGACAACAAGTAAGATTGTCTTGATAGTAACAAAAAACATTTAACATTTATTATTATATACCTTTAAAAAATAACAATTGTTGTAACAAGTTTATTGTACCATATAACATAGGTTTACTTATCAAATATCAGGCACATATTAATGTGGAATGATGCAATAAAGGTCGGCTGATAAAATATTTATTCAAATATGTGGCGAAAGGTCCAGACATGGCTACAATCGTGCTTGAATCTAAAGACAATAAAGGAGTAGAAAATACAACTCAGCTTCCAAATTCAAATCCTAATGATGAAGTGCAGAATTATCTAGCTTGCCGATACATATCATGTTCTGAAGCATGTTGGCAAATCTTTGATTTTTCAATTCATTATCGCAAGCCTGCGGTCCAACGTTTATATTTTCATCTACAAAATGAGCAACAAGTCTGCTTCAATGAGGACGAAGACTTGTCATCAGTACTTGATCGTAGTGACCCAACAAAGACAATGTTTATGCAGTGGATGGAGTGCAATAAACACTATAAAAGTAGTCAGAATTTAACGTTTGTTGAATTTCCCGAACATTACAAATGGAACCAAAAAGAAAGAACATGGTTGCAAAGAAAAAATTCAATAGCAGTTGTAGGGTGGATGGTTTATGCCCATCCAACCTCCGGAGAACGATTTTATTTAAGAATGTTGTTGAATGTGGTGAGAGGTTCTACATCGTACGAACAAATTCGAACCGTTGATGGAATAGTTTACAAGACTTTCTCGGAAACATGTTACCATCGAGGATTATTAGACTCAGACAATGAATGGCACGTAACATTAACTAATGCAACAGTCCATCAAACGGGTCAGCAATTACGAGCACTATTTGTCACAATTTTGTTATTTTGTGAACCATCAAATGTTTTAGAATTGTGGGAGAAACATTGGAAGGATTTATGTGATGATGTTCAATACATGCAAAGAAAAATCTACAACATGCCAAACTTGATTATGTCAGATGAACGTGTGTAATCTTTAGCTCTTTATGACATCGATTTATTACTGCGCAAAAATAGAAAGTCTATATCAGACTTCCCAACATTACCACTAATTGATGTTGATCCGCTGCAATAATGCAATAATAGGTTGTTGTATGAGGAAACAATGTATGACAGAACTTCATTAACATCTGATAGTAGAAATTATATTAACATTCTTAATGAAAAACAAAGAGAAGTGTTTGAGGCTGTCCTTGAACCAATTGAAAAAGAAGAAGGTGAGCTATTCTTTGTCTATGGTCATGGAGGTACAGGCAAAACCTTCTAATGGAAAACTATCATTGCAAAGTTAAGATCGAAAGGCAAGATTGTGTTAGCATGTAGCTTCTTCTAGTATTGCTTCAATGTTAGTAGAAGGCGGTAGAACAGCTCATTCACAGTTCAGGATACCGTTAAAGATAGATGAAAACAGTACCTGTGATATAAAACACAACACTATGCTAAGTAAACTAATTTGTCTTACAAACTTGGTCATTTAGGATGAAGCTCCTATGAATCACAAATTGGTGTTTGAAGCGGTTGGCAGAAGTTTTCGTGATATACTTCGAAAGATAGACCTAGATTCCATGAACAAACCATTTGGAGGAAAAACAATATTGTTAGGAGGTAATTTCCGTCAAATTTTACCCGTCATACCTAAGAAAGGAAGAGAGGAAATTGTAATGTCCTCAATCAACAGATCACATTTATGGGAAAGTTTTAAGTTTATCAAATTAAAGAAAAATATGATAATTGAGGCAAATGTGCTATCTCTAACGATTTCAGATCGAACTGTTGACTTCAGTGATTGGGTACTTAATATTGGGGACGGTAAAGAGCCTTCTACATCACTCATTGAAGATGAACTAAATTGGATACAAATTCCAGATAAAGTATTGCTTCCTGAAGGGGTTAATGGACTGGAGACAATTGTTCGAGAAATCTATACTAATGTACAGTGTGAAGTGAATGATGCACAATACGTGAGAGACAGGGCCATTTTAACACCAAGGAATGAAGATGTAGACTGAGTTAACACTTATGTCTTGAAGTATTTACCAACTGAATCAATGGTTTATCATAGCTCTGATGCAAGAGTTCTGTGAATTTTGAAGCTCAAGAGACAATGTACCCAATAGAGTTTTTAAACTCTCTGAATTTTAATGGTATTCCAAACCATGAACTCCAACTAAAAATTGGCACTCCAATTATGTTGCTAAGAAACATAAACCCA